>JARQOD010000002.1:451917410-452018721 GCA_033576555.1 Oophaga sylvatica | reverse complement strand
AAAATTTAAGCGTGATCATCGTTGTTGTTAAGAGATTTGTGGCTGATCCTGAGCACAGACGTGTTTGTGCTGATAAAGGCAGAATGAGGAAGGTTTCTGCCAGGCAAGTTCATCGGATTAAGAGAGCAGCTGCTAAAAGCCATTACAAACCAGCAAACAGATATTTGAAGCTGCTGGTGCCTCTGGAGTTCCTCGAACCTCAAGGTGTAGGATCCTTCAAAGGCTTGCTGTGGTGCATAAGCCTACTATTCGGCCACCCCTAAACAGTGTTCACAAGCAGAAACGGTTGCAGTGGGCCCAGAGATACATGAAGACTAATTTTCAAACAGCCTTGTTTACTGATGAGTGTCGAGCAACCCTGGATGGTCCATATGGATGGCGTAGTAGATGGTTGGTGGATGGCCACCATGTCCCAACAAGGCTGTGACGTCAAAAAGGAGCTGGAGGAATCATGTTTTGGGCCGGAATCATGGAGAAACAGCTAGTAGGCCCCTTTAACGTTCCTGAAGGTGTAAAAATGACCCCTGCAAAGTATATAGAGTTTCAGACTGACAACTTTCTTCCATGGTATAAAAAGCAGAAACGTGCCTTCAGGAGCAAAATCATCTTCATGCATGACAATGCACCATCTCATGCTGCAAAGAATACCTCTGAGTCATTGGCTGCTTTGGGCATAAAAGGAGATAAACTCATGGTGTGGCCACCATCTTCCCCTGACATCAACCCTATAGAGAACCTTTGGAGTATCATCAAGCAAAAGATCTATGAGGGTGGGAGACAGTTCACATCAAAATAGGAGCTCTGGGAGGCTATTCTGACTTCATGCAAAGAAATACAAGCAGAAACTCTCCAAAAACTCACAAGATCAATGGATGCAAGAATTCTGAAGGTGATATCAAAAAAAGGGCTCCTATATTAACATGTAACTTGGCCTCTTAGGATGTTTTGGAGTTACATAGCTTTTTTGTTTAGTGAATGTGACCTCCTAATGCTGCAAATTCCACAAATGAGCATTTTCAGTCCTTTAAAACATATCAAATATTTAGAAATTCTACTGTGCCTAATAATTTGGAACAGTGCATTTTGAGTTTTTTTTCATTTTGGAGATTATACTGTTATCATTGGGAGGTTTCTTCAATAAAATTCGATGTATACTCTAATGCGTTGTTAGGGTCTGCGGAACGCACCAAATACATGATGTAAAGAGGTGCGTTCGCAGCCCGGAGTCCACCGTGTCGGTGGAGCCTGCTGCTAGTAAAATGGCTCAAGAAGCGAACTCTGTTATCCCGCAGAGTCGCCAAAATAAACTCCGTAACGCGCTGTGGCAATATGTGAGAACTCTGTTATTCCACAGAGCCGCTAGAAGGAGTGCCGCAGCGCTATATGGCGATGTGTGCGAACTCACTAAACACCACTGAGTCGCAAAATAAACACGCTAGGGCGCTGTCTAGCGTTGAAAGCGAACCCTGTTACTTCACAGAGCCGCTGAGAAAAACTTCTGTGTCCTGTCAGGCACCCAGGTACACAGTTGACTGCTAAGCGAACATAGAACGTGATCATGCGCTAATGTCCTCGCGGGAGACACCCGCAATCTATGGCATCTGAACGCCAGGCCCTGAATACGGCAATCAAACTCCTCACCGGTTATGCCGGTATTCTAGGGCATCTAGGACACCGACCCTGACCAGATAGCATACCAAACTCCTCACCGATTAAGTCGGTATTCTAGGGGCTTATTTCAGCCGGGCCCTAAACACACACACGCATGACCACACTGGCGCAAAGCATATGATGATTGATATTAGCGCATGGCGGCCCAGCCATGCCACCCTTTTATAGCAACAGCTACAGGACCTGCCAGAAACAAGGACCAATGAGAAACTGTTCCAAAACACATGCAGTTTCAGGACCTTCCTGGCGGACCAATAGGAGCTGCTGCAGTACCTGAACATGTGACCCCTGATCTCCAATGAGAGATCTTACCCTGGGCATGCTCAGAAGGGGAAACGCAGGACTTCGTCCCAAAGACGTCTGCTCCAGCACTGGCTATAATAGCAGATCCAGAAGAGGCAGCATTAAGTCTCTGCACAGTACTGGAATGGGCAAGACGCTGGGACCGACGTCTCTGCTGAGCAGACTCCACTGCGGCCAGAGACGAATGGGGGACCGCAGCGAGACTGGTTCGAGACTCCCCTTGTGCAGCAGCGGGAACTCGAACCCTAACATTACCCCTCCTCTTAAGGCCCCCCTTCTTTGGGCCTCACTGCGTTCAAAGGCAGCGATGAGCTGCGGAGCGTGAACATGCTCGGCAGGCTCCCAGGACCTATCCTCAGGCCCATAACCCCTCCAATCCACCAAATAAAATTTTTTGCCTCGTACCACCTTGCACCCAACAATGGCGTTCGCCTCATGATCGTCGGTAGATGAACCCGACGTCCCGGCAGATGACTCGGAAAACCGGGAAATGGCCACGGGTTTCAGGAAGGACACGTCAAAGGTGTCGGTGATACCAAGGCGAGGCGGAAGGGCTAGGCGGTAAACCACCGGGTTCACCTGCTCAAGAACTTTAAAGGGGCCCAAAAAGCGAGGTGCCAACTTGGTGGACTCTACACGTAGCCTGATGTTTCAGGCAGAAAGCCACACTAGGTCACCCGGAGCAAATGTAGGAGCGGGGCGCCGATGGACATCAGCCGAAGACCTCATCTTCTCCTTGGAGGCCTGAATGGCATCCTGGGTGCGGTCCCAAATGTCCCGTGCCTCCACAGCCCAGTCTGCCACCCTGGAATCTGCGGAAGACACGGGCATGGGTACTGGTACCCGCGGATGCTGATCGTAGTTCAGGAGGAATGGGGTCTGTCTGGTGGAGTCAGCCACAGCATTATTTAGAGCGAACTCAGCCCACGGCAACAAGGATGCTCAGTCATCCTGCCTGGCAGAGACAAAATGTCGCAAATATGTGACCAAGGTCTGGTTGGCCCTCTCTACCAACCCATTTGTCACGGGATGGTATGCAGAGGAGAGATTCAACTCAATGCTGAGTAAAGGACACAGCTCTCTCCAGAACCGAGACGCAAACTGGGGACCTCGATCACTGACAATTTTGTCTGGCATACCGTGTAGGCGGAAAATATGCCTAATGAACAATGCTGCCAAGGCCCGTGCAGAGGGTAACCGTGGTAACGGCGCTAAGTGCACCATTTTGGAGAAGTGGTCGGTTATCACCCAGATGATGGTGCAGCCCCGAGACTTGGGTAAGCCCACCACAAAATCCATCCCGACCATCTCCCAAGGCCTGTCTGCCACCGGTAAAGGGAAAAGTAGCCCAGCTGGCCTTGTCGAGGGGACTTATTCTTGGCGCAGGAGACGCACGCCTGAACGTATTCCCTGACGTCACGGACCATATGTGGCCACCAGTATGTCCTCGCCAGCAACTCAGATGTCCTTTTTGCCCCAAAATGTCCACCCACCCTGGACAAATGTGCCCAAGAGAGTACCTCCGGTTGCAAATTGGTGGGCACAAAAGTCTTGCCCGGAGGCACAGACTCAAGCGAAACCGGGCCACAGTTCTTAGGCTCTCTGTGGGGACAATCACCCGAGGCTCCTCCTCCACCTCCTCAGAGGACACCATGGAGCGAGAAAGTGCATCGGCCCGAATGTTCTTCTCACCGGAGAGGAAATGGAGGGTGAAATGAAACTGGGAGAAGAACAGGGACCATCTGGCCTGACGAGAATTTAGCCGCTGGGCGGTCTGTAAATAGACCAAATTTTTGTGGTCAGTGAAAACTTGAAAGGGAAAGCGAGCCCCCTCCAGGAGATGTCTCCACTCGGAAAAGGCCAACTTCATGGCTAGCAACTCCCTATCCCCAATGGAATAATTCCTCTCCGCTGGTGTGAAGGTCTTGGAAAAGAAGAAACAAGGATGTTTCCGACCTTGAGCATCCTTTTGAAAAAGGACTGCTCCAGCACCAACGGACGAGGCATCGACCTCCAATAAAAAAGGCTTATCAACCTCGGGGCGATGTAAGATGGGAGCGCTAGCAAAATGGGACTTAATTGAAGTAAAGGCCTTGGAGACCTCCTCTGACCACAATTTGGGATTGGCTCCCTTCTTGGTGAGGGCTACCAAGGGAGCTACCAAAGTGGAGAAGTGGGGAATGAATTGGCGATAGTAATTAATGAACCCCATAAAGCGCTGCACCGCTTTAAGAGAATGGAGTTTTTGCCAATCCATCACAGCCTGTAGTTTGGCAGGATCCATAGCCAATCCCTGGGCGGAGATGATATAGCCCAGGAAAGGTAAAGACTCCTGCTCAAACCTGCATTTCTCCAACTTTGCACAGAGGGAATTCGCCCGTAACAGGTCGAAGACTTTGCAGACATCCCTCCGGTGAGAGTCAATATCTGGAGAAAAGATGAGAATATCATCCATATAGACTACTACAGAGGTGGAAAGCATATCCCGGAAGATATCATTGACAAAGTCTTGGAAAACGGCTGGGGCATTACAGAGCCCGAAGGGCATCACCAGGTATTCATAATGCCCATCCCTAGTATTAAAAGCCGTCCTCCATTCGTCCCCCTCACGGATGCGAATCAGGTTATAAGCACCACGCAGATCTAATTTAGTAAATACCCTTTCTCCCCGGAGCCTATCAAAGAGCTCAGAGATAATGGGCAACGGGTACTTATTCTTAACGGTGATGGCGTTAAGACCTCTGTAATCTATACACGGACGTAATTCTCCACTCTTCTTCTGCACGAAGAAGAACCCCGCTTCTGCTGGTGACACTGACTTCCTAATGAACCCTCTTGCCAGATTCTCCTGGATATATTGAGACATAGCCTCTGTCTCAGGAAGAGAGAGGGGATAGACCCTTCCCCGAGGAGTTCTGCTCCAGGCAAGAGGTCAATAGGACAGTCGTAGGGACGATGGGGGGCAGAGTCTCCGCAGCCTTTTTAGAGAACACGTCTGCATATGACTGATAACACTTGGGAAGAGGAGAAAGATCTGCGGGTATCTCTGTAGTGGTAACCTGAATGAACTCCCTGACACATCTGTCCTTACATGACTCACTCCAACCCAGTATCCTACCGGAGGTCCACTCAATATGAGGGGAGTGGGAACGGAGCCAGAGTACTCCCAGTAGGATTTCGTCTATTCCCTCGGGAAGGACCAGAAGGGAAATAATTTCCTGATGGGAAGGGGGTACACACAAAGTAAGAGGGACAGTCTGATGTGTAATTGGCGAGGGCAATGTCAACCCATTCACTACCCGGACAGTCACTGGTTTGTCGAGCGCTATCAGATGTATTGCGTGGCGACGAGCAAAGGTGGATGACATGAAATTCCCCTCTGCTCCTGAGTCCACACAAAGCTCGACTGTAAGTGTGGAAGAGTCCACAGTGACTGTCCCTTTAAATGTCATCTTGGAGGAAAATGCCGCTGTCTCTAGTGAACCTCCTCCCAGGGCCACTAGACGCGATCGCTTTCCCGATCGCTGTGGACATTTGTTGGCATAGTGTCCTGTCTGCTGACAAAGGTTACAGACCACAGATACTCGGACGACTCGAGACTTAGGTCCTGCACGAGGAACCTCTGTGGCCTTTTGGGGTTCGGACGCCAGATCGGGGGATTCGAGAGGTGTGGCAAAGGTGGGAGCCAACCGAATCCTCTGCCTACACTGGGCCCGCTCCAACCTCCGCTCGTGAAAACGGAGGTCGATGCGGGTAGATATGGAGATAAGCTTCTCCAGTGTGGTGGGAATCTCCCTGGTAGCCAAAGCGTCTTTAACATGGTCAGCCAGTCCTCGCCAGTAGACTGGAATGAGAACTTTATCCGACCAGTCTAGCTCTGAGGCCAGAGTCCGAAACTGGACGGAAAACTGACTGACCAAAGACGAACCCTGTGCCAATGCCAGCAGTTGTAGCGACGTATCGTGGGTGACCTGAGGTCCTAAAAAGACCTTTTTAAGAGCCTCCAGGAAACGAGGAGCACTCCGCACCACACGATCGTCGTGCTCCCACAGCGGCGTTGCCCACTCCAACGCTCTGCCCGAGAGTAGAGAGAGTACAAAACCCACTTGTGCCCGATCCGTGGGGAAACGTGCAGCCAGAAGCTCAAGCTGTATAGAGCACTGACTCACGAATCCCCGACATTGCTTGCTATCACCGGCAAACTTGTCAGGAAGCGGGAGGTGGGATAATGTAGGGGCAGAGGTGGCAGAGGACAAACTGGCTGCAGCCACGCTAGCAGCCTGAACAGCGACTGCGGTAACATCCACAGCTGAGGTTGTGCGCTCAAGAGCCGCCAACCTACCCTCCAGCTGCTGGATGCACTGCGGTAGACGCTGGTCATCCGCCATATTACTAGCCAGACCCTGGCGCTAATATTATGTTAGGGTCTGCGGAACGCACCAAATATATGATGTAAAGAGGTGCGTTCGCAGCCCGGGGTCCACCGTGCAGGCGGAGCCTGCTGCTAGTAAAATGGCACAAGAAGCGAACTCTGTTATCCCACAGAGTCGCCAAAATAAACTCCGTAACGCGCTGTGGCAATATGTGCGAACTCTGTTATTCCACAGAGCCGCTAGAAGGAGTGCCGCAGCGCTATATAGCGATGTGTGCGAACTCACTAAACACCACTGAGTCGCAAAATAAACACGCTACGGCGCTGTCTAGCGTTGAAAGCGAACCCTGTTACTTCACAGAGCCGCTGAGAAAAACTTCTGTCTCCTGTCAGGCACCCAGGTACACAGTTGACTGCTAAGCAAACATAGAACATGATCATGCGCTAATGTCCTCGCGGGAGACACCAGCAATCTATGGCGTATGAACGCCAGGCCCTGAATACGGCAATCAAACTCCTCACCGGTTATGCCGGTAATCTAGGGCATCTAGGACACCGACCCTGACCAGATAGCATACCAAACTCCTCACCGATTAAGTCGGTATTCTAGGGGCTTATTTCAGCCGGGCCCTAACCACACACACGCATGACCACACTGGCGCAAAGCATATGACGATTGATATTAGCGCATGGCGGCCCAGCCATGCCACCCTTTTATAGCAACAGCTACAGGACCTGCCAGAAACAAGGACCAATGAGAAACTGTTCCAAAACACATGCAGTTTCAGGACCTTCCTGGCGGACCAATAGGAGCTGCTGCAGTACCTGAACATGTGACCCCTGATCTCCAATGAGAGGTCTTACCCTGGGCATGCTCAGAAGGGGAAACGCAGGACTTCGTCCCAAAGACGTCTGCTCCAGCACTGGCTATAATAGCAGATCCAGGAGAGGCAGCAGTAAGTCTCTGCACAGTACTGGAATGGGCAAGACGCTGGGATCGACGTCTCTGCTGAGCAGGCTCCCCTGTGGCCGGAGACGAATGGGGGACCGCAGCGGGACTGGTTCAAGACTCCCCTTATGCAGCAGCAGGAACTCGAACCCTAACACGCGTGATGACTTTTATTAAACTGACTGTCATTTGCACTGACCACTTAGGAAAATCAGAGAAAAATATAATTTGCATAATAATTTGGAACATGGTGTATATTATATAGAGTCATTACCGAACAATCTATTTCAAGTGTTTATTTCTATTAATGTTTATGATTATGGCTTACAGCCAATGAAAACCCAAAAGTCATTATCTCAGTAAATTAGAATAATTTATAACACCAACTTGAAAAAGATTTTAAAATCATAGTGGGAGTGTCTTTAGTACAAGTAGTGGTGGCAGCCCTGAGCTGACATGTCGCAGGTCTCTGACTTCCAGGATGAGCGGCGGCTGCTGGAGATCTTGGCTGTCTTCATGGTGTTGATGGGAGCCCTCTCATTCAGTCTTCTCCTGTTTATCCAGGTGCCGTACGGACGCTATTCCAGCTCCACTTATGTGCCGCCTGTGCCGGTGCGCGTGGCATAGTTCATCCAGGAGCTGCCGTCCTTAGCTGTGTCGATGTGTCAGCTGTTCGTCTATAGAGAGGTGGCAGCAGCGAGTCAGATTCTGCTGGGGGCCTTCATCTGCCACTACCTGCACTGCACCCCTATCTTTCCATTTTTGATCCGTGGGGAAAGCCTACACCCCTAGCTTCTTTTTCTCTAGCACTGATCTTCTGCTGTTGCAATGGATACCTTCAGAGCAGCTATCTGTGCAAGTACGCCGATCTCCCTCCCGACTGGACATATGACTCCAGATTTATCATAAGAATTGTGCTGTTTATCTGTGCGATGGTTGTCAATATTCATTCTGACTATATACTGAGAAATCTGAGAGAACCTGGAGAGACGGGGTATAAAATTCCCAGAAGTGGATTTTTTGAGTATGTTTCTGGTGCAAACATTTTTGGTGAAATTGTGGAATGGTCTGGATTCGCTATTGCTGGTGGGTCCATCCCTGGAGCAGCTTTTGCTATATCCACATTTCTGGTGCTTTTATCTCGAATACAGTAACATCATCAGTGGTTGTGAGGTACGGATGCCACCATCTTGGATAGGGCCTTAACCAGCCTCCATTTTGTCTGTTCACAGAGCCACAGGCTGCTAACTGCACAGGGCCTGTTAGCATATTCAATATGACAGGGTTTGATGTCCACTGTGAATCAAAAGGGCTTTAGTATGCTAAGAGATTCAGGCCCATGTTTGAATGGCAAGGTCTTTAGTATGGTAACGAGTTAAGACCCAAAACAGAGCCATGCCAGTATGGTGAATAGTAAGGTTTGTTAGCATGGTAATGAGATGCCTGGGGGCTTCAATTAGACTATACCTTTCAGCCAGACCATGAAAACACATCTATTTATATCCCAGACACGAAGGCTCCTGTAAGGAAAGGGACGCCGCCATCTTGTATAGGGCCTATACCAGCCTCCATTTTGTCGGTTCACAGAGCCACAGACTGCTAACTACACAGGGCCTGTTAGCATAACCAGTACGACCGGTTTTGATGTCCACTATGAATCAAAAGGGCTTTAGTATGCTAATTAGTTTAGGTCCGTGTCTGAATAAGATGGTCATTAGTATGCTAAATAACTCTGACTGAAGCCAGTATTTCCTGCTCCATATGAATTGCAGGCTGGTTAATATGCGTGCTTCAAAGCAAAGGGGAGGGACATAGCAGGTTTAAGAACTGGGAGCTATGGCAGACCCATTCCATTTTTCTCACAGCAGCAAGAAGCACAAGGGACAGACCTGCCAAGAGAGCAGCGGCACACGTTTTGGGGGACTGTCCAGCAACTAAGACTTTCACCTGGGATCGCAGAGCTCCCTGCCTCCCCATGTCCATACAACCTGGTAATATTGATCTCTAGCTAATACCTCTAAGCCTTGTATCATTATCGTTGTATTTTACTCTGACTGCAAATCCATTGTAATTCAGTTGTATAGCTTACTGTATATTTCTGTAATTATCTAGTGTGCCCTTAAGGCAATTAAACCATAAAATTAATCTTGGGCTAATGCTTTTACTCTGATCACGAATCTTAGAATACCCAGTGGGTAACAGGACAACCTCCCCGGCGGCCATTTGCTCTAGGTGCAGTTCCCTTACTGAACTGAGAGACAAAAGGGGGCGCCGGAGAGCTGTACCTGTGGAGTTACGTCCCATTGGTGACGTGGGAGGAAAGGGGTCGTCCTTCACATTTGGTAGCTGCAGTGGGATCAGAAGCTGTGATACCCGGGCTACCGTGTGGCGGTCGGCTTAGTTCCTCACAGCTCCGTTCTAGGATTATGAATTATGAGCACATGTTTGTAGGTACATTCTCATAAAAATATCTGTGTGACCCTGCGGACCTCGGGCATTTGATGGTGCAACTCCCGAGTCGGTGATGGCTTGGGGGGCTGAGATATAGAGATTGGCCATCCACAATGACCCAATCGGGCCAGGTTTGATATCCATGCGACAGGCAAAACATACTGCATCCGCTGGTACCTCTCGTGTCCTGATCCGATCATCCTGGAGAAAGTTAACAACTTTATTAGGTATTGGGAATAAATTCTGCAGGGGGCTAAGGGTGGAGATTGTCAGCCCACCCTCGAACACCGATGGGAGGGACCTAGCAGGTTTAAGAACTGTGAGCTAAGGGCAGACCAGATCCATTCTCACAGAAGCCAAGAAGCAACCAGGGACAGAACTGCCAAGGGAGCAGCTGCACACGTTTTGGGGGACTGTCCAGCAACTAAGACTTTCACCTGTGGATCGCAGAGCTCCCTGCCTCCACATGTCCCTACAACCTGGTAATATTGACCTCTAGCTAATACCTCTAAGCATTCTACATTATTGTTGTATTTTACTCTGACAGCAAATCCATTGTAATTCCGTTGTATAGCTTACTGTATATTTCTGTAATTATCTAGTGCGCCCTTAAGGCAATTAAACCATAAAATTAATCTTGGGCTGATGCTTTTACTCTGATCACGAATCTTAGAATACCCAGTGGGTAACAGGACATCCTCCACGGCGGCCATTTCTCTAGGTGCAGTTCCCTTACTGACCTGAGAGACAAAGGGGGCGCCGGAGAGCTGTGCCTGTGGAGTTACGTCACATTGGTGACGTGGAAGGACGGGGGCCATCCTTTACAGTGGTATATTGAGAAATTTGAAGACTATCCAAAATCTAGGAAAGCTCTTTGCTGATCAAATTAAGGCCAATGTGCCTCCTCAACAGGGTTTAATCTCCTTACTGGTGCTGATGTCTATACTATATATCTACGCAAAGGAGACTTAGTGGAATCTTCAATATTTTGGTTAAGAACGTTTGGCAGTTTAAAGTAGTACTCCAGTGGAAATTGTTACTTCTTGTTCCCTTGTGATGTTTGTGTACTGAGTGCTGGTGATAATAAATTTACTAATTTTGCCACATTCTCCTGCTATCAGACCAGTCCTCCTCTGCACCACGCGACCCACCGTGTTACAAGAGCACACAGAGCATTCAGTGTGGACTGGAAATCACATTGTCAGTCAGTGCATTCCTGTGACAGCCTGCAGGTGAGTCTCCTAGAAATGCAGAGAGAAAGTTAATGCAGCTCCATACAGAAGACACTCTGTGATCTAAATATTTACAGTGTTGGTCGCCAATGAGGACCGTAACACTGCTGATTTGTGAGTGATGCAGATGTGCACTTTTTGCATAGACATTGCAGAGGGAGGAGGCTGCGACTTTTCACTTGAGTGCTTCTCTTAGAGGGGATATCCGGAACACTGTTAAAAGAAAAAAAAGTGCCTCTCCTGCTGGCAATTCAGCTGCCTCTTCTGATGTCACTTTGAGAGAGTGGTGACTTCTATTTTGCTCTATGTCAATGAGGCGTGACTTCCGACATCATTTTGACTGACAGTCAGCTCCGCCAGTTAGGCAGTGGGGATCTATCTGTCAAGTCGGTAGGAGGAACATCTGCAGTCCTGCCCTGTAAAGAAAGCGGACCGGAAAGGAAGCCGCCGCTCTGTTGATGTCCCCTTTTAAGCCTATAGGCATGATTTTTAAATAAGTTTGTTTTATGATGTTCTGAGGGCTTAAAATGTTCTACCTCATTTTGTTGTTCTATTATTTTATATTCCTTAGCTTCTCTAGAATGTTAAAAAAATAAATATTTTTATCAGCAAAAAAAAAATCATAGGGGGCTATATGGGGACTCATATTGTATTTATGAGGTTACTTGGGGGCATATAATATATTAAGGAGGCTATGTGGGAGCTCAAACTGTATTTAGGAGGCTATGTGGGGGCTTATACTGTATACAGTAGGCTATGTGGGGCTCATACTGTTAATAGTAGACAATGTGAGGGTTCATACTGTATGTAAGGGGCTATGATAGGACTCACAGGACTCACACTGTATACTATGTTAGGGTCATAATGTATATGAGGGTATGTGAAGGCTCACATTGTATATAGAGAGGCTATGTGGGTGCTCACACTGTATATAGAGAAGCTATGTGGGGACTCATACTGTCTATAAGGGGATCATACTATATACAGGGGCTACATTGGGGCTCATACTGTACATGAGAGGCTATGTATGAATATAATCCACCTGTGTGTAATCAAGTCTCCGAATAAATGCACCTGCTCTGTGATAGTCTCAGAAGCACAGAGAGCATCATGAAGACCAAGGAACACAACAGGCAGGTCCGTGATACTGTTGTGGAGAAGTTTAAAGCCAGATTTGGATACAAAATGATTTCCAAAACTTTAAACATCCCAAGGAGCACTGTGCAAGCGATCATAATGAAATGGAAGGAGTATCATACCACTGCAAATCTACCAAGACCCAGCAGTCCCTTTAAACTTTCATCTCAAACAAGAAGAAGACTGATCAGAGATGTAGCCAAGAGGCCCATAATCACTCTGGATGCACTGCAGAGATCTACAGCTGAGGTGGGACAGTCTGTCCATAGGAAAACAATCAGTCGTACACTGCACAAATCTAGCCTTTATGGAAGAGTGGCAAGAAGAAAGCCATTTCTTAAAGATATCCATAAAAAGTGTTGTTAAAAGTTTGCAACAAGCCACCTGGGAGACACACCAAACATGTGGAAGAAGGTGCTCTGGTCAGACCAAACCAAAATCGAACTTTTTGACAACAATGCCAAACGATATGTTTGGCGTAAAGGCAACACAGCTCATCTCCCTAAACACACTATCTCCACTGTCAAACATGGTGGTGGCAGCATCATGGTTTGGGCCTGATTTTCTTCAGCAGGGACAAGGGAGATGGTTAAAATTGATGGGAAGATGGATGGAGCTTAATACAGGATCATTCTTGAAGAAAACCTGTTGGATCAACAAGACAATGATCCCAAACATAAAGCAAAATCTACAATAGAATGGTTCACAAATAAACGTATCCAGGTGTTAGAATGGCCAAGTCAAAGTCCAGACCTGAATCCAATCGAGAATCTGAAAGAGCTGAAAACTGCTATTCATAAATGATCTCCATCCAACTTCACTGAGCTAGAGCTGTTTGCCAAGGAAGAATGGGCAAGAATTTCAGTCTCTCGATGTACAAAACTGATAGAGACATACCCCAAGTGACTTGCAGCTGAAATCGCAGCAAAAGGTGGCGCAACAAAGTATTAAGTTAAAGGTCCCGAATAATATTGCACGCCCCACTTTTCAGTTTTTGTATTTACACAAAAATTTAAAATAACCAATAAATTTCATTCAACTTCACAACTGTGTCCCACTTGTTGTTGATTTTTCACCAAAAAATTACATTTGGTATCTTTATGTTTGAAGCATGATATGTGGGAAAAGGTTGAAAAGTTCCAGGGGGCCAAATACTTTTGCAAGGCACTGTATATAGGGGCTACATGGGAGCTCATACAATATATATGTAATGTCAGTATAGTTGACTGCAACTGTCGTTTACAGTTTGACTTATTAGGTCATGTGGCAAGACTTGTTAAAGGGACAAAATTGAAATTTAAAATTGCTACATCAAATAGGTGGTGTTATAGTTCCAGTCCTCACAACTCTCTAGGGACACTTTGCTTATGCAAATTCCAAGATGAGCATTGTATGGTGTCTTTAACGAACTTGACAGTCTTCACAAAATAGAAACTTTATCTCATGGACACCATATAGCACATAAAAACATCTTCTTACCACAAAAAAGATAAAGATTTTATTTTTTTAGAACGACAACTCACTTGAATATCATGTAACATTAAGCTGACATGTAATACTCCACTTTTATCTAACCAAAACGTTTTTACAACTTAAAAATATTAATTGGATATAGCCATATAAATATGAAAGTCAGGCTCATTGAATTAAAAGACAACTGACTATATTGAATATCCATTTCATTTCTTGGTTATTAGACTAGTTGCTTCTTGCCGTCTATATGTTCACAACTCTGAAGCTTCCTCATATATTATAAAATATGGCATTTCATTTATATAAACTTGCTATTAATACCAAATGAGTTAATTAGCAATAGTTTTATTGCATGAAATACTAAATGAATTAATAATGTTATAGCAGAACACTTAACCTAAAATGTTTTTGGCAAATGACTATCTCATAAAATTCTAAAGTTCCATACTGGTAACTTTCCAGGTTAAAAAAGATAAATTGAATTTTTACAAGGTACAATTCAATATTAGCTTTACTATATATTTAAATGTTAAACTTTTTATGAAAATAGAAATATTAGACAAAACGTTTTTTTTTCAGTCATATAATATCTTACTTTTTACAACAAAGATAACCCACTTACTTTATGTTCATAGTGTGTATTAGTGATGAGCATGTGTGCTCGCTACTCGAGTGGGAACTTGCTGCTAATCTCCATTTGAAGAACAGAAAGGAGTCTAAATATAAATATAGATAACTACATCTAGAGAGAATTTTGTAAATTTGGGGGCAAAAAAAGGACCAAAAATTAGTACAGCAGAAAAGGGGCAGCAGCGCTTACATGCCCAGGTCTCTGAACGAATGCATTCGTTTGAAGACCTGGGCAGGTAAGCACTAAGCCCCTTTTTAGCTGCATTAATTCTTGAATTTTTGGAGTATTTTTAGGCCTCTTTTTGTGGCTTTGCTATAAAGTTTAGGGGAAAAAGAACCTTAACAAATATTTGGAAGGAGTAACCCCTAGTAAATGAAAATGAATTAATAACTAAACTTTTGTTATTTACCAGACTAACTATTGCAAGGTATTGGGGTGACCATAACGGTCTACTTGTTGTAATGGGGGTCAAGGTTACTTTTACAAAGTTATATTTATGAGAAATCCAGAAGGTGTACAGATGTAGTATAAAAACAAGGAATATGATGGGATTAAAGAAGTGTCTCTTTTCTCGAGTAATATGATTTTTTCGCTTTACTTTTTATATTTTTCCAAATATTTGTAGTTTAAACACCATTTAAAGTAACCCTTTCAGATACTCTTTGGCTAATTTATTAATTTTTTTTCTGTGTCCAGTTCCTTCAGGTTTGTGTACTCCTAAAATTTCTAATCCTCAATCATCCATTTCTGCATGTGTTTTAGATATATTCTCCCTAAATATCCTTTCCTCCCTTCAAAGCTTGTCTTTTTTTATCCAAAATAATCAATCACAATTATCTTTAATTTTAGTAGTGCTGTTTAAAAAAATAAAGTTTTCATTAGTTTCTGTAGAAAACTAAAGCGGTTTCTCTTTTATATAATATCGATAAAGACCTAGTTGTATTGATATTGTATTTAATAGTTAGGAGGTGTCCACTAGAACAAATCTGGACATAAAAATTCAAGCTTCAACCCCTTTACTCCCAAGGGTTGTTTGCATGTTAATGACCATGCCAATTTTTACAATTCTGACCACTGTCCCTTTATGAGGTTGTAACTCTGGAACGCTTCAACGGATCTTGGCGATTCTGAGACTATTTTCTCGTGACATATTGTACTTCATGATAGTGGTAAAATTTCTTTGATATAACTTGTGTTTATTTATGAAAAAAACAGAAATATGGTGAAAATTTTGAACATTTCGCAATTTTTAAAATTTTAATTTTATGCCCTTAAAACAGAGAAATATGTCAAATAAAATAGTTTCTAAATAACATTTCCCACATGTCTACTTTACATCTACACAATTTTGGAAGCAAATGTTTTTTTTGTTAGGAAGTTATAAGGGTTAAAAGTTGACCAGCGATTTCTCATTTTTACAACAAAATTTACAAAACCATTTTTTTAGGGACCACCTCACATTTGAAGTCACTTTGAGGGTCTATATGGTAGAAAATACCCAAAAGTGACACCATTCTAAAAACTACACCCTTCAAGGTACTCAAAACCACATTCAAGAAATTTATTAACCCTCCAGGTGCTTCACAGCAATTTTTGAAATGTGGAATAAAAAAATGAACATTTAACTTTTTAGTCACAAAAATGATCTTTTACAAACAATTTCCTTATTTTCACAAGGGTAAAAGGAGAAAATTGATGGAAAAAGATGTTGTGCAATTTCTCCTGAGTACGCCAATACCCCATATGTGGGGGAAAACTCGTTTGGGTGCACGGCAGGGCTCAGAAGGGAAGGAGCGCCGTTTGACTTTTTCAAATCAAAACTGTCTGGAATTGAGATTGGACACCAAATCAAATTTGGAGAGCCCCTGATGTGCCTAAACAGTAGAAAACCCCACAAGTGACACATTTTAGAAACTAGACCCCCTAAGGAACTTATCTAGATGTGTGGTGAGCACTTTGAACCCCCAAGTGCTTCACACAAGTAGAACCATGAAAAAAAATATCATATTTTTTACATAAACATGATGTTTTAGTACCCAATTTTTTCTTTTCCGATGGGTAAGAGGAGAAATTGGACCCTAAAAGTTGTTGTCCAATTAGTCCTGAGTGTGCTGATACCCCATATGTGGGTAAACCACAGTTTGGGCGCACAGCAGAGCTCGGAAGGGAAGGAGCGCCATTTGACATTTTCAAAGCAAAATTGGCTGGAATTGCGATCGGACGCCATGTCGCATTTGGAGAGCCCCTGATGTGCCTCAATATTGGAAATCCCCCAATTCTAACTTCAACCCTAACCCCAACACACCCTTAACCCTAATCTCAAACCTAACCATGACCCTAACCATAACATACCCCTAACCCTAATCCCAAACCTAACCAAAACCCTAACCACAAACCTAACCCTAACACACCCCTAACCCTAATCTCAACAAAAACCCTAATCCCAACCCTAACACTAATCTCAACCCTAACACTAATCCCAACCCTAACACTAATCCTAACCCTAACACTAATCCCAACCCTAATACTAATCCCAACCCTAACCGTAATTCAAACCCTAATGCCAACTCTAGCCCCATCACTAACCCTAACTTTATCCCCAACCATAACCCTAACTTTAGCCCCAACCCTAACCCTAACTTTAGCCCCAAACCTAACTTTCGCCCCAACTTTAACCCTAACCCCAAACCCTAACTTTAACCCTAACCATAATGGGAAAATGGTAATAAATACATTTTTTTATTTTAATATTTTTCCCTAGATAAGGGGTTGATAAAGGGGGGTTTGATTTACTATTTATAGCGGGTTTTTACTTTTGGCAGCTGTCACACACTAAAAGACGCTTTTTATTGCAAAAAATAGTTTTTTCATCACCATATTTTGAGAGCTATAATTTTTTCATATTTTGGCCACAGAGTCATATGAGGTCTTCTTTTTTGCGGGACGAGTTGACGTTTTTAATGGTATCATTTTCGGGCACATGACATTTTTTGATCCCTTTTTATTCCAATTTTTGGGAGGCAGAATGAACAAAAAACAGCAATTCATGAATTTCTTTTGGGGGAGGCGTTTATTCCGTTCCGTGTGTGGTAAAATTGATAAGGCAGTTTTATTCTTTGGGTCAGTATGATTACAGCGATACCTCATTTATATCATTTTTTTAATGTTTCGGCGCTTTTATACAATAAAAGCTATTCTATAGAAAAAATAATTATTTTTGCATCGCTTCATTCTGACTGCTATAACTTTTTTATTTTTTCGCTGATGGCGCTGTATGGTGGCTTATTTTTTGCGGGACAAGATTACGTTTTCAGCGGTACCACTAATATTTATATCCTTTTTTGACCGCGTTATTCCATTTTTTGCTCGGTCATATAGTGATAAAGCATTGTTTTTTGCCTTGTTTTTTTATGTTGTTCACTAAAGAGGTTAACTAATGTGACATTTTTATAGGGCGGGTCGTTACGGACGCGGCAATACCAAATATGTGTACTTTTATTGTTTAGATTTTTTTTAATTAAAATATTTATTTATTGCTGGAATAAATATTAATTTTTTTATTAATATTTTTTTAAATATTTTTAAAATTATGTATACATTTTTTTAAAATTTAATTCTCAGTGTTACACTTTGTCCCACTCTGGGACACTCATTTTGTGCAGGCTGATAACTTCTATAGCATGCAGATCTGCAAGGTTGCTAATATTACTATTACTACATCTACTACATATTGGGATAGGATCTTGGAGATGGGAAAACTCCTTTAAGTGGGCATACAGTGCCCCTATGCATGTAATCATGGGTGTGGTATTTCACAGCGAAGTTACAAGAGGATTCCCACTATATAAAAAAGCATGTATTTACTGAGCATGTGGGACTTGTCATGAATAAATACAAAACATATACATGGACACCAAGGTAGGCAAAAGAATCTAACGTAAGTTTTTCAAGGAGAGAAGTCCATACTATGCACTATACACAAGATAAAGCTATAAAGAAGATGTCTATACATATAATTTTTTTTGTAAATATTTCTGATTTTTGAGATGGTATTACATTAAATCAAATTATGTTTCATTTGATCATTCTAAGTTTGGGATCTATCTTTTTAAACAAAAATGAGAGTCTAAGAGTAGAATAATAGTTACATGGCTTTACTTTTATTTCTGAAAAAAAACTGTGAATATTATTGCAACTCAGCCTTTTCACCTATAGATATCATATTTACACATACATATACTTTATTTATAAAAAACTATACACACACACGAACATGCACACATATGCCCATACGAACACACATACACATACACACATACAAACACACATACACACATATTCCCATACAAACATACAGTACATACACATGCACCCATACAAACACATGCACACACACAAGAACGCATACACACATACAAACACACATACATATATATAATCACACTTACACAAACACACATAGACATGCACACGTGCACTCAAACACACATACACATGCATACATACACACATACAAACACACACACATACAAGCACACATACACACATACAAACACACATACACATATATAAACACACATGCACATGCACACGTGCACTCAAACACACATACACATGCATACATACACCCATACAAACACACACACATACAAACACACATACATATATATAATCACACATACACAAACACATACACATGCACACGTGCACTCAAACACACATACACATGCATACATACACACATACAAACACACATACACATATATAAACACACATGCACATTCACACATATACACACTCCTTTCAGAAGCTTCTCTAAATATGAAATTATTTCTTCTGATAAAAACTTTCTTTTACCTCGACCGATTTGCCATTTTTGATGAACCACAGTTCTGTACATATGGCAATTTACTCCATAAAAAAAACCTTCCTTCTATGTCTGTCATTGTGAGCTGGATTGGTGACATCCTGACAGGTGACTGACAAAGAATAGTTCTTAAAAAAAAAAAGCAAAGCAAGTAAATGTTCTACCCATAATTCCCGGGTTAAGCTATATCAGTCAATCTCAAGACTAATTCATGTCAGTGCTTGTTTCCAATCTCCTTGAGTCTCGAGCGGAAGGTTGATAAAATTGAAGTGGAAATGAAGTTGGATGCACAGGAGGATACATACAACAATAGTCTTGTGAAATGGGTTTGTATCCCTGATATACTCTTTGAAGCATCAGGGTTTCTTATGACCTTGTTTGTGTCATTGACATATATATATGTATTTTTATAGTCTACCTTGAATAAATAAGTGAGATTTTATGCCTGATTTTGTAGAGATGCAGATACAAATGTTTTCCTAGTGCAATATATGCATGATACATGGAAAGAAAGGTCTCATTCATGAAAATAAATATGTATAGAACTAGGAATAAATGTCTTTTTCTTCACTTTAATCCTGGGTTAAGGATCCTTTGCAAAATATTTAATCCTAGCTGGTGAGAAATTCAATCTATGCAGTTGTTGTTGAATTGGAAATGTCACTTCTTTTTTGGAGTCTCTGTCCAGGCATTCTACATATTCATAAGGGAGGAAGGGGATAACTGCTGTTTAAAGATGATTAGGACACTGCTGGGCAAGGTGAATTGCGGTGTGTTTGCCACAAAACATTTCACATTAATGTTTGAATAATATCACAGCATTTCATCGTGTTTTTCATAGATGTTCTCATGAGCAGATTTATGTTAAATGTTCTATGACATTGTATATGCTGATTGCTGAATTTATACACAGAAACTTATTTCAGTGTATGCCAGGAGTTCAAGCAGTGAGAAAATGCTGTAATATATAGTTGATGGTGTATTAAAATGCAAAAACAATACTGTAACATGTATAGAATATTTTGTCATCTACAGTCAGAAAAAGAAAGTTATTCAAAATATGCACAATAGGGGTGATGTATTATAATGTCACAGCACTAGAGCTTGGAGGACACTGAAAAACACCTTCAGTAGCTTACACCATACTTTTCAAAAGGATTAATTATTTTTAAGGCTGATTACAGAGTTGTTCCCAATTAGGACACCATTGAGAATCATTTCTGAGAATGGGACCCATCATTTTCATGCACTAACCAACCACGTGTGGCCTTCTCTACTGTTTTGCATAGAAATTCTGAAAATTGCTGCACAAGCATGAGCGTTAATTTTTAGTGATGGGTGGATTGATCCACCGAGGATCTTGTTTGAGTTAAATTTCCTGAAATTTGCAGTTTCATGCAAATTCAAACAATTTACAATTTAATGTGTGGTTTGCAAAGAAAGAAAAAAACTTGCCAACAACCATTTCTCCTACTGCTGAAGCATCAGAGAGGCGGATAATGTCTTTTTGTGTGGCTTCCTGTAGACTAGAGTTTAATCTCTTATAGTCGACTGGTTTCTCTCTCCTATAGAGTGTAAGCTCTAATAATCAGCAGTGTCCTCTCTGTCTATCCTGTAGAGTGTAAACTCATATGGAAAATGAGGTTCTCTCTCTTGTAGAGTGTAAGCTCTTATAGTCAGCGAGTTCCTCTCTCTCATTTTCTTCTGTAATGTGTACGCTCTTTTGGACAGCAGTATATTCTCTCTCCTGTGGAGTGTAAGCTCTTATGACCAGCGAGGTTCATGCTCTCTCTCTCTCCTATACCGTGTGAGCTCTTATGGTCAGCTGAGTTCTTTCTCTCTCTCCTCTACCCCACATGTATTTTTCAAGAAGTTACAAGCTTTTCTGCATTAATTTTTTGAGTAAATTTATTTGCCACAAATCAAATTTGATGAAAATTTGGTGAAGCCTGCAAATTTCAATTTGAAAATATTTGCTCATTTTTTTCAGAACTCCTTTACAAACAGACAGGTTGTTCATGCATGGCGGCCAGTCTGTTACAAGCTGCTGGCATTAGGACCTCAGTATAGATGGTGCCATATCCCAGTAGACAAACTAGCATCATAAATAATAATAATAATTTTATTTCTATAGCGCCAACATATTCTGCAGCACTTTACATTATAGAGGGGACTTGTACAGACAATAGACATTACAGTATAACAATAAACACAGATAAAAGTAGATACCAAGAGGAATGAGGGCCCTGCTCACAAGCTTACAATCTATGAGTCATGAGACAGTTTTGGCATATCCTGTGACTATGCCATAAATGTCATAGATGGTTCAACCCATTTAATTCTAAATTCATACTGTGATAAACCTCATATTTTACATACATGAGGGTCGTTCATTAAAGATTTCCCCTGACATACTTCTATTTATCACAGGATGCTGAAACTGGACATGTGTAATGATTTAAGTTTCTATAAAGTTATGTGTCAATTTGCAACTCAGAACTGATAACAGTCTTGATTTTACAGGTGCTGAAGTGGTGTGAGGTTTGATAATGGACCCAGTGGAATACAGAGCAGTCATAAAGTTCCTTTACTTGAAAGGCTTCACACCACAGGAGACATTCAATGAGATGAAAGAGGTTTACGTGATGATTCCCCATCATATGATGTAGTCGAGAACTGGAATCATCAATTCAAATGTGGTTGCACTTTGGTGCAAACAGCACCAGTTCTAGGGCGACCCCACTCTGCTATTGATGAAAACACCATCCAGCAAGTGGAGGTCAACATTTTGGAAAATCGCCACATTACCATTCTCCAACTAACCCAAAATGTCAAGATTAGTGTGGGGTCCATGTAAAAAGTCATCCAAGACCATCTTCACATGCATAAGGTATCCACTCACTGGGTTCTTCGGCAGCTCACACCGTTCCAGAAGCAGGAACAAGTTGAATGCTCTCGGGCTCTATTGACAATGTGCCATGGAAACCAGGAGGACTTTTTCAACAGACTGATCACACGGGATGAAAGCTGGGTCCATCACTATCATCCTGAGACTAAAGTCCAGTCAATGCAATGGAAACATCATGACTCACTGCCTCCAAAGAAAACATGTGCCCAACTCCCAGCAGGCAAGGTCATGCTCACAGTATTTTGGGACCAGCACGGAGTTGTATTGATGGATTTCCTAGCAAAGGATACCATGATCACTGGAGCATACTATGCTTCACTGTTGCAGAAATTGTAGGAGGCCATGCTCACCAAAGTTGTCCGTCTTCTGCCAGACAATGTACCAATTCACAACTTACATGTTGCCCAAATGGAAGCATGCTCCTGTGGATTTTAAATTATACCGCACCCCCCTTAATCACCCAACCACGCATCATCGGAATTCCACCTCTTTCCAACAATGAAGTTATTTTTGAAGGGCAAGCATTTTCCAGATGATGAGACTCTGATTTCCAAAGTCACAAAGTGGCTTTTGGAGCAACCTGTCGACTTCTACAAGCGAGGTGTTTACAGTTGCTTACAGAGATGGGAAAAGTGTGTGTCTGTAGGTGGGACCTATGCAGAGAAGGACTAATAACTGTGCCAAGTTTCATTGCTCTCAGTCCACAGGAAGTGAGTCAAGGATAATCTTTAATGAACGCCCCTTGTACACTTGAAAATGTTTCAATATACATCTTTATCCTACTCTTAGGGCCTTAAAATTCAAATTGAATTTGCTCCTTTCTTTGTTTATTATTTGGAGTTTTCAGCCTGTTTTTGGCTTGTGACAAGTTCTTTTTTTAATTTGCGCTCTATTGTAAATGTGCTCACTTGTTTTTTTTCTGAACTTTCATCAAGGTTGGCAATGGACTTTTGTCTAGATGTGGCTTATTCATCATTTGCAACTTTTCAAAAAGTTGTATTTTTTTGTGCAAATATACTTAAGTACCTTATTAGAATGATTTTATATACACTTGGATTTTTGTGCAAATTTTATAACATTTTTTGAGGACCACAAACCAAATAGGGAAGGGGTCTCTGACAGTATAGCCAAAATATTCAGAAGGAAAGAATGAAAGGTGTTAACATTTCTCCCACATTGCTTGCTCTCCCATTTTTCCCTGATGGCTGGTTTGAGTGGGGTTAAATTCTGGTCCACCGCACTGCTGACTTTAAGAAGGGGTGCTCAGCTTCCCAATAGATCCTCACACCAGGTGTTTCATATTGCCATTGGTAAGAAATGTATCTTCCTGTTCTAGTGCCCTGCCCTTTTGATGTTGGCACTGTCCCATAATAACATAATAAATCCCCCTTTATTGGACCTGATCTGCCTTTTCACCAGATCCTGCTGACTGAGCTTTCCTCTCTCCTCTGATATGATTGTTTATGATATATTACCATTTTGAAAGAGTTTTCTGTTTTAGTGAGATGAACAAAGCCACATCTGGTGTTAAAATTTATTGATTTGGAGAGTATGGAGCTGAAGACGAACTTGCCCTCCAAGAGCAGGTGGTGCATACCATTTTGGATTCCGGATGTTATACAAGAAAATAGTTATAATTAAAAATAAAAGGAATGAAAGCAGTTGCCATTCATCAACGAGTTATGTGTCCTGTGCCTTATTTTCGGGAGGGAGGGAACCTGCTTATTTAAAGGATTTAGTGTTATGGTCTCAGCAGTCAATGGAAAATGTCACTTTTTGCTCAAAAAAGTAAAAATACAGAAATAATCAGCATTTTTTATTTTGCACAAAAGTCATAAACTATCAGGGTTATCTTAAAGAATTTGTCACAAAACGTGTCAATAAATAAAACAAGACAAAGAAAAATGTGACTTAAAAACACAAAGGTCATGCAAGAACGGTGTTTTTCAGTATAGCTTTGTTACAACAGAATTGCATTATTAGTTAAAATTTTCAATTTAACTACAAATCAAATAAATCGCACACTGCACTATTCTGAGGAGGATTGTCTGTTTTTATTCTCTCTTTTAAAACTTTGACTGGGAAGCATCTTTGGCCATGGAACACTACAGCATAACGCAGAAGAATGGACCATTAGCAAGTCACAAAAACTCAGGCTCAGTTGAAATTTTTTTGACTTGTTTTTCAAAATCTTATGCACCTGCATTCTGCTGCGATGTAGCAGAAACCCAATGTGACCTTTGGTCACAGCCTGTTTCATGGCCAAATGTCGCTGACTTGCCCCAGCCTCACTGTTCCTGTGGAATCTTGCTGATCATTACAGCATCATGTCACTTCAGGAAGACCTGACTAACACAGTGTCACATAAAAATGGATAGTACAGTCATGGCCAAAAGTTTTGAGAATAACACAAATATTAATTTTTACAAAGTCTACTGCTTCACTTTTTCTAATGGCAATTTGCATATACTCCAGAATGTTATAAAGAGTGATCAGCTTAACAGCAATTACTTGCAAAGTCAATATTTGGCTAGAAAATGAACTTTATCCCCCAAAACACATTTCAACATCATTGCAGCCCTGCCTTAAAAGGACCAGCTAACCTCTTTTCAGTGATTGCTCTATTAACACAGGTGTGGGTGTTGATGAGGACATGGCTGGAGATCAATCTGTCATGATTAAGTAAGAATGACACCACTGGACACTTTAAAAGGAGGCTGGTGCTTGGCATCATTGTTTCTCTTCTGTTAACCATGGTTATCTCTAAAGAAACACGTGCAGTCATCATTGCAATGCACAAAAATGGCCTAACAGGGAAGAGTATCGCAGTTAGAAAGATTGCACCTCAGTCAACAATCTATCGCATCATCAAGAACTTCAAGGAGAGAGGTTCCATTGTTGCCAAAAAGGCTCCAGGGCACCCAAGAAAGACCAGCAAGCGCCAGGACCATCTCTTAAAAGTGTTTCAGCTGCGGGATCGGGCTACCAGCAGTGCAGAGCTTGCTCAGGAATGGCAGCAGGCAGGTGTGAGTGCATCTGCACGCACTGTGAGGCGGAGAGTCTTGGAGCAAGGCCTGGTCTCAAGGAGGGCAGCAAAGAAGCCACTTCTCTCCAGAAAAAACATCATGGACAGACTGATATTCTGCAAAAGGTACAGGCAGTGTACTGTTGAGGACTGGGGTAAAGTTATTTTCTCTGATGAATCCCCTTTTCGATTGTTTGGGACATCAGGAAAACGCCTCATTCGGAGAAGACAAGGTGAGCACTACCACCAGTCTTGTCTCATGCCAACTGTTAAGCATCCTGAAACCATTCATGTGTGGGGTTGCTTCTCAGCCAAGGGAATCGGCTCTCTCACAGTCTTGCCTAAAAAGACAGCCATGAATAAAGAATGGTACCAGAATGTCCTCCAAGAGCAACTTCTCCCAACCCTCCAAGAGCAGTTTGGCGATCAACAATGCCTTTTCCAGCATGATGGAGCACCTTGCCATAAAGCAAAGGTGATAACTAAATGGCTCAGGGAACAAAACATAGAGATTTTGGGTCCATGGCCTGGAAACTCCCCAGATCTTATCCCATTGAGAACTTGTGGTCAATCATCAAGAGACAGGTGGACAAACAAAAACCTAAAAATTCTGACAAAATAAAAGCATTGATTGTGCAAGAATGGACTGCTATCAGTCAGGATTTGGTCCAGAAGTTGATTGAGAGCATGCCAGGGAGAATTGCAGAGGTCCTGAAGAAGAAATGTCAACACTGCAAATATTGACTTGCTGCATTAACTCATTCTAACTGTCAATATAGCTTTTGTTACTCATATGTTTGCAATTATATTTCTGTCTGTGATAAAAACATCTGTCAAAACACACATAAAAACCAGAGGGCAGCAGATCATGTGAAAATATAATATTTGTGTCATTCTCAAAACTTTTGGCCATGACTGTAGTATCCAACAGTCCATTTAATAACATAATGCACTGACTAACCTTTCATGTTTTTCAAACTTAGAAAATATCCAAAAATTATCCCTATTAGGCCAGGGTCACACTTGCATATGGCATCCGATGCGAGAGCATTGGATGCGATATGCTAATGACCCTCGGTTCCTGCTCTGCTGCAATCAAGAGTCGAGTGTCATGCTACTGTGCTCCAAGCGTCTCGCACTGAGAGGATCGGAGCACAGTTGCGGAGGAGGCAGAGAAACTAATTTCTCTATCTCCTCCATTGCCGGTGTCTTCAGTAAATCGCACAGCACTCGGATGTTATCCGAGTGATGTGCGCTGTGTCACTCGCACCCATAGACTTATATGCGAGTGAGCCGAGACTCGGCCGAATGTCAGTGACAATTGCAGCATGCTGCAATTTCACTCGCACGTAGAATACGGCTGAGAAAAAAAATGGTGATGGGAGCTGCCCCATAGATTAATACTGGTCTGATTGCTAGGCAATGTTTTATCGCACAGCACTCATCCGTATTCATCTCTAGTTTGACTCCAGCCTTAGTCATTTGTTATCAGACAGACCATTTTTTGCAAACACTGGTTAAAATGACACTGTGTCTGCCTGAGGTAACATTATTCTGCAATAATCGAGACAAAAGATGTGCCATTTATTCCATAATGCCCCCTGCTTTCTCCCCACCAGTATGCTTGCTAAAAGCAATAGAGGCCAATCGTGGCCTGTATATGGTAATACTACTATACTGGCAGTCATGGTGGTGGAGCTTCTGCTGCTCATAGTGGTTCTTACATTCTTAGATATATGTTTTATTTGCTTGTTTTACACTATCCTGTCAATTTAAAATTACTGCAAATAGTATTTTTTTTTCTTTTGTATATTTTTTATATGTGTACACAGCCAAAGGGTAGTTTCACAATAAGCCTTTTGATGCTTTTCTTCTTTAAGAAAAAAGTCTATAGCTCGAAAACTGCAGTGGAATTTACCTTCATTTTCTGAAGCTTTTTATGCTATTTCGATGGGTTTTTATTAGTGTTGAGCATTCCGATACTGCAAATATCGGGTATCGG
Organism: Oophaga sylvatica; assembly: GCA_033576555.1. NCBI lineage: Eukaryota > Metazoa > Chordata > Amphibia > Anura > Dendrobatidae > Oophaga > Oophaga sylvatica. Next base: position 451,991,700 of record JARQOD010000002.1, on the reverse strand, counting down.
TCGATATTGGCTGTATCGGAATTCCGATACCGAGTACCGATATTTTCGTCATATCGGATACCGGAATCGGAATGTCACTGTCACTGTCAGTGTCCGTCGGTCGGGTCTGTCAGGAGTCAGCGGCACTTACCTGGCAGAAGATCTCCGGCGGTCACATTCCGGACTGCTTGATGGCCGCCATCCTCTTCTCCCTGGCGGTCACATGCAGTTTCTCGCGATAACTGCAGTGACTGCTGGGTAATCGTGGCCGTAAAGCAGTCCGATGACGTCACCGCCGGGGAAGCTGGTAAGCAGCTGTGCAGCGCCGGGATGTCAGGCTCTGCCTGTCATTCCGATGTAGCAGAGCTGGATCGTCGTGGGACAGTCGTTACTATGGACTGCGTCGGACAGGTGGTATACTGTTGGTTTGTTTTTTTTATTTTTTTACAGGAGATCGATGGCGTCGCAGGAATGAGAGAGTAATAAAAGAAATTAAAACTGTGTTGTCTCTTTTATTTCATTAAAAGACTTTTTTCTTGCTGTGTCTTTTTTTTAAACATTTAAAAACTTTGGGATTAATAATGGATCGGTGTCTTATTGACGCCTCTCCATTATTAACCGGGCTTATTGTCACTGTGCAATCAATGTGACATTAACCCCTTATTACCCCGCTTGCCACCGCTACAGGGCAAGTGGGAAGAGCCGGGTAAAGTGCCACAATTGGCACATCTTTTGATGCGCCAAATGTGGGGCTGCTGTAGCCTGGTATTATCAGGCTGTTGAGGGCCAAAATCCATGGGCCTTGACAGTCTTTTAATACCAGGCCGCAGCAGTCTGCATTTTACTTGGCTGGTTAACAAAAATAGGGGGACCCCTATGCCGTTTTTTTTTCGAGGGGATCCCCTATTTTTGTTAACCAGCCAAGCTAAGCAGACTGCTGTGGCCTGGTATTATCAGGCTGGCAAGGTCCATGGATATTGGATCCTTACCAGCCTGAAAAACCTAGGCCTCAGCGGTCTGCTTCATCTGGCTGGTTAACAAAAATAGGGGAGACCCCACGCCAATTTTTTTCGAGGGGATCCCCTATTTTTGTTAATCAGCCAAGATATGCAGACTGCTGTGGCCTGGTATTATCAGGCTGGCAAGGTCCATGGATCTTGGCTCCTTAACAGCCTGAAAATCCAGGCCTCAGCGGTCTGCTTCATCTGGCTGGTCAACAAAAATGGGGGGGACCCCACGCCAATTTTTTTCGAGGGGATCCCCTATTTTTGTTAATCAGCCAAGATATGCAGACTGCTGTGGCCTGGTATTATCAGGCTGGCAAGATCCATGGATCTTGGCTCCTTAACAGCCTGAAAATCCAGGCCTCAGCGGTCTGCTTCATCTGGCTGGTTAACAAAAATGGGGGGGACCCCACGCCAATTTTTTTCGAGGGGATCCCCTATTTTTGTTAATCAGCCAAGATATGCAGACTGCTGTGGCCTGGTATTATCAGGCTGGCAAGGTCCATGGATCTTGGCTCCTTAACAGCCTGAAAATCCAGGCCTCAGCGGTCTGCTTCATCTGGCTGGTTAACAAAAATAGGGGGGACCCCACGCCATTTTTTTTTCGAAGGGAACCCCTATTTTTGTTAATCAGTTCCCTCTGACGTCACTGATTGTGTCCCTGGCTGACCTGAAGTGAAAGTGGAAAGCAATCAATTAAGCTTTCCACTTAAGGGCCCGTCTCACATAGCGATATCGCTACCGAGATCGCTGCTGAGTCACTAGTTTTGTGACGCAGCAGTGAGCTCACCAGCGATATCGCTGTGTGTGACATTCAGCGACGATCAGCCCCCCTGCCGGGTATCGCTGATCGTCGCTGAAATGTCAGGACCTTTTTTTGATCGCTGGTTTCCCGCTGACAGGCACGCATCGCTGCGTGTGACAGGCGGGAGACCAGCGATCCGCTGGTAACCAAGGTACACAGCGGGTTTCCAGGCGCGGGGCTGTGCCTAGAAACCCGCTGTGTACCTTGGATAGCAGCGCCCTGATGCAGGGATCTGGTATCCAAGGTACACAGCGGGTTTCCAGGCACCGCGCAACGCTTGGAAACCCGCTGTGTACCTTGGTTACCAGCTCCCTGCATCAGGGCGCTGGAATCCAACGTACACTGCGGGTAACTAAAGGCTGGGTCTCACATAACGATACACCAGCGATCCCGACAACGATATGCACTTGTCAGGATCGCTGGTGTATCGCTACATGATCGCTGCTGAGCTGCCAAACAGGCAGCTCAGGCAGCGATCTGGGACAGCGACACTGCGGGTAACATCGCTTAGTTACCCGCAGTGTACCTTGGATACCAGCGCCCTGATGCAGGGAGCTGGTATCCAAGGTACACAGCGGGTTTCCAAGCGCTGCGCGGTGCCTGGAAACCCGCTGTGTACCTTGGATACCAGCTCCCCTGCATCAGGGCGCTGGTATCCAAGGTACACAGCGGGTTTCTAGGCACAGCCCCGCGCCTGGAAACCCGCTGTGTACCTTGGTTACAAGCGGATCGCTGGTCTCCCGCCTGTCACACGCAGCGATGCGTGCCTGTCAGCGGGAAACCAGCGATCAAAAAAAGGTCCTGACATTTCAGCGACGATCAGCGATACCCGGCAGGGGGGCTAATCGTCGCTGAATGTCTCACATAGCGATATCGCTGGTGAGCTCGCTGCTGCGTCACAAAACTAGTGACTCAGCAGCGATCTCGGTAGCGATATCGCTATGTGAGACGGGCCCTTAAGCGATGTTACCCGCAGTGTCGCTGTCCCAGATCGCTGCCTGAGCTGCCTGTTTGGCAGCTCAGCAGCGATCATGTAGCGATACACCAGCGATCCTGACAAGTGCATATCGTTGTCGGGATCGCTGGTGTATCGTTATGTGAGACCCAGCCTTTACTCTCCTGTCAGCCAGGAGAGGAACTCATTCATTTGGGGGTTTACTGTGAGGCTGCAGCATTAGCTGCGGTCCCTGCAGTAAACATGAACCCTTTCTGAAGGATTACACCGTGGGACCTGACTGTGCATGGGATAGGTAAGAATAATTTAGCTTTTTTATTTTATTTTTATTACAGGAAATGGTTTTTGCAGTAAAATAAAAGATGGTCAAAAACATGTGTCTTTATTTCATTAAAATGATTTTTAATTAAAGTGTGTGTGTTTTATTTTTATTTCATGCAATAGGATTAATAATTGATAGTTGTCTAATTGACAGCTCTCAATTATTAACCTGGCTTAAGGTCACCTTTCAATAGCAAGGTGGCTTTAACCCCATATTAACCCATTCGCCACCGCTACAGGGCAATGGGAATAGACGGGCAAAGCGCCAGAAAGGGCGAATCTAATTATAGATTTGTCTTTTCTGGGGTGTCTGGGGGCAGATGTTAGTAGCCAGGGGGGGGCCAAAAATAATGGTCCCTCTCTGGGCTATTATTATCTGCCCCCACTCACTGGCTTTGTCTGTCTGGTTGCGAAAATAGGGCGGGAGCCCACGCATTTTTTTTCAGCAATTTTACACCTCATATATATATATATACATGTCATTGAATTTGTGACACATATATATATATATTTATAGTTCATACACTTCTACATAGTATAATAGCCGCTAATTCAATTGCCGGCTTTTGTGAAAATGCAGAACCCGACATGAAATGACACTTGGTTTACATAGAGTTAACCATGTCTTTTCATGTAGTTTGATATCTGATTTGCACAAACAATTACATGAGTGTAAGTGTGCAAAATTTCACACCTGTAGGGGTTAATTAAAGGTGTAAATTCGTAGCAAAAAAGTCAGTTTTTTTAACAACGAATTTACACCTTTAATTAACCCCTACAGGTGTGAAATTTTGGACACAGCCACTCATGTAATTGTTTGTGCAAATCAGATATCAAACTACATGAAAAGACATGGTTAACTCTATGTAAACCAAGTGTCATTTCATGTCGGGTGCTTCTGTCTTTTCACAAAAGCCGGCTTTATCCGGCAATTGAATCAGAGGCTATTTTACTATGTAGAAGTGTATAAACTATAAATATATGTATATATATATGTCACAATGACATGTATATATATATATATTGTAGCCTTTCCGGGGGTTTAGCTCTAGGATCGCTGTCTGGGTAGACAGAATGGCACGGAAACAGTTCATTCAGACAGCAGTTTGGTGAAAACTGGCCGCAACCAGTTTTATTAAAGTCCACAGCACACAGATAAAAACAAATCATAAACAGAAAACCTGGGCTTGTCTAGCCACTAAATTACACTTAGATAGATGGCCCTCTCTATCCGGGACCCAGACTCTACCAGTCTGTGCCCAAAACAACACATATCACATATGTTACCAGTATGGAGTTTCACAGACACTCCTCTTTATGTCCGAAGGCAACTCCAATGTCCAGACTTGAGAGAGGTCACCTCCTATTCAGTCGCTATTCGCACGGATTCTCACTGCGACTACTCCTGTGTCCGGGGTACTTCCTGCACCCAGACTGAGATAGCTCACACTCTTAGAGACTGCTTCCTTGTGCCAGGACACCTCCCTGTGTCCGGGCTAAAGACAGCTCCCACACTCTTGGAGACACCTTCTGTGTCTGGACCCCTTGTCCAGACTGAATGAGCTCCCTGACTGTGCTCCCAAGCACCTACTTCTGGCTTCCTAATCAACACCTGAGTGGATTCAGGTCTGAGCTGCAAGCGTGTACTGAATGGCAGGTGTAGTGACCTTTCTTTACCACCAGGTTTACAAAGCCACACATTTCGCTCATACCAGTCAGCAAGGTACTTAGGTGAAATATACACCTCATTCACCACATATTCCTTCACTGTCTCACATATCCCCTCCCTCTTCTCCAGACCGGAGGGCTGGTCATCCAGACCGGAGGGCTGGTCAACAATCCAACAGAGACAGTGAACTCTGGACCAGTCATGGCCCTCATCAGTTTCATCCTCACCACTGTCATAGCCAACATCAGTTTTCTCTTCATCTGAAGCATCCGCACTACCCTGTACCCTCCCAGGCCTATACTCTCTGCGGGCCTCGGGTATCCTACACGGTTTCATCTTGACCTTAGGGCCGGGCTCAGATTCAATATAGTGCCTGGCCAAAGTAGTACGACCAGACACATCAGAACACTTCTGCTGACTCTTCCTCAGAAACTCATGTACCTCCTGTCCCTGGTGCACTGACCATGTGTCACCAACTATCACAGAAGGTATAGGGGGTTTTTCACTTTTCTCCAGTTCCCCACTTTCAGGCTCTTCTGGCAAGACATGCCCAGAAGCACACACGTCAGTCCTAGACTCTACCTCTTCAGCCACGTTCTGCATCCCATCTGGGCTCCCGTGTGTCTGCAGTGGCAACGGAGTGACACATCGCTTTTCCCATTTGTTGGGACGTGGCTCCGATGTAGCCTCCCTGAAAGTGCGCTTGAGCTCACCAATGCCAGCTACTGATCCGGACCGTAACCCGTCCACGCCGCTGTCTTCGGCAGAAACAGATTCCTGGACAGAGTCAGTCCCCATATCTTCAGTCTTGCTCCTCACAGCTTCACTTGAAACCTCAGCTTCTGATGAGGCACCTGGCTTGGTGACCACCACTTCCATGGCTTTTTCCACCTCTGCAGCATCACCTTCAGAGTCCTTGGCATGATGCAGATCCACACCACACACTGACAACTTCTCATCTTCAACAGCATCCACTTGTGCTGTGTTCAGTTTCAGAGTCCTGCCTTTAAAGCTCAGCTCTCCTCCTTTCACCTTAGTCTTCGCCAGGGAACCGGCCAACTGTACAACATCTTCAGATGCCATCCTCCGTCCGACTGCAAGGTCAGCCTCAGCCTTCCTCTCAGGACTCTCAATCTCCTCTGCTACCATGCCTTCCTCACTTGCACTGGTTGCTTTACTGTCATCAGATGACTCACTATCACCACCACTATCCCTGTCTGACCCCCTTTTCTCAGCCACATCTGGCTCACTTCCAGGGTTAGACACTTCATTTTCATTCACATCCGGCTCACTGTCAGGGCTATACCCTTCATTTTCATTCATATCCTGCTCACTTTCAGGAGTATAGAATTCATTCTCATTCATATCCTGCTCACTTTCAGGAGTATAGAATTCATTCTCATTTACATCCTGATCTGGAACCTTAGTTAACATGTCATCCACAACATTAACTTCATCATCTGGTCCCTCAAGTATGTGACTATGTGACAACCCCAGAACTACACTTCTATATAGTTCAGGCACTAGGAGCTGACTCACAACCTCTCCCTGGACTTCAGTGTTTCTGGCAACATGAGAGAACCTCTCCTCAGAGTCAGGCTCCTGGGAAACCTCATTTAGAACAATCATATTTTCCTGTGCTGTTTTAAGAGAGGGTTCTCGCCACTGCTCACTCTCAAAACCGTCACAGGACACAGGCAAGTCAGGGACACTCGGTTCCCGAGAACCACCATCCTCGTCTCCCAACATCACCTGCAAAGGAATTTCATCACTATCACAGTCATCATTATTATCAACATCATTATCATGACTATGATCAGTATTATCATCACTATCATTACCAGCATCAGCACCATTTTCATGGTCATCATCATTATCAGGTTCATCATCATCATTAGCATTATCATCATCATTATCACATAATTTTAACATCCCACTAGCATCGTGTTCCGCCCCTCGGGACTGCGTACCCTCAGTAGGGGCTTCATCACACTGTCCATCAGAATCACCCTTCCCCCAGAGATCCTTAGACCGGGGAAAGTCATTACCCAATATAACGGGTTGCACCAGGGTCTTCACTACCCCCACTTCACATGAAATCTCCCCGAGTTTGGGGACCAAGTCCACGGCAGTCTCTGGGTAGACTTTGGTGTCTCCATGGATGCACACCACACTCAGGTGCTTATCAGGGATGAAGTCCCTATCACTCAGGCTGTCACATACGGAAGTCACTGGACTCTCTGAGTCCAAGAGGGCCTGCGCTGGGCAGCCATCTACAACCACCGGGGACCCTGTGGTCCAGTCTCTTCGGCTGAGGTGGACACACACACAGGTTCTGCGCAGAGAGAGAGGGACCTGCCAACATCACGGCACATAGGCTCCCCCTCTATTGGACAGTTCGCTGCAATTTCACGCCAGCTCCAACACTGTCCATCACACTCTCCCACCCACATGTCCCCTCGGGCCTGAACCCGCTTATCAGCATACCCCATGTCCCCAACAGCTGGAACGCTCTTACCGGGAGAGTTCGACGTCCGGGAACTCTGAAGTGACGTCCTCTCAGACGGCTGTAGCTCAGGAGAACATGCTCGGGTGTAGCGGTTCACTGTAGGACATGCTCGGGTGTAGCGGTTCACTACCACCTTTTCAACTCCATAATCAGGCCTGCTGACTGCAGACTCCCAACTGTATCTCCAGTCACGAACTCCTCTGGCATGGGCTGTCACCGTAACACCCAGCCGGGTAAGAATCGCCGCTTTCAACTTGGCATAGTCTTCGCTGTCCTGCTTGCTCAGGTCAGCCCAGACTGTTTGGGGTTCCCCAATCAGATAGGGTACGACCACCATGGCCCATTCAGATAGTGGCAGATTCTCCTTCTCTGCCAGTCTCTCAAACTAGTAAGATATACCTCCACATCATCACGAGGTGTCATTTTTCTCAAGGACCGTCTTACCGCCTTCTTTATAGCGGACAACGCCGGTGCCTTCACAACATTACTTCGGGACGCGGCACCGAAATCCTTTTTTGGTGCTGTCATCTGCTCAACAAATAACCGGTTATTCTCCTGCTGCTGCTGCAGGAATTGCTGCTGGGCCTGCTGCATGCACTGCTGGTGCTGCAGGCGCTGCTGCTCCATGCTCTGCTGCATGCTTCGCCGGGCCTGGGCCAGGTACTCATGAGCTCCTCCATACTGCCGGACTCATCTGTCTCAATCACAGCAGTCTTATGTTGCATATTAACTTTCGCCATTTGTTCAAACAGCGCCTCCATGCTGTCATCCATGCTGTCAGACTTCTCTTTCTTCACAACTGTAGTCTTCACTCAAGACATACACACTACACAGCTTTTTTTCCACAGAAAATTCAGCCTTGCTGTGCAACCACTTTTTTTTTTTTTTTTCCTTTGCAAAGTCTATTAGGGCTACTGTCTCTTTAAGACTGCTCCACAAACTTTTCTTTTGCTGCTGCACATTCCACAGTCATTTTCACAACAAGTTCAGCTTTGCTGTGCATACATTTTCTCTCTGCAGACCCTATCAGGGCCACTGTCTCTCCAAGACTGCTCCAAACAGACGTTCCTGCTGACACACACTTTTTTTTTTTCTGTTGCTATTTCAATAGACTTCACCTTTAATGCTGTCTCTCGCCACTGTGCTGCATGCACACTCCAGCACTAACTGTACCAGGCCCTGCGCTGCCCCAGCATTCTCCGCCAATTGTAAGCTTTCCGGGGGGTTTAGCTCTAGGATCGCTGTCTGGGTAGACAGAATGGCACGGAAACAGTTCATTCAGACAGCAGTTTGGTGAAAACTGGCCGCAACCAGTTTTATTAAAGTCCACAGCACACAGATAAAAACAAATCATAAACAGAAAACCTGGGCTTGTCTAGCCACTAAATTACACTTAGATAGATGGCCCTCTCTATCCGGGACCCAGACTCTACCAGTCTGTGCCCAAAACAACACATATCACATATGTTACCAGTATGGAGTTTCACAGACACTCCTCTTTATGTCCGAAGGCAACTCCAATGTCCAGACTTGAGAGAGGTCACCTCCTATTCAGTCGCTATTCGCACGGATTCTCACTGCGACTACTCCTGTGTCCGGGGTACTTCCTGCACCCAGACTGAGATAGCTCACACTCTTAGAGACTGCTTCCTTGTGCCAGGACACCTCCCTGTGTCCGGGCTAAAGACAGCTCCCACACTCTTGGAGACACCTTCTGTGTCTGGACCCCTTGTCCAGACTGAATGAGCTCCCTGACTGTGCTCCCAAGCACCTACTTCTGGCTTCCTAATCAACACCTGAGTGGATTCAGGTCTGAGCTGCAAGCGTGTACTGAATGGCAGGTGTAGTGACCTTTCTTTACCACCAGGTTTACAAAGCCACACATTTCGCTCATACCAGTCAGCAAGGTACTTAGGTGAAATATACACCTCATTCACCACATATTCCTTCACTGTCTCACAATATATATATGTATTCTATGTGTGTATATTTAGTGTTTACAAGGAAAGAATGGGGTTTTTTTAGTTACGATATTTTGTTCCCATAGACTTACATTGGATTTCCGGTATCGGTATCGGGTATCGCCGATATTTTAATGGTATCGGCGATACCATTCCGATTCCGATACTTTTGGATATCGGAAAGTATCGCTCAACTCTAGTTTTTATACAATTTTTGTAGTAAATCCATTTTCTTCTCAATGGAAAAAAAACTGCAAGTAAAAAGCTGAGAGATGTGTCAAGCTGTAGTTTTTCAAAAACACACTAGAGGTAGAAAACACAAGCACAAATAATATGCAGCATTTGAAGGAGATTTTAGACATCTTAGTCAGTTAACTGGTACTGTAAAATGCTGTGTTTTTTTATGCATGAAAAAAACAGAAAAACATGCCTAAAAAATGCAACATGTGAACAAGTCCTTAACCTGATAGCTCTAATAGCTCAATTGCACAATCCATTTGGATCAATTATTTATAAAAGGAGTTCAATAAAACAACTAGAAGCTTGTGTAGACCCTGCTGTTGCGTTTTCTGATATGTTATTTTGGTTTTGTCTATATTATGTATCGGGCAGTAGACACAGGTGGTTTATTTGTTTTTAGAATTGATTTTGTGTATTGTTATTAAATGATGACTACTTTTCCACTATCAAGTGCTGCTTCGTCTCCTTACTCAGTAGTGGTGTTAGCTAATAAGAACCAGCTGTTTTGCCAAGTTTGAGAGCTGTGAGAAACTGATGACAACCTGTTTGAACCTTAACCTTTGCACTTGGCCTCTTGCTAATACCTTCAGCTGCTGATTGTTGTGGAAGTCTGACAGATCCCTTTGTCTTTTTGCTGTTTTGGACTGCAGACAGATAAATGATTTCTATTTGTCCTTTGGCAGAACAGAAGAAGTGATCAATACTGCCCGGGAATGATGTCAAGGATTTGCCGCCACAGCTTATGAATGACAAAACACTACCCAAAAAAACACCTTTTGGGGTAAAAGACGGAAAGGTGTAAAGGTTTATTGATTTTCTTCCTTTTCTGAAATAGCAGCTGAAGCTACAAAGGAAAAAAAAAGAATTCTTTGTGCGCTAAGAAGCATAGAAAAGCTGGCTTGCAAACAGTGATTAGATCTAATACTGTTGCATTTAAGTATTGTGTCTGTCTTGAAAATAACCGACTGCTCAATTTTTCCTATGGGTTTCTGTAATTTCCACCTTCTATTTGTAGCTCCTGCAGAAAGTTGCAATCAAAAAAACTTTTTATTTTGTTTTATTTAGGTCATTTAAAATAAAGCTGTCTAATGGTGTTATTACAATTTAACTGAGGTAATCTAGATAAACATAAAATATAAATGCAATTTAATTACAGGAATTGTGTTTTCTTTTTTGTACTCCTGTGTAAAGATAAAGTTAACTTTTAATGTAAAACGCATGTTATCATCATCTTTAAAATTCTGCTTGGAAAAGAAGAAAATAATTTCAAAAGACTTTAAAAATCTGGCAGTTTATTTACAGCAGCGTATAAATTAAAACCACTGAGAAGTGAAATACATAAGATTGATTATAATGTAAAAATGGAAACTTGAAGGGTATGGGAAAATAATAAGTAGCAAGCAGATCGATCCACGGTGGAACAAATTTGAGTTGAATTTCCTTAAATTTGTGGTTTCCTTTTCGAGATTTAGAAACTTTCCCGACATCATTTCACACGTTGCTGATGCTAACATCAATTTGCTTCCCCATACAATATCTAGCAGATTACCATACCTTGTACAGTAATAATCAATACTTAGGCCATCACAATTCAGCGGTTACCAGTGGAGCACAGTTTGTACAGCAGAGTTATTTTCCATCTTCAGAGTCACTGAGAAAGTCTCTTCTGTAGGGGGTAAGCTCTTATGGTCAACAGGGTCAGCTTTTTCCTATAAAGCTCTTATGGTCATTGAGGTTTTCTCTCTCCTTCTTATGTCCCCCATGTGGACTTTCTGAGTAGTTGCAAGCTTTCCAATATTGAGATTTGCAAAAATTCGCAACACATCGAATAGTTGAGGAAAATTTGGCAAAGGCGGTAAATTCAAATTTCAAACAATTCACTCAAAATAACATGTAAATAGTGGCATACATTTAAAATTGATGGGTTTTGAAAATTGATGTGCTAGAAGCAGGAATAGTTAGCAGAGGTAGGGCACAATTTTGATTAGTGACAAGTTGTGATGGCTAGACAATAGGGTCATTGTATATCCATAACAGACCGTGTGGTGTTTTTCCTGTATACATTGAATAGTACCTACCAAAAATTATGAAAAAATAGATTGCTTGAAACCTTTCAACTGAGTCGTGCGTACTCAGTGCTGATTACTGAAAACACAAGTCTAACCATGGAAGCCACAACTCTCAAAATGCCAAACTAAAAGGTGTTGTCGGGCCTTGGAGTACAAGTCTGTAGTCACTTTGTGATTGCAGACTTGTGAATCCTTTAAACAACTGTGAGGATTCTCCTGTGCCTGGAGGAGGCCGGCATGTGACTGCAAGTATGCAATTTGCATCCTCCCAATCACATTCTGACTAGACGTGTCCGGCCTCGCTGAATACACTTGTATTGAGTGAGGTTACACACGTCTAGTCGGCACATGAATGCATGTATGTAAATCGCATATTTATGGCCCCGCGCCTGCCGTTCCTGGCACCATAAAATCCTTACAGACCAATGTGCGTGATGTGAGAATTCACAAGTCTGCAGTCACATAAAGTGACTGTAGACTTGTACCCTAAAGCAATCCAACTCCTTTAAGGGACTTCTTTCTAATGCATTACTATCAGATACAGTACTACAAGACATGTTTTATGAATTCAGTGTCTCAATGGGTCAGACTTGTTTTAGAGGCACAAGAGGGCCTACATAGTATATGCAGGTGGTTTTAATGTTATGATTGATAGGTGTAAAGTATACATTGCATGTAGGCACACACACTCCTCAATATTGAAATTGCAGCACCAAGAAGCAAAAGTCTTGGGGTTATGGAAATTATTGACTTGATAGACATAATAATAATATGCAAATGATGAAAAAATGGAACCAAAATTTTCAAAACATCTTAACCTTTGGCATGCTGTCTATGAGGTTGTATTCATTATCTGAGTTACATTCGGCCATGCTAAATTCACAGCTAGCAGATCCATTTACAATTGCCGAGGAATGAAGTTCCATATGTGTGCGCTGCAAAACAAGTCCAGAGATACTGCAGGCCGTTTTCAGGCTGCTCACAAGAAACATTGTATCTGCTGTTGTCCTGTTGAAAAACGTCTACTGGACTACTTTGGAGAAGTGGAGCTCATATTTGATACTGAATATATTGAGAGGTTTTGAAAATTGTGTTTGTGTTTTTCCATCATATGCATAACATTAACATGTCTATCAATCCTGTGATTTCCATAATCTTACATATTTTCCTTCTTGTTGTTTCAATTTCAATGCCGAGAAGCGTATTTATACGGCTTACAACTTTTATAGAATAGCTGTTATTAAACAGCTATTACATGTTTGAAGTATATAAGATTTGTAAAAATGCGCTTAGTTTTTTGGACATTTTTTAGTGACATGCCATAAGTTTCCTTTACCTATCAAAGGCTATGTTTATACAGATTTTATTATTTTTACTTATAGACAAACATACAAATGTATACTTTTATAGATGTATACATCTGCTGTAAATAGCCGTGAAATAATTATGCAGCATAGTACTGTATAGTTTGTTATTTTTATACAGTTGCATAATAGTGGATTGTGCTTTTCATTATAGCTTTGCTTCAGGCCTGGTGAGTATAGTCTTTTAATATTCTCTCGCCTCATTTCATGGAGTCTATAGAGACCTCAGAATGTAATAAATGTCAGTGGGGTAGATGTATGCCGAATTTCAAGCGAACAAAGTTAAGTGGGCAAGTTGGCTTGTGTTGGCAGATTTTTTAGCCATACAAAACAAATGCTATAGCACAAATATGGTGTGAATTCAGTAATAAAGGTCTTGTCTGGCTATATTATTAAACAGGCCAAGGCTGTTTATGCTGCAATACTACCACAGCCCTTGTCACCACTCCATTGCTCTCTGTCAGTCTTTGTTAACAGGATTGCAGTGTTGACATCACGCTTTCAACATGTGACTGATACAGCAAATCATTTGGCGCAGCGGTCTCCTGCTGTCTACTGCGACACTACCACTGAGCCCTAGAGAAATAGATAAACTTGGCACTCAACTTTTACACTGGTTGGGAAACCTACTTGTGCACCATCACGGTAGTGCTACAATATATTTTCACTACCACTGAGCCCTGTGATTCACTGACTTTTGACGTTACTCAGTAGCTTCATCATAATTTTCATTTGTTGTGCATTTAGAGGCATCTTTTTCTATGGCAGTCATACTCCCATATGCTACTGTCTTTCTGACAGCTTAATAAAGTACATTTGGTACATTAGCAGAAGAGGGAAGATGCTTGCATAGGGGTTGTAGGCACAAAATAAGGCATTTTTAAGGAAGACTATTTGCAAAGATGTTTCATTTGTTGTGCGGTGCAAGCAATAAAGCAATAGAAAATAGTTGCTAAAGAAAAGGTGTACTTCATGTATCTGTTTGAGCTTGCTTCACATGTTTTTCCAGTTTCAGGGAAAGTGGAGAACTTAGTCAGTCAGGGATGTTTCAAAAAAATGGTAAAAATACTATGAGCAATCATTGAAATTCTATGACACGTTCTACAAGCATTTGCATACATTTGGGAAGTAGCCCTCACAGTTTTTGCATTTGGCCTTTGAAATTAACTTGCAGGAAAGTCCTTTCAGAACCCTCTTCTGTTTCATTTACCTTTAGGAACCCCCAGCTATTACAACACCCTTGAGGAACCTCTTGTTATTTCAAGGTATATCTTAAATAATTAAATTCTATTAATTATATTATACCTCATTTCCCCAGAATATCAAAAGTTAAATAAAGTGTTGCTCAAAATGTATGATAAAAAGAAAGTGGCTAAAAATGTGTGAGCCACTAGCAGCAGCAAAAGCACCACCACCACTAGCAATAGGCCTCTGGGCAGTCGTTCTACCAAGCGTGGACCATAACTGTTAAGGGCCTGCGGAACGCACCTAATAGATATTAAGGAGAGGTGCGTTCGCAGCCCGGGGTCCACCGTGCAGGCAGAGCCTGCTGCTAGTAAGATGGCGTAAATAGGCAGTATGAGCGAACTCTGTTATCCCGCAGAGTCGCAGATGTAAACGCCGAAGCACTATATGGCGATATAAGCGGACTCTGTTAAATCACAGAGCCGCTGTAACAAAGACTGTGTCCTGTTAGACTCACAGGGAACACAGATGACTGCTAAGCGGATTGCAGTCTGTGGTCATGTAATCAGAACCCAAGCAGTAATCTCCTCACCGGAGTAGCCGGTATTCTAATGACGTTTTCAGCCGAGCCCTGAACACGTGCATACAATCTCCTCACCGGAGGTGCCGGTATTCTAGGGGCTTATTTCAGCCAGACCTAACCACATGCATACATGACTACACTGGCGCAAGCACGTAACAGATTTGATACTAGCGCACGGCCATGCGGTAAGGACAGCCTTTTATAGCAGCCACGAGAAAAAGACCTTCCAGGAAGGACCAATGGGAAGCTGCTTCAGAACATCAACAGCCACAGGACCTTCCTGAAGGACCAATAGGAGTGGCAGCTGTATCTGAGCATGTGACCCCTGATCTCCAATGGGAGATCTTGCCCTGGGCATGCTCAGATGAAGCAACAAAGGACTTAGTCCCAAATCTGCCTGCTCCAACACTGGCTGCAGCTGCAAGTCTCTGCACAGTACTGGGCCGGGCAAGACGCTGGGACCGACGTCTCTGCTGAGCAGGAACCACTGCGACTGAAAAACGTAAAGATATGAACTGGGATACAAACTGGTGTGTATGCAGAGTGTAAGCTCACATTCACACTGGCCACTATACAGAAAAAAAAACAAAGACAGAAACATAATGAGTAAATACCTTGCAGTAAATAGGTAAACAGCATAGTGCATGAAAATAATATATGATACTTAGTTAACTATTTATTTACTGCAGGGTATTTACTTATTATGTTTCTGTTTTTTTTTTAATTAAATATTTTAAGGCTGCAACTGTTATTTTATTCTTTAACGGCCTTCGGCTCAGTCTCAAGCAATGGCAACTTGATGGGTGTACTCACTATAGGAAGATTGATCTTGTGCAAACCTAGATAGGTCCAATAGAGTCTTCTCTGCCATTATTTTCAAAGTATCAAACCATAGGATTGCAGGTCTTCCTCTTCTCCTTGTTCCTTGCATTCTTCTAACAATGATGTCCTTCTCCAGTGATTGCTCTCAAGGCTGCAACTACCGTGCTTAATAATACATAGTTTTCCATCCACTGAAGCATATATTTCCAAATAGTCATATTGTTATATAAGCAGAATAAAGCCATAGATTCATCAAGTTCAAGCTTTCTCCACTAGTTGTAAATACAGTTTATATTTCGATTTGAAGACCTGACTATTGTAGCATTAATAATATATTTCTTAATCAAATAAATCCCATATATTGATATTTCATATGTTTTCTAAATGTAACTTTTTTAATTATTAAAAGCAGGGATCACTGTATAAGTAAAAGTGTAACATACAGCTCATGAATATTCCTCTTTTTCTAATTTGAAGCATAGGTGAGTCACTTTCCAAATTAGAAATCAAAAAGACTAGAAGTCACTCTAATGGGATAATGGCTTTACTTTATATTGTTGGAATCCACAAGAGGTACAGCTGAAATTTTTCATACATAGGCACACTCAATTTTCAAAACCATGCCAAATCCTCTACCATTCCACCCTTACATTCCCCCTCATCCTCCCCCTCAAAAAAACTGGAGTTTGGGAGCTATCCTCTTCCAATTTTTTAATATCCTCCTGGACATTCTGCTAGAGTTGATAAATATGACCAAAATTTCTACTTTAAGTCATGTCTCTAATTATGACGTCTTCCTCTAGTTTTCACTTGAAGAAATATTGGGCTGCATGGCCCAGATGTGAGTGAAAAATTGACTTTACAAAGCCACTGGATATATTGGTGCTATGCACATAGTTGACAAGTATGCTTGGAATATTTTGCTATTATTTTTCAACCAACATATACTTGAGAAGGCTGGAGAAGGCTAATTGATTCATGGAACCCTGGCCCAAAGGCACGTCAATATCCATGGCCACCAAACTGGGGCCATGTAACCTGCCTCCTTTCTGCTGGAATCCTTGGCACCTGTTCTGATTAATACTGCCATTATTTGTGCTTCTTACCGCAATGATGACTTTACACCAGGTCTACAAATCACGTGGATTCCAGCAGATAGAGAGCAGTTTGCAGACTGATTTCCATGGACTACTGATATAGTTTGATCATTTCTATTTGTAATAATAATAGTAATTAGTAAGTGGACTGCCAGATTATACACAACAGCCTTAGACAGTAACATCTTTAATTAAAGGGATTTATTGTCTAAGTAGTTTTGTGTGCTATTGAATTCTGGGAGGCTACCTAAAGAAAATATATTATATTTTTCCATAAAACATTTGCAAGTATTGTCATAAGTAATATCACTCTATAGACTTCTCAAAATAGCTCTTCAATTAAAATTACAGAATAAAAATCCTCTCCAACGCGTCATATAAAAAGTTTTTCATCAGCATGTAATAAACTTCATCTATGTTAATGTTTGACTTCATCTGTTTACATGAAAGAGACACCAGTGATGATTTAGACATTACTATTTGCTTTCAGTCTCCTATGTTTTAGTGGAAAATGTTGCTTTGGTGATAATACTAAGAAATAAATATATCCCCCTTTAGAAGGCTCTTTTACTGCTTTACCTAAAAGATATTTCAATTTTATCATAAACTTTGTGTCAGGAAATTTCCAATGCTTATTACTGTAAATATATACTCAAAGGAGCCCCATAAGGAATTGCTGAGTCAAAAAAAAAAACGCTGAAATGATAAGCAGCAAGTGTTTACTGGGAACCATGAAGTCGCTTTACAAAGCTGAATCTACATTTTTGCTACATTTTTATTTTCAAAGAAATATTTTTGTACAGAAATAATGTCATTCTTCACAGCAGACGCATAAATGTTGTCTGCGCGTTTCTCAAAGAGGTAGATTGTGTTCTAGAGGAAAACTGTGATAAAATATTGAGTTCTGTGAAAATATTGTAATACTTGTTTAGTATAGATTTCAAGCATTGAATACATGCCAAAAAGGGAAACTGTATGTAGAACATGCATCAGTGTTCTAATTTTTTACAATACACAACTTTATTACTATGTAGAATGTTAAAGGTAATAATAATAATAACTAGCTTGGCCCGTGCAAATTTTCGCACATTGGTCATCGGGGGGCGCAGGTAATTTCAGAAAAAGCAAGCTGGTCAAATGTAAATGTATTTCATGAGATGATGAACACAGACAGGTATTTATATATGTAGATTGATAATACAATAAATTGGTTTGATAAGTAGAGGCCAAAAAATGTCTTCCGGTTAAGGTGCCACCTGCAGGTCATTGTTTCTTTCTGCCGGTTTATGAAAATGAATGTTTAAACTGTATTGTGATAAAATCGTGAATGTGTGGTTTGTTTTGCCCTTTTCTTGCTGAAGGGGGCAAGTTTACCTTTCAAATGGTGTATTATTTTTGTGTGTGGGGTGAAGTAATCAGCAAAAAAGCAGTGCATGTTTACAAATGTGTTTGCATATGTGACTCACCATTTGTGTGTGTGGGGTGAAGTAATCACTGAAAAAGCGGTGCATGTTTACAAATGTGTTTGCATATGTGACTCACCTGTAGTGAAGTGTGCAATCCTCCAATTTGGCTGAAATAGGCTGGACAAGCAGTTCGGCAAGCTGGAAAGCCCCAAAGTCAAATGTTTGGATTTGTTTGTGATGTCTGTAAGCAGCTTTGGTGGTAGTATGCTTTGGGGTAATGTGTTGCCACCTGGTGCTCATTTTTCTTTACTGCAGGTTTATGAAAATTAAACTGTATTTTGTGATCAAATCGTAGATGTGTGGTTTGTTTGGCTATTTTCTTGCTGAAGGGGCAAGTTTACCTTTCAAATGGTGTATCATTTGTGTGTGGGTGCAGTATGAACGGAGATACAAAGTAATCACCGAAAAACAGTGTTTAGAAATAATAGAATAGATAATAAACATATTAAAATAAAAACTAAAATTATTGTAGGTTGTCTTTCAAGGTTTAAAAAATGGTTGCACACAATTCAACACTTGTCCTCAGGTTAGGGCTGGTTTTGCAATTCAGCTTGATTTAAGGAAATGGGGCTGAACTGCATCGGCACACTCAACCTGTGGACAGATGTGGTTTTGTTTTTTGAAAGAACAGAACTTTGTTTTTCCAATTCTGTATAAACCTTTTAAGATCAACCCTCCTGGGCATGTGGGTCATAGAATGTTGATTAAATTGACTTGTTAATAGCTGCAATCTGATGTCTTATTCCAGAGAAATCCATATTTTTCTTAATATGTAAATGAGCTGTTAAGATCTATGGGCCGGACACTGATCCGCCTGAGAATATGCATTCTGAGCTTATTGTAAATTGAAGGGGACATTACCAGTTTGATGTGTAATTGCTGCTCTCAGCTCACCTGATCTCACTACAGAACTGTCTCTGACTATAGCTGATACATCTCCAGGTTGCTCTCAGCTTCAGCTTCCATCCTTCAGGCAGCCAGTGTTGCAATATTGTTGCAATACAGCAGAGCTGTGAGAGCTTCAGCAAATGTGTTTATAAAGAGACAAAGTTCAGTTCTACTGTTCTGTGTTAGTTACATGTCTCACACTGTTAATGCCCCCTTTTATTTAAAGCAAGCTCTGAAGGCAGATTGTTATGCAGATCTGTGTCCGGCCCATAGATCTTAACAGCTCATTTACATATTAAGAAAAACATGAATTTCTCTAAAATAACTAATCGGATAATGGATATCACAACATATCATTTTATTTAACTTCCTATGACCTACATGTCCATATACAGAAGGGAAAATAATGATTTGATAAACTGCCCATTTTGCAAGTTTTTACACCTACAAAGAATGGAGAGGTCTGTAATTTTTATCCTAGGTACACTTCAACTATGAGAAACAGAATCTTAAAAAAAATTCCAGAAAATCACATTATATGATTTGGACGTTTAATTTGCACTTGTTTTTGCATGAAGGAAGTATTTGATACAATAGAAAAACATAACTTAATATTTAGTACAGAAATCTTTGCTTGCAATTACATAGGTAAGATGTTTCCTGTAGTTCTTCAACAAGTTTGCACACACTGCAACAGAAATTTTTGCCCACTCCTCAATATACAGTCAGGGCCAGAAATATTTGGACAGTGACACAATTTTCGCGAGTTGGGCTCTGCATGCCATCACATTGGATTTGAAATGAAACCTCTACAACAGAATTCAAGTGCAGATTGTAACGTTTAATTTGAAGGGTTGAACAAAAATATGTGTTAGAAAATATAGGAATTGTACACATTTCTTTACAAACACTCCACATTTTAGGAGGTCAAAAGTAATTGGACAAAAAAACATAACCCAAACAAAATATTTTTATTTTCAATATTTTGTGGCAAAACCTTTGGAGGCAATCACTGCCTTAAGTCTGGAACCCATGGACATCACCAAACGCTGGGTTTCCTCCTTCTTAATGCTTTGCCAGGCCTTTACAGCCGCAGCCTTCAGGTCTTGCTTGTTTGTGGGTCTTTCCCTCTTAAGTCTGGATTTCAGCAAGTGAAATGCATGCTCAATTGGGTTAAGATCTGGTGATTGACTTGGCCATTGAAGAATGTTCCACTTTTTTGCACTCATGAACTCCTGTGTAGCTTTGGCTGTATGCTTGGGGTCATTATCCATCTGTACTATGAAGCGCCGTCCAATCAAGTTTGCAGCATTTGGCTGAATCTGGGCTGAAAGTATATCCCGGTACACTTCAGAATTCATCCGGCTACTCTTGTCTGCTGTTATGTCATCAATAAACACAAGTGACCCAGTGCCATTGAAAGCCATGCATGCCCATGCCATCACGTTGCCTCCACCATGTTTTACAGAGGATGTGGTGTGCCTTGGATCATGTGCCGTTCCCTTTCTTCTCCAAACTTTTGGCTTCCCATCATTCTGGTACAGGTTGATCTTTGTCTCATCTGTCCATAGAATACTTTTCCAGAACTGAGCTGGCTTCTGGAGGTGTTTTTCAGCAAATTTAACTCTGGCCTGTCTAGTTTTGGAATTGATGAATGGTTTGCATCTAGATGTGAACCCTTTGTATTTACTTTCATGGAGTCTTCTCTTTACTGTTGACTTAGAGACAGATACACCTACTTCACTGAGAGTGTTCTGGACTTCAGTTGATGTTGTGAACGGGTTCTTCTTCACCAAAGAAAGTATGCGGCGATCATCCACCACTGTTGTCTTCCGTGGGCTCCCAGGTCTTTTTGGATTGATGAGTTCACCAGTGCTTTCTTTCTTTCTCAGGATGTACCAAATTGTAGATTTTGCCACTTCTAATGTTTTAGCAATTTCTTGGATGGGTTTTTTT
This sequence comes from Oophaga sylvatica, assembly GCA_033576555.1. Lineage (NCBI taxonomy): Eukaryota > Metazoa > Chordata > Amphibia > Anura > Dendrobatidae > Oophaga > Oophaga sylvatica. The sequence continues at coordinate 451,970,827 of JARQOD010000002.1, read as the reverse complement.
CTGTTCTTGCAGCTTAAGGATGGCTTGTTTCACCTGCATGGAGAGCTCCTGTGACCGCATGTTTCCTTCACAGCAAAACCTTCCAAATGCAAACACCACACCTCAAATCAACTCCGGCCCTTTCATCTGCTTAATTGAGAATGACATAACAAAGGGATTGCCCACACCTGTCCATGAAATAGCCTTGGAGTCATTTGTCCAATTACTTTTGGTCCCTTTAAAAACAGGGTGGCACATGTTAAGGAGCTGAAACTCCTAAACACTTCATCCAATTTTAATGTGGATACCCTCAAATGAAAGCTGAAAGTCTGGACTTCAACTGCATGTGAATTGTTTTGTTTCAAATTCATTGTGGTAATGTCTAGAACCAAAATTAGATAAATGTTGTCTCTGTCCAAATATATATGGACCTAACTGTAGATCTTCTCCAGATCTTTCAGTTTTTGGGGCTTTCGCTGGGCAACATTTAGTTTCAGTTCACTCTAGGACCTTGAAATGCTTCTTACAAAGCCACTTCTTAGTTGCCCTGGCTGTGTGTTTCGGGTCATTGTCATGCTGGAAGACACAGCCATGACCCATCTTCAATTTTCTTATTGAGGGATGGAGGTTGTTGGCCAAAATCTCGCTATATATGACCTAATCCATCCTCCTTTCAATCCTCGTTTTCTTTTGCAGAAAAGAATCACCAATATATGATGTGTCCCCCCCATGCTTCACAGTTGGGATGGTGTTCTTGGGGTTGTATTCATCCTTCTTCTTCCTCCAAATACAGCTAGTGGAGTTGATACCAAAAAGTTCTATTTTGGTCTCATCTAACCTCATAACCTTCTCCCATGGCTCCTCTGGATCATTCAGATTGTCATTGCCAAACTTCAAATGGCCTGGACATGTGCTGGTGTGAGCAGGGGGACCTTACGTGCCTTGTAGAATTTTAGTCCATGACGGCATAGTTCTCTTCAGGTCATTGACCAGGTTCTTCTGTGTAGCTGTGGGCCGATTCTCGACCTTTCCCAGAATCATCCTTACTCCATGAGACGAAATCTTGAATGGAGCCCCAAAGGAAGATTGACAGTCATCTTGTGTTTCTTCCATTTTCTAATAATTGTGCCTTCTTACCAAGTTATTTGCCTATTGTCCTGTAGCCCATCCTAGCCTTGTGCAGGTCTAAAATTTTGTCCCTGTTGTCCTTAGACAGCTTTTTGTTCTTGGCCATGGTGGAGATGTTGGAGTGTAATTGATTGAGTCTGTGGACAGGTGTATTTTTTACAGGAAATGAGTTCAAACAGGTGCAATTAATATAGATATTGAGTGCAGAGTAGGAGGGCTTCTTAAAGAATAACTAAAAGGTCTGTGAGAGCCAGAAATCTTGCTGGTTGGTTGGTGATCAGATACATATTTCATGCAATAAAATGCAATTTAATTATTTAAAAATCATACAATGTGATATTCTGGATTTTATTTTTAGAATTTGTCTCTCACAGTTAAAGTGTAGCTATGATCAAAATTACAGACCTTTCCAGGTGGGAAAATTTGCAAAATTGTCAGTGTATCTAATACGTCCCACTGTAGACGGCTTAGGAAAGTTGACCCTACTGACAGATTCCCTTTAATTATTAAAGCATTGCAATATTGTCTGCGAGCGAATGGAAAAAAAATACATTTCCATTCATACAAAGCCTTATTGCTTGATTAGTATGAGCTAGACCATGCAATGTGCTGCAGAGTGGCTCATTTATATACAAATACTTTAGAAACCTGTTCAATGCTGGAAAACAACTCGTAATCTGCAGTTCTACCATCAAATCTTTTTAATATGTTGTATTTAAAGGTAATTGTATTTTTACATTTCTAAGTGTCTGCTTTGTGTAGCTAATTTTGTTTTATGAAAATTAAAGGATTTTTGCCAACTATCCATTCGGTCAAGCATAAGATGTTGTGATATGTATAACAAGATCATCTGTGGTTCAGCAGAAGCTTCGTCTCTAATTCCAGAAGAGTTTTTCTGTTGATATAAGCCTGTTATATTGTCACCATGATATGTTTTTATACTGTTCGACAATCAAGATCTCCCAAATCCTAGCTCTTCAAGTGCGTTGGCTTGGGAATATAACATTTCTTCAATAATTAAATTTGTAACATCTGCTACCACTGGATTTATATATCACCTTTTGTTGGATCTTCTCAATTTTCAGCAGCCAATTTAGAGGAATTAGTTATCATTATGGCCAAAATATAAAAACATTTTTTTTCATGACAACTGTTCATAGTCGCTATCCTGTGAGAAACAGTCTGTAGTAATCTGTGGTGATTATCATATTTAGAAGGACATCTGAAAAAACAGACTTATATTAAATTGGTAACTCAATGACACATAGCATTCAGTATAAAAAGGTTTATCCCAGCAAAAAGTAACTGGATTTATGCCTAGATAACTTTTGATGATTGTGCGTATCTAAAATATATTATATGATATATGTAAAGAAAAAGTATTAACACATAATCCACTGAGGAAAATATCATCCATGGATGTGAAGTGAAGGAAATAGAAATTTTTTTTACTAAAATTATTATTTTTATTGAAAAATATTTAAAATATTTTAAACATGAACATGAGAATACAGGAGTTTCCAAAAAATTAATAAAATAGATCTGGGATTGGAGATGCAGAATATATCACAATAGTTCAAAGTGTATAAATATGGATGCTACAATTATATGCTATTTTAATAGAATCTAAATGCAATTCAACAGCATAGGGTGCAAAAAAATAGGAAATATTCCTTTATAAAGAGGTTAGACCTTTGCAAATGTCAGCGTGTATAGTGGAAAAATCAAAGAGGCATTAGTCACAGACTTGTGCCTTCATTAGATATATGGAACACATCTGATACTTGCAAAGAAAACTCACAATGTTTCATAGCTGCTCAAAAGTATTGTGAAGACTGTCACCCTAAATAAAGAGTGCATCACCAATGCAAGCATATCTTATAGGGGAAAAGCATATGAAAAAAGATTCCCTGCATAATGCCCTGGACATACAAAAATATGCACATAAATATACCCATGCATATCATGGAACCATGAGAGTCCTCACGCTTGAGACAAGCAAAAACGTGGGTATAAATGTGTCAAAGTACTTACTTATAAGCCGACGCCACAAAAGTGGAGGTGCTAGAGGGACAAAAATGCACGGCAAAAGTGTCTGCAGGGCTCTAATCCCAGCGCCCGACGGGCACCGTTTCGCTGAATAGCTTCTTCCGGATGTGACAATGTGTGGGAGGTGTTTGGAGAGGTTATATACGGGATGCGCTAGTATGATTGGTTGTTGGCCTGATGAATGCTGCAGCTGGTCCGTGTCGGCGCGCGTGTCTAAGGGACGCGTTCCCATAGTAACAGCTACTTCCGGTATCGCGCTCTGTGCTCCGCCAGCGAATAGATTCACTGGCGGTCACTTTTAGAGCGCCCCCGTAAGTACAAAGGGAATCGCGCTCCTTGCACGCACGCACAGGACTGCAAGAGGCAAAAGATAATGATATGATAATTGAATGTCGCTCACTATGCGCATGCGTATGGAATCTAGAAAAATGATAAAGATATCATAGTCAGTACTGGCTGGATAGAAGAAGATGGGCATACAGACTTCCAGACCAAATCAAATCAAAAGAATGAATAATTAAATAATTAAATAAAAAATAAAAACTATAAAATAATTATAATAAAGCAGCAATTATGTATAGGAAAGGGATAGGTAAAGAATAGAAATTGAAAAATAAAAAATAAAAAAATAAATAATAATAAATAAATAAATAATGAATAAATAAAAAAGGGAAGAAAAAACTAATAAAAGGGGGAGGAGACATGTGAGGGAAAGTGCTAGGACCTAAATTCAAGTTGCTGGACAGTGATAAAATAGGACTATGCCTCATGGGGTTGAAAATGCCAATACGTGTTAAAAGATACCAATACCCTCATAGAAAAATTTTGGTATAGTGTAATAATATTAATGCCGTGTCATCATAACCTAAAGATGGATTAACATCAACATCTATTGGGCAAATAAACATTATTTATATTATATATGTGAAAGTTTACCAATGCAAATACAAATATAACAGACATAACATGTGCAAACATGCCATATTAAATAAGCTTGGCTTAAACAAAAAATGGAAGATAAATTCATAATAATATATAACCGTGAACTTCCAGGAAATATATACATATAATATGAAGTGTTTGTATAAATGTGAACATACACAAAAAAAAAAAAAATTTAATTTAAATTCCAGTAGGTATTGATCATATCTTGATGTTGCATCCTGGATGAGGACAGGCTTGTCAAACAGGAGTGTCGATGTCCATATTCTTATCTATCTCTCAAGCCTCTAGACATGGCCGGATAGGAAGTACCAATGGCCGAGATAAGGATCATCTCGTGAGCTTCATATCGAAACAATCAGGCGAACAGCAAATCATAAGTACATCCCTTAACAAATCAAAAAATAAAAGTTAAATAAGATAAAAGGAGAATAATATATGACAATAAAAGAAAACAAAAAATAAAGTTAAAAACACCTAAAAGCCCAGGAAATAACATTGGCATGAATAAACCATATAGTATGACCAAACAATACTAAAAGGGACAGGATGGAAGATAGAAAAATTGAAAAAATTGAAAAAATTGAAAAACACTAAAATTCCCCTTACAAATAGGAATGAAAGCCAAAATTCTCATTTAAACCATACGGAGTTATAGTATTTAGACGAAAAATCCATTTACTCTCCAAACATGCTAGATATTTGCCCAAGTCACCCCCCCTTATACCCAGATTAATCTGGTCGATAGCCTTAAACCTCAGACCATGAGCCTTAGACTGGTGATGGATTTTAAAGTGACGAGGTAAGGTTTTCAATTGAGATAAATCCTCTACATCTTTAGATTTTTCAATTTCTCGGACATGTTCACGGATTCTAATTTTGAATTCTCTGGTGGTAAGGCCTATATATATCAATCCACAAGGACATGTCCCATGGTATATTATTCCTTGTGATGAGCATGTAAGGCATTTCCTTATATCAAATTTCTTTGTGCCATCAAAATTTGTAAATAAATATGACTTATTGGTATTTGCACAAGCTTTGCATAAACCACATGGGAAAAATCCTTTAGATGATTTATTGCATATATCTTTTGATGTTGGGTCATAATGGCTCTGGACCAGTAGGTCCCTTAAATTAGGGCTTCTCCTGGCCCCCAAAGAAGGATAAGGAGGAAGAATTTTTCTTAGAACTGGACCCGTTAGGAGGATTGGCCAATTTTTTCTAAAGATACCCTTAAGGTTATCCCATTGGTTGTTGTAAGAGGAGATATACCTAATTTGGTCAGTTTTTTTGATGTTTTTCAAAGGTGGATATAGTAGTTGTTCTCTTGGCGTTTTTTTTGGCTCTTCTGTATCCCTTTTTGATACAGCGTTTGCTGTAACCTCTATTGATGAACCTTTGTGTCAAATCTCAAGCCTGATATTCAAAAGCTGTTTGTTCTGAGCATATCCTTTTTAATCTCAAGAACTGCCTGTTGGTATCCCTTTGATGGTAGCCGGAGGATGTGAAGATGTGGCGTGTAGAAGGGAATTTGTGGCAGTGGGTTTTCGGTATAAATTTGTTGTTATGTACCCAGTGGGGGAGATATCCAATTTAAGATCCAGAAATTCCAAACTTCTTCCAAAATGGTATGTGAGATGGATATTAAGATTATTGTTGTTGAATTTATTCATCATGGTATGAAGGTCATCAATAGTTCCTTCCCATATGAAACAGATATCATCAATATATCTTATCCATCCCTGTATCCATTTTGTCTCCGGAATCCTATCAGTTTGGAAAATCTCTCGTTCCCATGCCCCCAGAAACAGATTGGCGTATGAGGGGGCACAGGAAGCCCCCATGGCGGTACCCTGCGTTTGGAGGTAAATCTTGTTGTTAAAAGTAAAAACATTGTGTTGCAGTACAAAGTCAAGTAAAGATATAATAACTTCTATTAAGGCAGGTTTTAAATTGGTATTATGGAGATACCATGCTGCTGCTTTTAGGCCATCCTGATGTCTAATGGATGTATATAAAGCTTCAACATCCGCCGTAACCATAATCATATGGTCTTCCAAAAAAAGTTGGTCAAGTCTTTGTAGTGCCGCTGTTGTGTCTTGTATGAATGATGGTAGGGTTGAGACAAGAGGTTTAAGATAGAAATCGATGAAATTGGCGATGGGTTCACATAGACTATCATTCCCCGAGATGATGGGCCTTCCTGGTGGATCAACAGAATTTTTGTGTAGTTTTGGGATCAGATAAAGTGTGAGTAGTTTAGGATGTAATTTCTGTATAGTTTCTACCATATTTTTAGGTACAATTCCTAATTGAAATGCTTGATCAATAATTGTCACTAGATCATTCTGAAATTTTGAAAGAGGATTATAAGATAGCAAACGGTAGCAATTAGGGGCGGTCAATAATTTGTGTGCCTGCTTCTCATACAGAGTAATTGGCCACACCACAAGGTTACCACCTTTATCGGCTGGTTTGTATACTACGTCCTTCAATCCTTGTAGTTCCTTAAGGGCTTTACTTTCAATTACATTTAAATTAGTCTTCCAAATTCGTTTGGATGCCAAAGTTTCAATTTCGGTAGTCATGATTTTTGTAAATACCTCGACAGCTGGGCATATGCTGAGAGGAGGAAACTTACGTGATGTGGTGAAAAGCTCTCGTGGAAATTTACTTACCGTAGGAGAAATATTTTCCTGAAGCAATTCTTCAAGGTTCCTGACAGCTTCAATCTCTTCTCTAGTGGTAACTTCATTTTCTAAATCTATAGAATTTTGTTTCCCTTGGTGAATTTTTCTAAGAATGAGCTTTCTGGGGAAAAGGTGCAGATCTTTCACCGCCGTGAAGTTGTCTAAATGACATGATGGTGAGAATGTAAGACCTTTCTCCAGAAGCTTAATTTGAATCTGGGATAATGTATGATGAGTAGTGTTGAGCGATACGATACTGCAAATATCGGGTATCGGCCGATATTAGCTGTATCGGCCTTTCGATTCCGAATACCGATATTTTCGTCATATCAAATACCGGAATCGGATTTGTCACTGTCACTGTCTGTGTCCATCGGTCGGGTCTGTCACTGTCAGTGTCCGTCGGTCGGGTCTGTCAGGAGTCAGCGGCACTTACCTGGCAGAAGATCTCCGGCGGTCACGGCTTGGACTGCTTCATGGCCGCCATCCTCTTCTCCCCGGCGGTCACATGCAGTTTCTCGCGATAACTGCAGTGACTGCTGGGTAATCCCGGCCGTAAAGCAGTCAGTCCGATGACGTCACCGCCGGGGAAGCAGGTAATCAGCTGTGCTGCGTCGCGATGACAGGCTCTGCCTGTCATTGCGATGTAGCAGAGCTGGATCGTCGTGGGACAGTCGTTACTATGGACTGCGTCGGACAGGTGGTATACTGTTGGTTTGTTTTTTTTCTTTTTTTACAGGAGATCGATGGCGTCGCAGGAATGAGAGAGTAATAAAAAAAATGAAAACTGTGTTGTCTCTTTTATTTCATTAAAAGACTTTTTTCTTGCTGTGTCTTTTTTTTATGCATTTAATAACTTTGGGATTAATAATGGATCGGTGTCTTATTGACGCCTCTCCATTATTAACCGGGCTTATTGTCACCGTGCAATCAACGGTGACATTAACCCCTTATTACCCCGCTTGCCACCGCTACAGGGCAAGTGGGAAGAGCCGGGTAAAGTGCCACAATTGGCACATCTTTTGATGCGCCAAATGTGGGGCTGCTGTAGCCTGGTATTATCAGGCTGTTGAGGGCCAAAATCCATGGGCCTTGACAGTCTTTTAATACCAGGCCGCAGCAGTCTGCATTTTACTTGGCTGGTTAACAAAAATAGGGGGACCCCTACGCCGTTTTTTTTTTCGAGGGGATCCCCTATTTTTGTTAACCAGCCAAGCTAAGCAGACTGCTGTGGCCTGGTATTATCAGGCTTGCAAGGTCCATGGATATTGGATCCTTACCAGCCTGAAAAACCAGGCCTCAGCGGTCTGCTTCATCTGGCTGGTTAACAAAAATAGGGGGGACCCCACGCTAATTTTTTTCGAGGGGATCCCCTATTTTTGTTAATCAGCCAAGATATGCAGACTGCTGTGGCCTGGTATTATCAGGCTGGCAAGGTCCATGGATCTTGGCTCCTTAACAGCCTGAAAATCCAGGCCTCAGCGGTCTGCTTCATCTGGCTGGTTAACAAAAATAGGGGGGACCCCACGCCAATTTTTTTCGAGGGGATCCCCTATTTTTGTTAACCAGTTCCCTCTGACGTCACTGATTGTGTCCCTGGCTGACCTGAAGTGAAAGTGGAAAGCAATCAATTAAGCTTTCCACTTCCTCTCCTGTCAGCCAGGAGAGGAACTCATTCATTTGGGGGTTTACTGTGAGGCTGCAGCATTAGCTGCGGTCCCTGCAGTAAACATTAACCCTTTCTGAAGGATTACACCGTGGGACCTGACTGTACATCGGATTGGTAAGAATAATTTTGCTTTATTATTTTATTTTTATTACAGGAAATGGTTTTAGCAGGAAAATAAAATATGGTCAAAAACTGTGTGATTATTTCATTAAACTTCTTTTTTATTAAAGTGTGTGTGTTTATTTTTCTTTCATACAATACGATTAATAATTGATAGTTGTCTAATTGACAGCTCTCAATTATTAACCTGGCTTAAAGTGACCTTTCAATTGCAAGGTCATTTTAACCCCTTATTAACCCATTCGCCACCGCTACAGGGCAATGGGAATAGACGGGCAAAGTGCCAGAAAGGGCAAATCTAATTAGAGATTTGCCCTTTCTGGGGTGTCTGGGGTCAGATGTTAGTAGCCGGGGGGGGGCCAAAAATAATGGTCCCTCTCTGGGCTATTATTATCTGCCCCCACTCACTGGCTTTGTCTGTCTGGTTGCGAAAATAGGGCGGGAGCCCACGCATTTTTTTTCAGCAATTTTACACCTCATATATATATATACATGTCATTAAATTTGTGACACATATATATATATATATATTTATATTTATAGTTCATACACTTCTACATAGTATAATAGCCGCTAATTCAATTGCCGGCTTTTGTGAAAATGCAGAACCCGACATGAAATGACACTTGGTTTACATAGAGTTAACCATGTCTTTTCATGTAGTTTGATATCTGATTTGCACAAACAATTACATGAGTGTAAAGGTACTGCCTCACTAAACAATCCCGCTAGCGATCACGATAACGACGCATACTAATGCGATCGCTAGCGGGATTGTTTCTATATCGCTAAATGCGGCCACATTTAGCGATATAGTTAACGACGCTATCGCCGTTAGCGATCTTCTTAACGACTTTAGCGGTACAAAAGTACCGCTAAATCGCTAAGAAAAGGTGCCACACAGCGATTAGATACTTACCCAGAGGGAGCGCCGACGAGAAAATAGGGTCCGGAGCGATTCCAGCGACGAGCGAGATCACAGCAGGAAGCTCGTCGCTGGAAGCTGCCGCACTGAACAACATCGCTAACAGGATCGCTAAATAGTGACGTTTTTTAGCGATCCCGTTAGCGATATTGTTTAGTGTGGCATACCCTTAAGTGTGCAAAATTTCACACCTGTAGGGGTTAATTAAAGGTGTAAATTCGTAGCAAAAAAGTCCGGTTTTTTTTACAACGAATTTACACCTTTAATTAACTCCTACAGGTGTGAAATTTTGCACACATAGACTGATGTAATTGTTTGTGCAAATCAGATTGCAAACGACATGAAAAGACATGGTTAACCCTATGTACACCAAGTGTCATTTCATGTCGGGTGCTTCTGTCTTTTCACAGAAGCCGGCTTTACCCGGCAATTGAATCAGAGGATATTTTACTATGTAGAAGTGTATAAACTATACATATATGTATATATATGTCACAATGACATGTATATATATATATATGTATTCTATGTGTTATATTTAGTGTTTACAAGGAAATAAAGGTTTTTTTTAGTTGCGATATTTTGTTCCCATAGACTTACATGGGACTTCCGGTATCGGAATCGGATATCGACGATATTTAGTGATATCGGCGATACCATTTCGATACGATATTTTTAGATATCGAGCAGTATCGCTCAACACTAATGATGAGATAAGTTAATTACCTTAAATTTTTCACCTTGTGTACGGAGATTTCTAGAGCGAGTAAAGATGTCAGGTAATTTCTTGTTCGAATTAGTCATTTCTATGACTAAAAAAAAAATAAAAAAAAAATTAAATTTAAATTCCAGTAGGTATTGATCATATCTTGATGTTGCATCCTGGATGTGGACAGGCTAGTCAAACAGGAGTGTCGATGTCCATATTCTTATCTATCTCTCAAGCCTCTAGACATGGCCGGATAGGAAGTACCAATGGCCGAGATAAGGATCATCTCGAGGGAGAATGAGGTGTGTCATAAAAAATTAAAAAGTTTCAAAGAGATCTAAATGATTATGATACGGATAGGATATACAGATGGCAATATAAAAGAACTACCTCTGAAGATAAGAGAAATGATACTCGTCCGAAAAGAACAACCAAACAATCCAATCGGCGTAGTCCGTTTATCAGTTCGGTACCATCTCTTTCGGATGCTAATACCTCGATTAGTGATGGAGAAGCCAACACCAATGAAATGACTAATTCGAACAAGAAATTACCTGACATCTTTACTCGCTCTAGAAATCTCCGTACACAAGGTGAAAAATTTAAGGTAATTAACTTATCTCATCATACATTATCCCAGATTCAAATTAAGCTTCTGGAGAAAGGTCTTACATTCTCACCATCATGTTGTTAGAGTTAAATTCAGTATTTCTTCTCAAGGCCTTGGGAAGCTGAGGCATAGCAGAAGGGAAGATAAGAAAAGAATGTTCCTTCCTTGATAATACTCCCACTGACCTAAAGAGATACTCTGTGCTAGGAGCGAAAATCAGGGGCTAAAGGCAAAGATGGAAAGTTTGGTTAGAAAACAGTATGTTACGTGCTTTAATGACAAGTTGTATTAACTGCCATATATGGTAATTCCGCTTCCTGCTTCAGGGGTGTATATAAGCCCCTTCATTAGCAATAAAGAGTAGAGTATATTGACGCACCCTTTGGTTTGTGTCTTATTCTCTCTGGTACCACATTCCGAGGAGGAAAGGGTTAACAAGATAACAGCGACGACAACTGGCGCCTGAACGGGGGACTGAGTTATTCTACTCTGAGGAAGCCTGACCGGTCCGGAGATGTGGGATGAGCGGAGCCTTCTGTTGGTGATATACATACAGCGCTGGGGTAAGAATACTTATTATATTCTACCCAAAATCTATATCACTGTATAGTGGACTCCCTCCTCCCCGAGCGGTCGGCTTTCCAGGTAAATCACAGGTATTCCTGGCTCAGGTCCCTTTGAACCAGTAGACCCTCAGATTAATTGTCAGTCCTGCCTTTCCTCCTTTGAATAATGACAGTATGGATCCAATGATTGTGTTGTGGTTTTGTCTTGGTGTCTGTGTGATTGGATTGTTTATTTGGTTGGCGTACAAATATTGGAGAGCGAGCAGTGAAATGGTTCAGAAACCTTTGTGGCCCATTGTCTTGGTGACAGAGTCTTGGTGACGCAATTGTCTTGGTGACAAACTTGTCTTGGTGACAAGAGAATCTCTTCTAGGTGAGGAGATATAAAATGGGGAACCAAAATGCCAAGGAAGGCATTTCTGCTAAAGATTTAGTTGTGCGCAGAGATTGTGAAAAGCAGGCATGAATGAAAACGGAGAATTGAACAGTGATAACTGGAAAAAGGTTCTTTAGCTCACATCATGGATGGTTGAGAGACAAAGGACTGTTGAAAACAGTGAACCTGTGGATGAGTGCGTGTGATTACTTAGAAAAAAGACTGAAGAATTAGGAGACGGACGTTACAGACTGACAAAAACAGGGATGACTGATTTACCCTCCTGTCTGCCTCCCCCGGACAGTAGTGTTATACAGACCATGGAGCCCTACAGAGCAGTTGGCTCTAATAAAACAACTAGACAGGATTTGCAAGCGCTTAGAAGAGGGGAAATTGGCAGATGAAGCTAGATACGATAGACTGACAGATGAGACATACAAGTGCTATGTTGGTAGGACCGGACCTGGTAATGCAGAAGTCAGTGACAGCAAGCAGAGATAAGTGCTGGCAGCAGCGAGATGGCATTTTGCTTTAGACCAAGGTCATTCTACAGATAAGGAAGCTGCAGGCTGAGGGAGAGCACACTGACAAACTGCGCAGCGGCCCGACTTACCCTTCCCATCAGGCATTCAGCATAGAGACGCAGAGCCAGAGTGCAGTAGTTTTCAGGTTTCTAATCACCTTTGTTGAATAGGTTTTTAGAATAGACACAGTACGTAAGAATCGAAGGTCAGAGTATGTGAGAAGCAAATAGACAGGCAGAGAAAGGAAGTTACACTAGAGGACAGAGTTCAGGGAAAGAGCCAAAAGATTATTTCTGGGCTCTAAGAAAAACTTGGGTGGAAATGGGTTTTGTCCCAGAAAACAAGACTAGTGAGAGGGTTCTGGCAAGTTTTATATGAATGGGTTAAAAAAAAAAAAAAAAAAGGAAGTGACAAAGAAAAGCTGAAAGTAAGTAGACCAGATTGGAGATCAGTTAAAGCAGAGGATCTAGCGAGAATAGCACAGGGGGCACAACATGACTTAGCGCAGGCAAAAAGAGGTAGCTTGCACATGAACCCCCTTGTCTCCTTACCCCCCACTCCTAATTGCACAGTGCAGGTGAACCTACCAGGGGGACATGAGGTTGAGTTCCAAGTGGACACGGGGGCAGACAATTCAGTAATTACAGAAGAGGACTGGCCATTTGGGAAAAGTGATTTCTCCCACCATGTTATAGCGACTCCTTATAACTCTCCATCTATCCTGCTCCCCGTCACTAAAAAGATTCCCCTGCAAATTCAAGGAACCACTGTACACACACAGTTAATGGTATCACCACGGGGTCAATGTAATCTTTTAGGAAGTGATGTGTTGTCACAATTGCAAGCACATATTGAGTATCATCCTGATGGAACTGTCACTATGACACCGGGATTGAAGCCGAGCACACTTTGTAAAATCATGTCGCTAGATGTTGCTAGTATAGAGGACACAAATGAATTTCCTTCAATGTTAGAAGGTGTGATACCGCATGATTTCTGGGCTTCAGATAAAACAGATGTGGGCAGATTAGGGGTGCAGCCAGTCATGGTCAAATTAAAGCCAGATGCAATCCTGCCCCAACAGAGACAGTATCCTCTTAAGTTCAGCTCAAGAGTCGGCTATAGCTCAGCAGATTACAGAAACTGGTAGCAAGTGATGTTAAAACCTAGCCCCCACCTTCGGCAGCAGGCCTGCAGCTAGGTTCTTATCAGTAGCCTTAACAGAAAAAAAAAACTCCAGCTTCCCCCTTCAACTACGAGATTTAACTCTCTATGTATTGGATGGTACAATATATATATATATATATATATATATATATATATATATATATATACACTTTTGTTCCAGATATCTCAGGAAGCTGCTTGGTTCACAGTTATTGATTTTGCCAATGTTATTTTTATAATATGTTGATGGAAACAGTGTCGTATTGCAACAATATCACTCATGTTGTTTTTGTACCAAGCTGGATGTAAAGCGTCAAAGGATAAACTGCAATTTTGTAAATCTTCAGTTATCTTTTTGGGACATTGCATTACACCAGGGGCGCGACATCTGACCAGCGCTCGCAAAGAAGCTGTACAGAACTTTCCTATTCCTGTTAATGTTGCCGCTCTTAGGATATTTCTTGGACTGGTTTTCATACTGCAGGATGCAGCCTCTCTATGACTGTATCACCATTGTGCCTTTTAAACTAACTCCTGAAGGTATAGACTGTTTTTATTCTCTCAAAAACAGGATTGTGGCAGCTCCAGTGCTAGGAACCCCCAACTATGACCTACCATTCACCCTGTATCTCCACGAACAGCAGGGACACGCGGCAGGAGTATTGACTCAGTTATATGGTGACAATCAAAGGCCAGTAGCCTATTTTAGTGGAAGACTAGATGCAGTGGCTAGAGGTGCCCCGTCCTGTGTACGGGCAGTACATGCTGTAGGACTATTGCTTCACAAATCGTCAGATATCGTTCTTGATCATCCACTGACAGTACTTACACCTCATGATGTATATACCATACTGAACCAGGTGCAACCGGCACACCTTTCAGCTGCACGTCACCTTCGATTGCAATGTGCACTTTTAATGCCTCCAAATGTTTCTTTGCAGAGATGTACCACACTTAATCCTGCCACGTTGTTACCTCTCTCGGATCTAAAGGAGGGGTCAGGTACGGTATTGTACAAAGAAGATCCAAGAGAGGAGATTCCTCATGATTGTGTTCAGCTTATGGCACAAGAAACAGCAGGTCTACCCACAGTGTTTGAAACTGAGAGACTTAATGCTGATTTTGAATTTTTTGTAGATGGATCTCGCCACCAAGATGACTCAGGTACCTTCCACACCGGGTATGCCATCGTCTCCCTGAATGCAGTAATCAAAGCAGAACCAATGCTCCCATATCAGTCGGCCCAGGAGGCTGAACTTAAGGCTCTGACCGAGGCCTGTAAGATAGCTGAAGGTAGAATTGTTAAAATCTACACAGATTCTAGATATGCATTCGGTATAGCTCATGATTTTGGTCCAATTTGGAAATCTAGAGGATTCCTGACGGCAGCAGGACATCCCATTAAAAATGCTGACGCAGTCCAGCAGTTAATTGATGCATTACAATTACCAAAAGAGGTAGCTGTCATAAAAGTTAAAGCACATACCAGATGCACTGATCAGGTGAGTAAAGGAAACGCAATGGCCGATGCAGCAGCAAAAACAGCAGCCAGTAGACCACTCCAAGGGGTAACGATGCACCAGGTAAGCGCTCCCAAAAATCCTTTGTGTCGGAGGATGCCTTATCCCAGATGCAGGCTCAGGTGCACCAGGAGGAAGTAGAAAAGTGGCAAAAAGAAGGTGCATGTCTGAATGAAGCAAATGGGGTTTGGGGAAGAGGGATGCGTCGATGCCTTCCAAGGGCATTGTACCCTGCGGTCGCCCAGATGTTACATGGGCCAACCCACCAGTCCAAAACTGCTGTAATGAGCGTGATGCAGAAGCATTGGGTGGCACCAGGTTTTTCCACCTGTATAGAAGGTTTGATCCAGGGATGTATGGTATGTGCTACACATAATCAGGGAAGGGTAGTCAAGACACCACCCAAACACACCCCTCGGCCCTTCTATCCTTTCCAGAGACTGCAGATTATTATATTCAGCTGCCAAAAATCAGGGTCATGGGAGTACGTGTTGGTGTGTTTTTGATTTATTCTCAGGTTGGCCAGAGGCTTTCCCGATTGCCAAGGCTACGGCTGCGGCAACCGCAAAGAAGCTGCTTGCGGAGGTGGTGTGCAGGTATGGAGTACCAGAGGTGATCGAAAGTGACAGAGATCCGAACCAGGATCCTGGGAGTCACAGCTTGCAGCCCGGAGACTAGGTAGTCATTAAAAGACACGTGAGAAAGAGTCTGGATCCAAGATTTGATGGACCTTTTCAAGTTCTACTGACGACAAGTACCGCAGTCAAGCTACAAGGCAAGGAAACTTGGATCCACGCATCGCATTGTAAGAAGATCCTTGGAGAGCCTCCAGAAGAGGAATGATGCTACTAATGACATTTGCTTGCATCCTTGCAGTAACAGATGCTTGGAACAGACTTAGCCGAGTAGATGGAGATGATAACAGATTCATTAGACACCACTTAGCTTTAGTGGATGGACTGAAAGAACAAAACCAAAATGTTGCAAACTGTTGGATTTGTACACATGCGCCGGTGACATCCACCAGTCTACCATTTCTTGCAGTCCCAGTCTCGTGGGAAGAAATTAACTCTTGGGGTAACTGTGCAAGACACATTAAGCAACAATGCCACTCAAAAACTTTGGAACACTACGGTAGGAATACCGGTAGTGGGTTGGACTGATTTTCCATGGTGGCAGGGAAATCTAACAGGGCAGATAATTCCAAGACTGTATCTATCTTTTAAAGGTGGGGCATGGGTACCCAGAAATAGAACTAGCATAACCTCTTTGGGAGAAATACTGACACAGGGGTTAAAGATAAGTTTTGGGGTCACTACAGGAAGCTTAGATGCTTTCAAACCCTCCCTATTAGAACGATACCTACACACTGATAGATGGGAAAATAATGTTTTCTTTGAGAATGGAAATTATGAAACTTGTGCTAACAAACCAGGTAACCTGAGGTGTAATACAGATAAAGGGTATCAGAAGAACACTCCCACCTGCGGAGAACCTACCGCAGGATACTGCTCCCCACTAGGACAAAAGCCCGGATGGTGCATGATGAGTAATATTTCAAAGTTTATAGATTTGGCACACCGATTAGTATTACAGCATTCAGCTATATGGAACCTTCCACCATCAATGTATTGGGTATGTGGGGACAAGGCATTTTAGTGGCTTCCAGTAGGAGTCACCGGGAAATGCACCCTAGCTAAATTGACACCAGCCACCTATCTCATTACTCCAGATAGATTAGATCCATTGTCTATTCCAAAATATACACTACATAAACGATCTGCAGACAATAGACCTCGCCCAAATGGGAGACCACACATAGTGGAGATGGGGATAGCAAATACATTTTTCAGTGCATTATTTATCTATGAGAAAATGAAGGAAAAAGGGATCCAGCTTCAATAAAATCGTCATCTTTATTGATTCATAAAAACATGAATAATGGCATGCTCCATTCATGAGCTTGTCCAGGAGCATGCCATTATTCATGTTTTTATGAATCAATAAAGATGAAGATTTTATTGAAGCTGGATCCCTTTTTCCTTCATTTTCTCATTATCTTCACGTTTGATCAAGCGGAGGATCCGTGCTTCTACAAACCGGTGAGCTGGTTAGCGTTCTTATCATTATTTATCTACCCTATGATAACTCAGACGTGGGATAAGTTGGTAGAATCCACAGATTACCTAGATGATCAAATATGGGATATTTTAGATATCCTCAATGGGTCCCTTGCAGTACAGAACCAGCTAATTATTGTTACTAACCAACATACCCTCGTGTTAGATTACCTGACTGCAGCTCAAGGAGGGATGTGCCAGATTATTGGACCTGCATGTTGCCATTATATTGATAATTTTAGTGTTTTAACCCTTAAACATAAGCTAGAGGATGTCATAAAGTTAAGGAAACTATATGATGAGGCAAATCTGAAGAATCAAGATTCATGGTGGGCAAATACTTTCTCCTTTCTTAACCCCGCAAATTGGTTCAAAGGCATAGGGGGATGGCTGACTGGGATAATACAAGCTGGCCTACAGGTTTTATTGATATGTCTTGCTATCTATTTAGTTTTTAAAATTTGTTTGATGTGTATTAGACGATGTACTAGGACAAAGAGGAGATATGAAGATGTGTATTGATCAAATGAAGGAAAAAAAGGAGGGGATGTTAGAGTTAAATTCAGTATTTCTTCTCAAGGCCTTGGGAAGCTGAGGCATAGCAGAAGGGAAGATAAGAAAAGAATGTTCCTTCCTTGATAACACTCCCACTGACCTAAAGAGATACTCTGTGCTAGGAGCGAAAATCAGGGGCTAAAGGCAAAGATGGAAAGTTTGGTTAGAAAACAGTATGTTACGTGCTTTAATGATAAGTTGTATTAACTGCCATATATGGTAATTCCGCTTCCTGCTTCAGGGGTGTATATAAGCCCCTTCATTAGCAATAAAGAGTAGAGTATATTGACGCACCCTTTGGTTTGTGTCTTATTCTCTCTGGTACCACATTCCGAGGAGGAAAGGGTTAACAAGATAACAGCGACGACAATGTCATTTAGACAACTTCACGGCGGTGAAAGATCTACACCTTTTCTCCAGAAAGCTCATTCTTAGAAAAATTCACCAAGGGAAACAAAATTCTATAGATTTAGAAAATGAAGTTACCACTAGAGAAGAGATTGAAGCTGTCAGGAACCTTGAAGAATTGCTTCAGGAAAATATTTCTCCTACGGTAAGTAAATTTCCACTAGAGCTTTTCACCACATCACGTAAGTTTCCTCCTCTCAGCATATGCCCAGCTGTCGAGGTATTTACAAAAATCATGACTACCGAAATTGAAACTTTGGCATCCAAACGAATTTGGAAGACTAATTTAATGTAATTGAAAGTAAAGCCCTTAAGGAACTACAAGGATTGAAGGACTTAGTATACAAACCAGCCGATAAAGGTGGTAACCTTGTGGTGTGGCCAATTACTCTGTATGAGAAGCAGGCACACAAATTATTGACCGCCCCTAATTGCTACCATTTGCTATCTTATAATCCTCTTTCAAAATTTCAGAATGATCTAGTGACAATTATTGATCAAGCATTTCAATTAGGAATTGTACCTAAAAATATGGTAGAAACTATACAGAAATTACATCCTAAACTACCCACACTTTATCTGATCCCAAAACTACACAAAAATTCTGTTGATCCACCAGGAAGGCCCATCATCTCGGGGAATGATAGTCTATGTGAACCCATCGCCAATTTCATTGATTTCTATCTTAAACCTCTTGTCTCAACCCTACCATCATTCATACAAGACACAACAGCGGCACTACAAAGACTTGACCAACTTTTTTTGGAAGACCATATGATTATGGTTACGGCGGATGTTGAAGCTTTATATACATCCATTAGACATCAGGATGGCCTAAAAGCAGCAGCATGGTATCTCCATAATACCAATTTAGAACCTGCCTTAATAGAAGTTATTATATCTTTACTTGACTTTGCACTGCAACACAATGTTTTTACTTTTAACAGCAAGATTTACCTCCAAACGCAGGGTACAGCCATGGGGGCTTCCTGTGCCCCCTCATACGCCAATCTGTTTCTGGGGGCATGGGAACGAGAGACTTTCCAAACTGATAGGATTCCGGAGACAAAATGGATACAGGGATGGATAAGATATATTGATGATATCTGTTTCATATGGGAAGGAATTATTGATGACCTTCATACCATGATGAATAAATTCAACAACAATAATCTTAATATCCATCTCACATACCATTTTGGAAGAAGTTTGGAATTTCTGGATCTTAAATTGGATATCTCCCCCACTGGGTACATAACAACAAATTTATACCGAAAACCCACTGCCACAAATTCCCTTCTACACGCCACATCTTCACATCCTCCGGCTACCATCAAAGGGATACCAACAGGGCAGTTCTTGAGATTAAAAAGGATATGCTCAGAACAAACAGCTTTTGAAGATCAGGCTTGACATTTGACACAAAGGTTCATCAATAGAGGTTACAGCAAACGCTGTATCAAAAAGGGATACAGAAGAGCCAAAAAAACCCAAGAGAACAACTACTATATCCACCTTTGAAAAACATCAAAAAAACTGACCAAATTAGGTATATCTCCTCTTACAACAACCAATGGGATAACCTTAAGGGTATCTTTAGAAAAAATTGGCCAATCCTCCTAACGGATCCAGTTCTAAGAAAAATTCTTCCTCCTTATCCTTCTTTGGGGGCCAGGAGAAGCCCTAATTTAAGGGACCTACTGGTCCAGAGCCATTATGACCCAACATCAAAAGATATATGCAATAAATCATCTAAATGATTTTTCCCATGTGGTTTATGCAAAGCTTGTGCAAATACCAATAAGTCATATTTATTTACAAATTTTGATGGCACAAAGAAATTTGATATAAGGAAATGCCTTACATGCTCATCACAAGGAATAATATACCATGGGACATGTCCTTGTGGATTGATATATATAGGCCTTTCCACCAGAGAATTCAAAATTAGAATCCGTGAACATGTCCGAGAAATTGAAAAATCTAAAGATGTAGAGGATTTATCTCAATTGAAAACCTTACCTCGTCACTTTAAAATCCATCACCAGTCTAAGGCTCATGGTCTGAGGTTTAAGGCTATCGACCAGATTAATCTGGGTATAAGGGGGGTGACTTGGGCAAATATCTAGCACGTTTGGAGAGTAAATGGATTTTTCGTCTAAATACTATAACTCCGTATGGTTTAAATGAGAATTTTGGCTTTCATTCCTATTTGTAAGGAGAATTTTAGTGTTTTTCAATTTTTTCAATTTTTTCAATTTTTCTATCTTCCATCCTGTCCCTTTTAGTATTGTTTGGTCATACTATATGGTTTATTCATGCCAATGTTATTTCCTGGGCTTTTAGGTGTTTTTAACTTTATTTTTTGTTTTCTTTTATTGTCATATATTATTCTCCTTTTATCTTATTTATTATTATTTTTTTTTTTTTTTTTTTCAATTTCTATTCTTTACCTATCCCTTTCCTATACATAATTGCTGCTTTTTTATAATTATTTTATAGTTTTTTATTTTTTATTTAATTATTTAATTATTCATTCTTTTGATTTATTTGGTCTGGAAGTCTGTATGCCCATCTTCTTCTATCCAGCCAGTACTGACTAATATTTTTTACATTTTTCTAGATTCCATACGCAGCGCATAGTGACGACATTCAAATTATCATATCATTATCTTTTGCCTCTTGCAGTCCGTGCGTGCGTGAAAGGGAGCGCGATTCCCTTTGTACTTAGGGGGGGCGCTCTAAAAATGACCGCCAGTGAATCTATTCGCTGGCGGAGCAACAGAGGCGATACCGGAAGTAGCTGTTACATGGGAACGCGTCCCTTAGACACGCGCGCCGACACGGACCAGCGCAGCTTTCATCGGCCAACAACCAATCATACTAGCGATCCCGATAAACCTCCCAAACACCTCCCACACATTGTCACCCCGGAAGAAGCTATTCAGCGAAACGGTGCCCGTGGGGCCCCTGGGATTAGAGCCTGCAGACACTTTTGCGTGCATTTTTGCCCTCTACACCCCCCACTTTTGTGGCGTCGGCTTATAATAAGTACTTTGACACATTTATACCCACGTTTTGCTTGCCCTCAAGGTGAGGACTCTCATGTTCCATGATATGCATGGGTATATTTATGTGCATATTTTTGTATGTCCAGGGCATTATGCAGGCAATTTTTTTTCATATGCTTTTCCCCTAAAAAATATGCTTGCATTGGTGATGCACTCTTTTTTAGGGTGACAGTCTTCACAATACTTTTGAGCCTATGAAACATTGTGATTTTCTTTGCAAGTATCAGATGTGTTCCATATATTAATGAAGGCACAAGTCTGTGACTAATGCCTCTTTGTTTTTTTCCCACTATACACGCTGACATTTGCAAAGGTCTAACCTCTTTATAAAGGAAATATTTCCTATTTTTTTGCCCCCTATGCTGTTGAATTGCATTTAGATTCTATTAAAATAGCATATAATTGTAGCATCCATTTTTATACACTTTAAAACTATTGGATATTTCTGCATCCCAATCCCAGATCTCTTTCATTAATTTTTTGGAAACTCCTGTATTCTCATGTTCATTTTTTAAAATTTTTTAAAATTTTTCAATAAAAATAATAATTTTAGTAAAAAAATTTTTTTCTATTTCCTTCACTTCACATCCAGGATGATTTTTTCCTCGGGGGATTATGTTTTAATAATTTATTGAATGTCAATTGCCTACAAGATTTAGGATTAGGGGTTTTAAATTTGTACAAAAAGGCAGTATGAAATGACAGTGATCATAAAATAAAGAAAAAAAAATTTATTAACAAACAAGCCAAACAAAAAAATTTAAAAGAAAATAAAAAGCGACTGACTATGAAGATACACAAGACCACATCATTGTAATGTGTAAGTCAAATCCTAAATCTGTTAGATGTCAAAAAATGATCACAAACAATGCAATATGTCTAAAAATCTGTCTATAAATGATAGCAATATTTTAGACAAGAGACATAATGTCCTAGACCAGTGCAGGCCAAATTAGCCCAAAAAGATGCCCACAATAAACAGAAAAACTGCAAGCAAAAGTAGAATATACACTGCTCAAAAAATAAAGGGAATGCTCAAATAACACATCCTAGATCTAAATGAATGAAATATTCTCATTGAATAATTTTTTTGTGTACAAACTTGAATGTGCTGTCAACAAATTATACAAAAATCATCAATGGAAATCAAATTTTTGAACCAATGGAGGCTTGGATTTGGAGAGACCCCCAAAATGAAAGTGTCAACAACTCAAAATAAAAATCAAAATAAGACAAAAATTTAAAGTGGAAACAAGTAAAATGATGCTCATATTGGGTTGGCCTCCACGTGCCGTATGACCTCCCTACAACCCTGGGCATGCTCCTGATGAGGTTTTTGGATGTTCCCTCTGAGGGATCTCCTCAAGACCTGGACTAAAGCACCCAAAACTCCTGGATAGTCTGGGGTACAACGGATGTTGGTGGATGGAGTGAGACATGCTGTCCCAGATGTGCTCAATCGGATTCAGGTCTAGGAATAACAGGCCAGTCATTAGTTTAGTGCCTTCATCTTGCAGAAAATGATGACACACTCCAGCCACATGGGGTATTGCATTGTCCGCATTAGGAGGAAACCAGGGCCAACCGCAGCGCATCGTCTCACAAGGAGCTGAGGATCTCACTCGGTACCTAATGGCAGTCAGGCTACTTCCGGCAAGCACATGGAAGCTGTGTTGCCCTCAAAAAAAAATGCCCCCCCCACACCATTACTGACCCACTGCCAAAACCCGGGCATGCTGAAGGATGTTGCAGGCAGCAGATTCACACTCAGCACAGTGACAGACGTGACAGAGTCTGGAGATGCCATGGAGAGCGATCTGCCCGCCTGCAACATCCTTCAGCATGACCTGTTTTCGGGGGTAACTAGTGGGTCTTTTCTGACGTCCCCCCGCCTTCCTACATCGGTAAGTGTTGCCCCATTGCTTTATTTATATATTTAGATGGTAATTGAACCTGTACTGCACCTTAGTGCTATTGGAGCAATTTTTTACGGGGCATTACTGCACTTAGCTGGCAGAGGACATCAGAATTTCTCCCCTATTTGCCATTTTCCTTTGTACGTGTCTGTTTGTAATTGTACTTTTTGAGACTTTTTTATGACTTTAAATTTTAAAGATTGAATAAATTTGCTTTTATCTTTTTGCTCCGTTTTCTCCTTTTTCCCATCTAACAGGAGCTTTTGCTATTTGATTCTTTTTTGCGCTATTTAGCGCTCTAGACTCTGCTAAGTCATGCTACCCGGTTTAGTTTTAGCATAAGAAATGAGGTAGCTGCTTTTAATCTAAAGTGAAAAAAAAAACAAAAAACATTACATTAACAAAGACAGTCACCATGGTTTTCAAAGCTGTAGTAAGTAAATGTGCAACAAAAAAGTGATTAGGGGGCCAAGGTCCCAAAGAGACCTTTAAAAAAGATTATGTGAAGAAAATTTGTAATCAAACGGTTTTAAAAAACTCATGACAAGGGTTCTTCATTTATCCACATGGGGCTTCACTTTTCAATTAAAGATCACTTGGGTTTTTGATGCAAGGGTTTGGATTACATCTTTATTACGGA
This sequence comes from Oophaga sylvatica, assembly GCA_033576555.1. Taxonomy (NCBI): domain Eukaryota; kingdom Metazoa; phylum Chordata; class Amphibia; order Anura; family Dendrobatidae; genus Oophaga; species Oophaga sylvatica. The sequence continues at coordinate 451,947,140 of JARQOD010000002.1, read as the reverse complement.
TGTCCATTGGATCCTTTCCCCGACCAAAAATTGTATTCCTTTGATCTTGCTATTATGGCAAGTAAAAAATGTGACTGATGTAAGGGTTTTGCCCTGATTCTGGTCCTTTTGGCCATTCCAAATTGATAAATGTGTATTCTGCGTCTCAAACCTGTGTAGTCTGCTGCCGTAAAAATTTGCGGGCATTCACAAATAAACGCATAACCACATTCTGTGTCTTATAGTTACAGTATTCACGTAGGCAAATCTGTGTGAGGAAATGCAATAAATTCATTTTTGCATTATGGACTTTAGACCTAACTATTGTAAAGGGGGTATTTTCCAGCTATAAAAAACTATTCCCCGTCCATCTGGCCGATCAGGTAATAGATTTTCACTGAAATCGTAGCCAGCCAAAAAAACCTTCAAAAAAAAACCCAAAACCAAATTTCCAAAGACAGACTCTCAAGTTCCAATATAGGCCGGGTTGGGTAGATGTCGGTAGTATTCGTACCCTGCCGCTTCTACCTTTAAATATTTTTATTAGTTGGAAGTTCAATTTTTTAGTGGGAAGATTTAAAGGCATACCTAAGCACCACTTTTCAGTTCTTCTCCCTTGTAGGGATTTTTGGTTTTTTTAATTAAGTCTTTTAATTCTTTTTAAAAAAATCCCGTCATGAAGCTTCCAAATTGCTTGAATGTTTGGTTCGGATTTGCCTCGTGAAAAAAGTAAAGGGGAAAACGGTTTTGGGGTAAAACAAATTAAGAAAAAGGAACATTCTTGTGTTGGGCGAAAAAAGGGGGTTGTTTTTGTGTTTGTTTTTTTTTTTTTTTCTTTTCCAAACTCAAAAAAAAATTTTGGGGAAAAATTCGAATCAAAAAAAACCAAATAAAAAAAAACCGTTTTTTGGGGTTTTTTTTGGTGGGGATGGAATTTTTTGCTTACCAGATGAAAATTTTGGGAACTTAGCAAATTTTCGCAAAGAAAAAGGAGGTTTTGGGGGTTTTTAGGGCGTGTTTTACAAATTAAATAAAAACTTTCCCCCCCTTCACGCAATGAAACCTTTTGGGTTTGGGTGACTTTAATTTAAAAACGGGCGGGGTGTTTTGCCCTTTGGAAAAGTTTTTTTGGGCAAATTGTTATTAAATTTTTGTTTCTTCTTCCAAAAAAAAAGCCAAAATTTTCCCCCCACCAAACCCCGCATAAAAAATTCATACTTTACACCGGGCCTAAAAACATTTTGGGGGGCTTGGCAGTTTGAAAAGTCTATTTTCCCAAAACCTTTTAAAAAATTTTTTTTTTTTTTTTTGTGGGAAAATTTTCAAAGAAAGGGAATTTTTTTCCTGATAAGCCAAAAAACATTTGAAATGGGACTTTTTGTGAAAAACCCAAAAAGGAAAAAAATAAAAGTTTTCCATTTTTTAAAAAATTCGCAACTTTTTCCCCTTTCTTTTTAAAAGGGTTTTTTCCTGTTTATTAATGCAAAATTTTTTTTTTTTAAAATTTACCACCATAAAAAAAGGGGACTTTTAAGGAAGGGCAACCAGTAATAATTTTAAAATAAATCAATATCCTTTACAACCCCGGGGAAAATGATACACTAAAATATCAGGTCACAAGATAATTAAAAGTCTATGCACTAATTAATTCCCTGACGAAATTTTCTTTTACTTTTCTTTATTTTTGAAATCAAAGATGGTTCAAACAAAAATACAATGTGAAAGGATCTTCGAAACCAAATTTATCAAAGGTTTATGGAACGGGTAAAAAAGCCTTTTATTTATTTTCTCGGGTTGTTTTGTTAAAAATACATTTTTGGGCCCGGGAACCAGCCCATCCAAATTTTTAGTTGGTTTCATTTTAATGGAAAAACTCTATAGATGCCACCAAAACAACGTTCACGGATTAACCCCCTTTACCCCAAGGGGGGTTTTTACGTTTTTGACCGGGCCAATTTTACAATTCGACCCGTTTTTATGAGGTTTAATTCGGGGAAGCTTTAACAGATCTTCGCGATTTAACTTTTTCTCGTGCAATTTTCTTCAAGATGTGGGGAAAATTTTTTTGATATAACTTGCGTTTTTTTTTTAAAAAAAAAACCCAAAAAGGGAAAATTTTTAAAATTTTCAATTTTAAAAATTTAATTTTTTTCCCTTAAAAAAGAAATTTGCCACAAAAGTTAATAAAAACATTTCCCCGACTTTTCTACACGTTTTGGAACCAAAATTTTTTTTTTAGGAAATTTAAGGGTTAAAATTACCACATTTCTAATTTTTACAACAAAAAATTTTCAAAGCCTTTTTTTTTGGGCCACCCCCAAAATTTTAAGTATTTGAGGGTCTTATAGCAAAATAAACCCAAAAATTACACCATTCTAAAAACTATGCACCCCTCAAGGTAAACCAAAACCCCCCATTCAAAATTTTTATTAAACAATTAGGGGTTTACAGGAGTGAAAACGTGGAAGGGGAAAAAAATAATATTTTTTCTTTTTTACCACAAAAATTTAAATGTCAAACTTTTTTTTATTTTCCAAATGGAAAAAGGGGAAAAATGGAAAAGTTAAATGTTTTTTGGGCAATTTTTGATAGAATACCCCAAAGTGGGGGAAAAAACCCCCTTTTTGGGGCCCCCAACTGTAAAGGGAAGGAGGGTTTTATTTTTTTAAACTAAAATTTTCTTAAAATTGGATTGGGACCCAAAAGTGGTTTAAGCCCCTAAATGGGCGCCAAAAAAGGGAAAAACCCCCCCTGTGACACCTTTTTTGGAAAATAACCCCAAAAGGGAATTCAATTTTTTTGTGAGCACTTTGAACCTCAAAAATTTTTTTACAAAAGTTTTAAAAGCCTGGGGTGGAAAAAAAAAAAAAAATTTTTTCAAAAAATTATTTTTTTCCCTAATTTTAGATTTTTCCCAAGAAATTGGCCCCAAAGTTTTGGGCCAAATCCTGGAGTGATACCCCTATGTGGGGGGGAACTGTTTGGGTGCACGGGCAGGGCTTGGAAAGAAAGTGAAGTTTTGGAAGCAGAGTATAGGGGCTGTTGTTTGAGTGCCCCCAAAGATAAAAATGGGAAACCCCCCCCCCCCCCCCCAAGTCCCCCCCCTTTTTGGGGAAAAAAACCCCCCTAAGGCTTATCTAATCTTTGAAGAGATTTGAACCCCCAATCTTCCCAAAAACCCAAATTAAATTCCCCCCCCGGGGATGAAAATAAAAAAAAAATTTTTTTCCCCAAAAATTATTTTAGTCACAAAATTTTTTTTTTTTCCCAAGGGGAACGGGGAAATGTACCAAAAAGTTGTTTCCAATTTGTCCTGAGACGCTGATACCCATATGTGGGGGGGGAACCACAGTTTGGCGCACGGTAACTCGGATGGAAGGGCACCATTTGCTTTTTCCACCAAAATTGGTGGAATTGAATTGGACCCATGTTGCATTTTGGGGACCACTGAGTGCCCAAACAGGGAAAACCCCCCCCAATGACCCCATTTGGAAACTAACCCCAAGGAACTTTTCTAGATCTTTGGTGGCAATTTTAACCCCCCAAATGCTTCCCCGTTTTACGAGAGCCGTAAAAAAAAAAAATCATATTTTTTTCCAAAAAAATTTTTCCAAAACCCCTTTTTACCCCGGGGAAAAGACCCCAAAAGTTATTTTGGGTTGGCCTGAATGTAACCCTTTGTGGGGGTAAAACCACGGGGGTGGCAGGGGTTTGGAAGGGAAGGACGCCGTTTGACTTTTTCAAAACAGAATTGGCTGATGCCAGTTTTGTTTGGGGAAACTCCTGACTCCCAAACAGTGAAAACCCCCGACAAATTCACCATTTTGGAAACTAGACCCCTCAAAGGGAAATTAGGAAAAGTGTGGGGGGAGCACTTTTAACCCCCCAAGTGCTTCACAGAAGTTTATAACATCGCGTAAAATAAAAAATCCTTTTTTTTTAATAAAATGATTTTTTTGCCCCCAAATTTTATTTTTACAAGGATAACAGGGGAAATTGGCCCCAAAAGTTTTTGTCCAATTTTGCTGATCGCTTATACCAAATTGTGGGAAAAACTACGTTGGGCCCCGTTGGGGCCCCGGAAGGGAAGTATGACTTTTGGTTCAGATTTGAGGAATGGTCTGGCGGCGTATTCGCATTTGGAGAGCCCCGATGCGCCTTAAACAGTGGAAACCCCCACAAGTGACCCCCTTTTGGAAAAATGACCATCAAAGGGAAATTATCTAGATGTTGGTGAGCGCTATAAACCCCAAGGCTTCACAGAATTTTTAATGTACAAACCGAAAAAAAAAAAAAAATATTTTTTTACAAAAAATTATATTTTTTGCCCCCAGTTTTTTATTTTTCCAAGGTAACAGAAAAATAGACAAATTGCCAAAAAACTCTTGGGGTCCAGTACCGATACCCCATAGGGGGGTAAACTACAGTTTGGGGGCAGGCAGAGCTCAGAAGTGAAGGACACCGTTGATTTTTTTTAACCAGAATTGGGTGGAATTTAGATCAAAACCCCGTCACTTTGGGGACCCCCCCATTGCCTAAACAGCGGGAAACCCCCCAATTCTACTCCAAATTAACCCCAACCACCCCTAAAACCCTATCCCAACCCAACCCCCAAACTTAACCCCAACAACCCCCAACCCAAAACCTAACCCTAATCCTAACTTTACCCCAACCCAACCCTAACTTTTTGCTGCAACCCTAACCCTAATGGGAAAATGGAAAAAATACCTTTTTTTTTTTTATTTTTTTTCCTAACAAGGGGGGGATAAGGGGGTTTGGTTTACTATTTATAGGGGTTTTTTAGATTGGCAGGTCACACCAAAAAAACCTTTTTATTTCAAAAAATGTTTTTTCATCACCACATTTTGAAGCAAATTTTTGCATATTTTTTTCCCCAAGTCTTAGACTTTTTTTTTGGGGACAGTTGACTTTTTTTTTTGGGACCTTTTTTTGACACGTGACATTTTGATCGCTTTTTATTTCGATTTTTGGGAGGGTTAAATAACCAAAATCAGCAATTCATGAATTTTTTTTTGGGGGGGGCGTTTTTTACCTTTTCCCCATGTGGTAAAATTGATAAAGCAGTTTTATTCTTGGTCTATATTACGGGGGATACCTCACTTTTTATCATTTTTTTTATGTTTTGGGGCTTCTAGAATAAAAACAATTTTATTAAAAAATTTTATTTTTGCATACTTTATTTTGCGACTTTAAATTTTATATTTTTGCTGATGTGCTGTAGGGGGTTATTTTTTTCGGACAAGTGACGTTTTCAGCGGTAATCATGATTATTTAATCGGTCTTTTTGTTCCGGGTTATTCCCCTTTTGTTCGGCAGTAAATGAAAAGCATTGATTTTTTTCTTTTTTTTTTTTTAAGGTTCACTAAGGGGGTTTAAATAGTGGGACAGTTTTTTAGGGGGGTCGTTTTGGGCGCGGGGATACCAAATATGTGCACTTTTATTGTTTTGTTTTTTTTTTTTTACAGGATAAATGAATTTATTTGGGGTTTTTTTTTTTTTTTAACTTTATACTTTCTCCCCGGGGGGGAAAAAACTATGTAGGGTGAAATCGCTGGTGTGACAGTGGCCGCCTCTTTACACCAGCATCGCTCGGCATGCTGCGGCTTTTCATCCGCCCTCGCAGGGATGAGTAAACCGCCTCCCTCAGGACCCGGGGGCCCCCTTGGGGTCTGGGTCCCTTAGGGAGGGAAGGGGTCAAACAGGTGATCACATCACGCTTCTGGGGCCGGGGAGCGGCAGGGACCCCCCCCCTGCGCGATGCCCCCTGGCCCCCCGTCCCCCCCGGGGCGCAGTGATCCCCTGGCGTACTTTCCACCTGGGAAAGAGGTTCAGGGGCACATGGACGGGAAAATACGTCCCCTGGGAAAAAAGGGGGTTAAAAAACTGATAGATGGGCCAATAGAAAGTAACACCTACAACATTTATCTTTATAGGTTTCACGCCAAATTAAAGGCAAACGTTCTTAAAAATATAGCCCACCCGGTGGGTTAGATAAAAAAAATGTATTTTTTAAAGCTATGAATTTTAGACGTAGCGCTTGTAACTTGTTGAGCATTCCGAACCCAAAGTAGGGTTCGGCCGATATTTGCGTTATGGAAATTCGAACTTAAATTTTGATACTTTTTTTAATATCGTTACCCGGGAACGGAAATTCCCTAATCTTTGAGAGGGGAATGTGATTTTAGCAGCCATGAGGGAAACCAAACGAAGTGTGGGGACATCCCGTAATCTTCGGCATTTTAAAAATGGATGGCTGTGATTGCTCTGAAATGATGTCAAAGCAGTATAAAAGGCGCGCAGCCATTTTAGGTCACTGTGTGTGAACTCATAAGGACAAACGCTGCGTGCTGACCTGGGGGACAGTTAGATATTCGTTTTTTTTACTACTGTGCTTGAGGAGGTAGTTTACCCAAACCCCTGTGTAAGCTTTTTTGCCATTTGTTTTTAAACTCTGTGCAAGGTGTGTGTGTGACAGTGCAGGGAAAAGCTGCAGTTTTCCGACCACCGCTGTTTGTAGGCATCTGCCGTGTCATGATCTTTTTTTTTTTTTTTATTTTGTGGGAATTGTGCAGCTCCCTTTTATAGAAAAAAAAAACAAATCTATTAGTGTGACGTCTTCCCTCCGTAAACAATACATTGGGTTCAAACACTATAGAATACAGAAAGGACTTTTTTACAGATAGTGAAAGTTGTGTTTCAGTGTTCACTGCAGTCGTGAGGTTTTGATTTTTTTAGTCAGATCACGCTCCAGTTAGTTCTTTAACCACTGCGGTTATTGCTGAGCGTGTGTCACTGCCTCATCCTTCAATTTTTCTCTAATGGGTGCCTTTCCCTTTTAGTGGAAAAAAAAACTAATTATTGTGTGACCGCTTCCATCCGTATACAAACATTGGTTCAAACACATAGAAGTAAAAAAAGGGGCCTTTAAAAACTACTGAACAGTTGTGTTTCAGGTTCAGTAGTCTGGACTTTTTATTTTGTGAGTGCAATTACGCCCGTTTTTTCTTCAAACCCCCTGCCGGGTTGGGCTGCTGAGCGTGGTTACTGCCTCTCCTTCACATTTTTCCAATTGGGGCTGCTCCCTTTTTGTGGGAAAAAAACTAATCTATTATGTGACGCCTTCCACCTAAAAACATGGAACCACTATAGAATACAAAAGGGCCCCCTTTAACAGCACGAACGTTTGTGTTTCAATTTCCTGTATCTGGATTTTTTATTTTTTGGGGTGCAATACCTCCATTTGTTCTTCAAACCCCTGCCGGTTGTACTGCTGAGCGGGGCACTGCCTCACCTTCACATTTTTTCTAAATTTGGGGCTGCCCCCATTTTAGTGGGAAAAAAAAAACTAATCATTGTGTGACGCGCTTTCCTCCGATACAATACTTTTTTGCCAAACACATAGAAGACCAAAGGGGCCTTTAACACTACAGAAAAAAAAGTTTTTCAGTGGGTTTATGTATCTGGACTTTTCATTTTTTTGGGGTCAGATTACCCCATTTTTCTTCAACCATTTCCGGTTTTAGTCTGCTGAGGCGTGTGTCACTGCCTCATCCTTCAAATTTTTTTCTAATTGGTGTGCTCCTTTTAGTGGAAAAAAAAACTAATCTATTATGGACGCCTTCCATCCGGTTTTCAAAACATTTGGGGTTTAAACATATAGAAGACACAAAGGGGCCTTTAAAAAGCACGAAAAGTTTTTGTTTATGTTCACTGTATCTGTGAGCTTTCATTTGTGAGGGAGATTACGCTCCATTTGTTCTTTAACCACGCCGGTTGTAGTCTGCGACGTGTTCACTGCCCCCATCCTTCACATTTTTTCTCTAATTGGTTCGCCCATTTTTAGTGGAAAAAAATCTAATCTTTAGTGTACCGCTTTCCTCCGTAACAAAACATTGGTTGAAACACATAGAATACACAAAAGGGGCCTTTAAACCCGCTACTGCAGTTTGTGTTTCAGTGTTCACTGTATCTGTGAGGGCTTTTCCCATTTTTGTCATGCAGGGTTACGCCCATTTGTTCTTCAACCACTGCCGTTGAGTCGCTGGGCGTGTGTCACTGCCTCATCCTTCACATTTTCTCAATTTGGTTTTCTGCCCATTTTAGTGGAAAAAAAAACTAAATTTTTAGTTGACCGTTCCACCTTACAAACATTGGGGGGCAAAAAACTAAAAAGTAACAAAAGGGGGCCCTTTACGAAATGAACATTGTTTTCAGGTTCACTGTGTCTGTGAGGTCCCCCTTTTTGGTTAATTTTCGTTTTTTTTCAACACCGGAAGTCGTGGTAAGGCACCTTCTGGTCGGGCCGGGATTTACAAGGGACGTGGGATTCTTGGCTGCTGCCCCCCAATGCACGCATCCACCAGTTTTTTCCCCTACGTTTTTAGGGGATTTTTTTGAGTAGGGCCCCCTGCTGGGGGAAAAAAATTGAAACCTTTTGGTTTGGATGGGAGCCATCATCGACTTCAAAGCTTCCAATTTTAGGAACAGCATGTAAACCCCCCTCTTCCCGCCCCAATTGCCCAGGGGGCAGAGCTCTGAAATTTAAAAAAGGAGCTCCTGTTTCCAAGCCAACAGATTCTGAGAACAGAAGCAGAGACTCAGCTGGCTCCTGTACAGAGCTCTCTGACTGCCTGGGCAATTTGGCAGGCGGTGAAGAGACTGATGGTTGTTCAACAGTGCTGTGGTCCTGAGAGGGTGGAAGCTATTGAAGTCGATGCATTGGCTGCCATCCAACCAACAACGGCTTCAATTTGTTCTTCACGCAGCAGGGGGGTACGCTGAGCTCCTACAAAAGTGCGCATAAAGGAACGCTCACGGGGAAAACTGGTGGATGCTGTGTCACTGGGTGCGGCAGCAGCCACAGAATCCCCACGTCCTCTCCCTGCTGCAAATCCACGGCCTCGACCACGACCACGTGCCTTACTCACTGACTTCTTCATCTTGGTAGATTGATAAAGAAAGTCAGAAAAGTTATAAGGCCTAAGTGTGGTTATTCCTCACAGACTACAGTGAACCCTGTAGACAACTGTTCAGTATCTGTGAAAGGCCCCTTTGTGTACTTCTATAGTGTTTGCAACCAATGTATTGTATACGGATGGAAGCGCGTCACACTAATAGATTAGATTTTTTTCCACTAAAATGGAGCAGCACCAATTAGAGAAAAATGTGAAGGATGAGGCAGTGACACACGCTCAGCAGACTACAACCGGCAGTGGTTGAAGAACAAACTGGAGCGTAATCTGCACTGACAAAATGAAAAGCTCACAGACTACAGTGAACACTGAAACACAACTGTTCAGTAGCTGTTAAAGGCCCCTTTGTGTACTTCTATAGTGTTTGCAACCAATGTATTGTATACGGATGGAAGCGCGTCACACTAATAGATTAGATTTTTTTCCACTAAAATGGAGCAGCACCAATTAGAGAAAAATGTGAAGGATGAGGCAGTGACACACGCTCAGCAGACTACAACCGGCAGTGGTTGAAGAACAAACTGGAGCGTAATCTGCACTCACAAAATGAAAAGCTCACAGACTACAGTGAACACTGAAACACAACTGTTCAGTAGCTGTTAAAGGCCCCTTTGTGTACTTCTATAGTGTTTGCAACCAATGTATTGTATACGGATGGAAGCGCGTCACACTAATAGATTAGATTTTTTTCCACTAAAATGGAGCAGCACCAATTAGAGAAAAATGTGAAGGATGAGGCAGTGACACACGCTCAGCAGACTACAACCGGCAGTGGTTGAAGAACAAACTGGAGCGTAATCTGCACTCACAAAATGAAAAGCTCACAGACTACAGTGAACACTGAAACACAACTGTTCTGTAGCTGTTAAAGGCCCCTTTGTGTACTTCTATAGTGTTTGCAACCAATGTATTGTATACGGATGGAAGCGCGTCACACTAATAGATTAGATTTTTTTCCACTAAAATGGAGCAGCACCAATTAGAGAAAAATGTGAAGGATGAGGCAGTGACACACGCTCAGCAGACTACAACCGGCAGTGGTTGAAGAACAAACTGGAGCGTAATCTGCACTCACAAAATGAAAAGCTCACAGACTACAGTGAACATTGAAACACAACTGTTCTGTAGCTGTTAAAGGCCCCTTTGTGTACTTCTATAGTGTTTGCAACCAATGTATTGTATACGGATGGAAGCGCGTCACACTAATAGATTAGATTTTTTTCCACTAAAATGGAGCAGCACCAATTAGAGAAAAATGTGAAGGATGAGGCAGTGACACACGCTCAGCAGACTACAACCGGCAGTGGTTGAAGAACAAACTGGAGCGTAATCTGCACTCACAAAATGAAAAGCTCACAGACTACAGTGAACACTGAAACACAACTGTTCAGTAGCTGTTAAAGGCCCCTTTGTGTACTTCTATAGTGTTTGCAACCAATGTATTGTATACGGATGGAAGCGCGTCACACTAATAGATTAGATTTTTTTCCACTAAAATGGAGCAGCACCAATTAGAGAAAAATGTGAAGGATGAGGCAGTGACACACGCTCAGCAGACTACAACCAGCAGTGGTTGAAGAACTAACTGGAGCGTGATCTGCACTCAAAAAATCAAAACCTCACAGACTGCAGTGAACACTGAAACACAACTATTCACTATCTGTGAAAAGCTCCTTTCTGTACTTCTATAGTGTTTGCAACCAATGTATTGTATACGGATGGAAGCACGTCACACTAATAGATTTGATTTTTTTCTAATATAATGGAGCTGCACCAATTCCACTAAATAAAATAAAAAAAAAAAAGAGTCACTGACACGTGCAGATGCCTACAAACAGCGGTGGATGCAGAGCAAACTGCAGCGTCACCTGCACTGTCACACACACACCTTGCACAGAGCTGTTAAAACAACACTGGCAAAATGAAGCTTTACACAGCGGTTGGTAAACTAGCCTGCCTCAAGCACAGTAGTACACAAAATCGCAATATCTAACTGTCCCTCAGAGTCAGCACAGCAGCGTTCTGTCCCTTACTGAGTTCACAGCACAGTGACGCTAAAATGGCTGCGGCGCCTTTTATACTGCATTCTGACATCATTTCAGCAGCCAATCACAGCCATGCCATTAGTTAAGATGACCGCAGCATTACAGGATGTGCCCACACTTCGTAGGATTCCTCATTGGCTGACTAAAATCACATTGCCTCTCAAAGAATTATGGGAACTTCCGATTCCGGTATACGATATTGAAAAAGTATCGGAATTAAGTATCGGAATTCCGATAACGCGAATATCGGCCGATACCCGATACTTGTGGTATCGGAATGCTCAACACTAGTTACAAGCGCTAGCAGTCTAAGATATCATAGCTTTAAAAAATATACACTTTTTTTATCTAACCATCACCAGGTGGTGCTATATTTTTAAGAACGCTTGCCTTTATACTTGGCGTGCAACCTAGTAAAGATGAATGTTGTAGGTGTTACTTCTCTATTGGCCATCTATCAGCTTTTAACCCCTTTATTCCATCGGACGTAATATTCCGTCCATGTGACCCTGAACCTCATTCCCATGGATGGAATAGTACGTCCAGGGCGATCAGCTGCGCTCCTGGGGGGACAGGGGGCACAGGGGAGCATCGCGCAGGGAGGGGGCTCCCTGCACGCTCCCCTGAGACCCTCAGAACAGCGTGATGTGATCACGCTGTTCTGAGGCCTTCCTCCCTCCAAGGACCCAGATCCAAGATGGCCGCCGGGTCCTGCAGGGAGGCGGCTTACTCAGTGCCTGCTGAGGGCAGGCACTGAGAAGCCTGCAGCACTGCCAGAGCGATCGCTGGTGTGACAGAGTGCTGTGCACACTGTCACACCAGCGATTTCACCCTACATAGTGATTTCCCACCCTGGGAGAAAGTATAAAAGTTAAAAAAAAAAAAATATATCCCCAATAAATTCATTTATTCCTGTAAATAAAAAAAACAAAACAATAAAAGTGCACATATTTGGTATCACCGCGTCCGTAACGACCCCCCTATAAAACTGTCCCACTAGTTAACCCCTTTAGTGAACCCTTTAAAAAAAAAAAAGCAAAAAATCAATGCTTTATCATCATACTGCCGAACAAAAAGTGGAATAACACGCGAACAAAAAGACCGATATAAATAATCATGATACCGCTGAAAACGTCATCTTGTCCTGCAAAAAATGAACTGCCATACAGCATCATCAGCGAAAAAATATAAAAGTTATAGCTCGCAGAATAAAGTGATGCAAAAATAATAATTTTTTATATAAAATTGTTTTTATTCTATGAAAGCACCAAAACATAAAAAAAATGATATAAGTGAGGTATCGCAGTAATCATACTGACCCGAAGAATAAAACTGCTTTATCAATTTTACCACATGCGGAACGGTATAAACGCCTCCCCCAAAAGAAATTCATGAATTGCTGATTTTTGTTCATTCTAACCTCCCAAAAATCGAAATAAAAAGCGATCAAAAAATGTCACGTGCTCAAAAAAGGTACCAATAAAAACGTCAACTCGTACCGCAAAAAATAAGATCTCACATGACTCTGTGGGCCAAAATATGCAAAAATTATAGCTCTCAAAATGTGGTGATGCAAAAACTATTTTTTGCAATAAAAAGCGTCTTTTAGCGTGTGACAGCTGCCAATCATAAAAACCCGCTATAAATAGTAAACCAAACCCCCTTTATCACCCCCTTAGTTAGGGAAAAATAATAAAATTAAAAAAGTGTATTTATTTCCATTTTCCCATTAGGGTTAGGGTTGCAGCTAAAGTTAGGGTTGGGTTGGGGCTAAAGTTAGGATTAGGGTTAGGATTAGGGTTAGGGGTGTGTTAGGGTTAAGTTTGTGGTTAGGGTTGGGACTACGGTTAGGGGTGTGTTGGGGTTAGAGTTGGAGTTAGAATTGGGGGGTTTCCGCTGTTTAGGCACATCAGGGGCTCTCCAAATGTGACATGGCGTCTGATCTCAATTCCAGCCAATTCTGCGTTGAAAAAGTCAAACGGTGCTCCTTCACTTCTGAGCTCTGCCATGCGCCCAAACTGTAGTTTACCCCCACATATGGGGTATCAGCGTACTCTGGACCCCAAGAGTTATTGTGCAATTTGTACTATTTCTTCTGTTACCCTTGGAAAATAAAAAACTGGGGGCAAAAATATAATTTTTGTAAAAAAATGATTTTTTTTGTTTTTACGGCTGTACATTATAAACTTCTGTGAAGCACTTGGGGCTTCATAGCGCTCACCACACATCTAGATAAGTTCCTTGAGTGGTCTATTTTCCAAAATGGGGTCACTTGTGGGGGTTTCCACTGTTTAGGCGCATCAGGGGCTCTCCAAATGCGACATGACGCCGCCAGACCATTCCATCAAAGTCTGCAATCCAAAAAGTCACTACTTCCCTTCCGAGCCCCAACGTGTGACCATACAGTAGTTTTCTCCCACATATTTGGTATAAGCGTACTCAGCACAAATTGGACAACAACTTTTGGGGTCCAATTTCTCCTGTTATCCTTGTGAAAATAAAATATTGGGGGCAAAAAAATCATTTTATTAAAAAAAAAAGGATTTTTTATTTTACAGCTGTATGTTATAAACTTCTGTGAAGCACTTCGGGGTTCAAAGTGCTCACCACACATCTAGCTAAGTTCCTTGAGGGGTCTAGTTTCCAAAATGGTGTAATTTGTCGGGGGTTTCCACTGTTTAGGCAGATCAGGAGCTCTCCAAACACAACATGGCATCCAGCCAATTCTGTGTTGAAAAAGTCAAACGGCGCTCCTTCCCTTCCAAACTCTGCCATGCATCCAAACAGTGGTTTACCCCCACATATGGGGTATCAGCGTACTCAGGACAAATTGCACAATAACTTTTGGGGTCTTGTTACCCTTGGGAAAATAAAAATTGGGGTGAAAAGATCATTTTTGTGGAAAAAATATGATTTTTTAATTTTACGGCTCTACGTTATAAACTTGTGTGAAGCACTTGGGGGTTCAAATTGCTCACCAAAGATCTAGATAAGTTCCTTAGGGGTCTAGTTTCCCAAATGGGGTCACTTGTGGGGGGTTTCCACTGTTTAGGCACATCAGTGGCTCTCCAAATGCAACATGGCGTCCAATCTCAATTCCAGCCAATTTTGGTGGAAAAAGTCAAATGGTGCTCCTTCCATACCGAGCTCTACCGTGCGCCAAAACTGTGGTTCCCCCCCACATATGGGGTATCAGCGTACTCAGGACAAATTGGACAACAACTTTTATGGTACAATTTCTCCTGTTACCCTTGGGAAAATAAAAAATTAGTGACTAAAATATAATTTTTGTGGGAAAAAAATAGGATTTTTTATTTTCATCCCCGGGCATTATAAACTTGTGTGAAGCATTGGGGGTTCAAAGTGCTCTTCAAAGATCTAGATAAGTTCCTTAGGGGGTCTAGTTTCCAAAATGGGGTCACTTGTGGGGGGTTTCCACTGTTTAGGCTCATCTGGGGCACTGCAAACGGAACATGACCCCTATCAACGTCTGCATTCCAAAACGTTACTACTTTCTTTCCAAGCCCTGCCGTGCACCCAAACAGTTCCCCCCCACATATGGGGTATCAGCGTACTCAGGATAAATTGGACAACAACTTTTGGGGTCCAATTTCCTTGGGAAAAATCTAAAATTTAGGACTAAAAAATAATTTTTGTGGAAAATTGTTTTTTTTTTCACACCCAGGCATTATAAACTTTTGTGAAACACTTTGAGGTTCAAAGTGCTCACAACAGATCTAGATAAGTTCCTTATGGGGTCTAGTTTCCAAAATGGTGTCACTTATGGGGGTTTCCACTGTTTAGGCGCATCAGGGGCTCTCCAAACGCGACATGGCGTCCAATCTCAATTCCAGCCAATTTTAGTTTGAAAAAGTCAAACGGCGCTCCTTCCCTTACGAGCTCTGCCGTGCGCCCAAACAGTGGTTTTCCCCCACATTTGGGGTATTGGCGTACTCAGGAGAAATTGCACAACAACTTTATCTGTCCATTTTCTCCTTTTACCATTGTGAACATAAAAAAAAGTTTGTAAATATCATTTTTGTGGCTAAAAAGTTAAATATTCATTTTTTCCTTCCACGTTGCTCAGCTCCTGTGAAGCACCTGAATTGTTAATAAAATTCTTGAATGTGGTTTTGAGTACCTTGAGGGGTGCAGTTTTTAGAATGGTGTCACTTTTGGGTATTTTCTGCTATATAGACCCCTCAAAGTGACTTCAAATATGAGGTGGTCCCTAAAAAAATGGCTTTGTAAATTTTGTTGTAAAAATTAGAAATCGCTGGTCAACTTTTAACCCTTTAATTCCTAACAAAAATTTTGGTTCCAACTGTGTGATGTAAAGTAGACATGTGGGAAATGTTATTTATTAACTATTTTGTGTGACAAATTTCTCTGTTTTAAGGGAATAAAAATTCAAAGTTTGAAAATTGCAAAATTTTCAAAATTTTCGCCATATTTGCGTTTTTTTCAAAAATAAACGCAAGTTATATCGAAAAAATTTTACCACTATCATGAAGTACAATATGTCACGAGAAAACAGTCTCAGAATCGCGAAGATCTGTTGAAGCGTTCCAGAATTATAACCTCATAAAGAGACAGTGGTCAGAATTGTAAAAATTGGCCCGGTCATTAACGTGAAAACCACCCTTGGGGTGAAGGGGTTAATACCAGTGAACGTTGCATTTGGCGGCATCTATAGAGTTATATGTACCATTAAAATGAATAGCCAACTACTTAATATATGGATGGGCTGGTTCCACCTATAGCAGCCAAAAATGTATTATTAACAAATACAACCTCCAAGAGCAAATAAATATACAAGGCGCTTTACTCAGTTGCCATAAGGAACCATTTGCATAAATGTTGTAGCATTTCGAATGATCTCTTTCACTATTGTACTTTTTGCTCTGAACCATCTTTGACTTCTAAAATATAAAGAAAAGATAAAAGCAAATGTCTCAAGTCTATGGGAATTAATTAGTGCAATAGACTATTTAATTGATCATTGTGACCTGATATTGTTCAGTGTATCATTTTCTCCGGGGTTGTCCACAGGATATTGATTTACTTTGAATTATTACTGCTGCATATGACCATTCCATTAAGTGTCCATAGTTTATGGATGGTACAAGTCTTGGAGGAGCAAAAATGGTTAAAAGAGCTTATCGACAGTTAATAGAACAGGAGAAAAATCCATTTTAGATTTAAAGAAAGCGTTTGAGAGAACAGCTTGCTGCATATTTTAAAATGGATACACTTCTATCATGTTAGATTTCTCTTTAGATTGTGGTATCTTTCTAGCAGGAATAGCTCAGGCCATTTCAAATGTTTTATATGTTGCTATAATACATTGGAAAAAAATATCCTGTAACTCATTTGCAAATTGTATCCACACAAAATGTAAAAAAAAAAAAAGTTTTAACACTGGATGTTTGGGAATAATATGATCATTTTCATACTGACCTAAGCAATCCTCAATGTATTTCACTGAGCACAGCAGTGTAAAGGAATATCGTTAATTGGTTTATGCAGGGGCTTATGGATAGAGGAGGGATAATATTGTGCATTTTTTTATGTCTGAAGTCATATGAATATCATATATTAATAGTTATGATAACTAATTTGCCCTAAGTTATAACTTATTCACAATAGGGTCAACAACATCCCAGTTTCCCAGCTTGTAATTAAAGTCACCAAACCAAGAGGTTTCATTGAACAGTGATATGGATGCAGATAAGAACATTGCTTATTAATTCAGTAGATTTAACAACGTCCTCTAAAATCCAGCAATAAGTCCTCACTTATTTCTCTTGATCAGAAGATATTGCTAATGTTACCATATAATTATGCATCTGTGTAAGCAAAAAATTGCCATAACCATCACCAAAAGACTCAAATAATCGAGTTTTGTATTATTTTGGATTGTGTTTTGTATGTCGAACTTCATCCAAAAATTGTTTTTTGATGTTATAGTGACAAAGAAAAATATTATTAATAATAATAATAATCATAACAGCAATAACACTATACCTTTTTCTGCAGTCTCTTCTAGACTATCAAGAATGTTCTCTTGTCTTAACTTTGTCTTTATTCCATTCACATTTCCATGTTTCATCCCCAGTTTACTTTTTTACACGAGGCAAATCCGTAACCAAACATTCAAGCAATTCTGAGAAGCTTCAGTGACGGGATGTTTCATTAATAAGAATATACTAAAGACTTAACTTAAAATCCATAACATCCATATCAATGAGAAGAATGTAACTGAGAAAGCTGGTGGCTTAGTGTATGTCTCGTTTAAATCTCTTCCTACTATTAAAAATATGAACTTCCTAACTATATAAAAATATATTAATAGTGTATGCAATGCAGGCATGGCTGTACATGACATACTACCGTACATGCTATCCAAAGCCGGCCGTATATTGGAGACTTGAGATGTCTGTCTTCTGGATAATTTGGCTTTTGTGTTTTATCTTTGAAGGTGATATTCTGGGCTAGGTCTACGATCTGATCAGTGACCAAATCTATTACCTGATCTGTGACCTAGATGGACGTCGGATGAGTAGCTTTTCATAGCTAGAGAATACCACCTTACAATAGTTAGAGATCTAAATGTCACATAATGCAAAAATGCAATTTATATGCATCTTCCTCACACAGATTTGCCTACGTGAATACTGTAACTATAAGACACAGAATGTGGTCTATGCGATTATTTGTGAATGCCCGCAAATTTACGGCAGACAGACTACACAGGAATTGAGACGCAGAATACAACATTTATCCAATATTGGAATGGCCAAAAAGGACCAGAATCAGGGCAAAACCCTTACATCAGTCACATTTTTTACATTGCCATAATAGCAAGATCAAAGGAATACAAATTTTTGGTCTGGAAAGGATCCACATGGACATCCGTAATAAAGATGTAACTCCAGAACCCTTGCATCAAAAATCCAAGTGGATCTTTAATTTGAAAAGTGAAGCCCCATGTGGACTAAATGAAGAACTCCTTGTCATGAGTTTATATAAACCTGTTTGATTACAAATTTTCTTCACTATAATCTTTTTAAAGGTCACTCTTTGGACCTTCTGGCCCCCTAATCACTTTTTTGCTTGCACATATACCTTACTACAGCATTGTAACCATGGATGACTGTCTTCTGTTAATGTAATGTTTTTGTTGTTTTTTTTTTCACTTTAGATATAGCAGCTACCTCATTTCTTATGCTAATAACTAAACCAGGTAGCATGACATTAGCAGAGTCTAGAGCGCTAAATAGCGCAAAAAGAATCAAATAGCAAAAGCTCCATGTTAGATAGGAAAAAGGAGAAAACGGAGCATAAAGATAAAATGCAAATTTTATTCAATCATTATGAATAAAGTCATAAGAAGTCTCAATAAGTACAATTACAAACATGACACGATACAAAGGAAAATGGCAAATAGGGGGAGAAATTCTGATGTCCTCTGCCAGCTAAGTGCAGTAATGCCCCGGTAAAAAGTTGCTCCAATAGCACTAAGGTGCAGATACAGGTTCAATTACCATCATAAATATATAAATAAATGCAATGGGGCAACACTTACCGATGTAGGGAAAGGCAGGGGACGTCAGAAAAGACCCACTAGTACCCCGAAAACAGGTCATGCTGAAGGATGTTGCAGGCAGCAGATCGCTCTCCATGGCATCTCCAGACTCTGTCACGTCTGTCACATGTGCTGAGTGTGAATCTGCTGCCTGCAACATCCTTCAGCATGACCGGTTTGGCAGTGGGTCAGTAATGGTGTGGGGTGGCATTTCTTTTGAGGGCAACACAGCTCTCCATGTGCTTGCCGGAAGTAGCCTGACTGCCATTAGGTACCGAGATGAGATCCTCAGACTCCTTGTGAGACGGTATGCTGCTGCGGTTGGCCCTGGTTTCCTCCTAATGCAGGACAATGCAATACCTCATGTGGCTGGAGTGTGTCATCAGTTTCTGCAAGATGAAGGCACTAAAGCTAATGACTGGCCTGCTTATTCCCTAGACCTGAATCCGATTGAGCACATCTGGGACAGCATGTCTCACTCCATCCACCAACATCACGTTGTACCACAGACTATCCAGGAGTTTTCGGGTGCTTTAGTCCAGGTCTTGGAGGAGATCCCTCAGGAGAACATCCACAACCTCATCAGGAGCATGCCCAGGTGTTGTAGGGAGGTCATACAGGCACGTGGAGGCCACACACAATACTGAGCATCATTTTTACTTGTTTCCACTTTAATTTTGTCTTATTTTGATTTTCATTTTGAGTTGTTGACACTTTCATTTTGGGGGTCTCTCCAAATCCAAGCCTCCATTGGTTCAAAAATTTGATTTCCATTGATGATTTTTGTATAATTATGTTGACAGCACATTCAAGTTTGTACACAACAAATTATTCAATGAGAATATTTCATTCATTTAGATCTAGGATGTGTTATTTGAGCATTCCCTTTATTTTTTTGAGCAGTGTATATTCTACTTTTTGCTTGCAGTTTTTCTGTTCATATATGTGACATCTTTTGGGCTAATTTGGCCTGCACTGGTGCTAGGACATATATGTCTCTTGTCTAATATATTGCTATCATTTATAGACAGATTTTATAGACATATTGCTATTGTTTGTGACTCATTTTTCTGACATCTAACAGATTTAGGATTTGACTTACACATTACAATGATGTGGTCTTGTGTATCTGCATAGTCAGTTACGCTTTTTAATTGCTTTTAATTGTTTTGTTTGGCTTGTGTTGTTAATAAATATTTTTTTTCTTTATTTGATGATCACTGTCATTTCATACTGCCTTTTTCTGTACATTAAACCCATAATCCTAAATCTTGTAGGCAATTGACACTTCAATCAAATTATTAACACATAATCCACCGAGGAAAATATCATCCATGGATGTGAAGTGAAGGAAATAGAAAAAATTTTTTTTACTAAAATTATTATTTTTATTGAAAAATATTTAAAATATTTTAAACATGAACATGAGAATACAGGAGTTTCCAAAAAATTAATGAAAGAGATCTGGGATTGGAGATGCAGAATATATCACAATAGTTCAAAGTGTATAAATATGGATGCTACAATTATATGCTATTTTAATAGAATCTAAATGCAATTCAACAGCATAGGGTGCAAAAAAATAGGAAATATTCCTTTATAAAGAGGTTAGACCTTTGCAAATGTCAGCGTGTATAGTGGAAAAATCAAAGAGGCATTAGTCACAGACTTGTGCCTTCATTAGATATATGGAACACATCTGATACTTGCAAAGAAAACTCACAATGTTTCATAGCTGCTCAAAAGTATTGTGAAGACTGTCACCCTAAATAAAGAGTGCATCACCAATGCAAGCATATCTTATAGGGGAAAAGCATATGAAAAAAGATTGCTGCATAATGCCCTGGACATACAAAAATATGCACATAAATATACCCATGCATATCATGGAACCATGAGAGTCCTCACGCTTGAGACAAGCAAAAACGTGGGTATAAATGTGTCAAAGTACTTACTTATAAGCCGACGCCACAAAAGTGGAGGTGCTAGAGGGACAAAAATGCACGGCAAAAGTGTCTGCAGGGCTCTAATCCCAGCGCCCGACGGGCACCGTTTCGCTGAATAGCTTCTTCCGGGACGTGACAATGTGTGGGAGGTGTTTGGAGAGGTTATATACGGGATGCGCTAGTATGATTGGTTGTTGGCCTGATGAATGCTGCAGCTGGTCCGTGTCGGCGCGCGTGTCTAAGGGACGCGTTCCCATAGTAACAGCTACTTCCGGTATCGCGCTCTGTGCTCCGCCAGCGAATAGATTCACTGGCGGTCATTTTTAGAGCGCCCCGTAAGTACAAAGGGAATCGCGCTCCTTGCACGCACGCACAGGACTGCAAGAGGCAAAAGATAATGATATGATAATTGAATGTCGCTCACTATGCGCATGCGTATGGAATCTAGAAAAATGATAAAGATATCATAGTCAGTACTGGCTGGATAGAAGAAGATGGGCATACAGACTTCCAGACCAAATCAAATCAAAAGAATGAATAATTAAATAATTAAATAAAAAATAAAAACTATAAAATAATTATAATAAAGCAGCAATTATGTATAGGAAAGGGATAGGTAAAGAATAGAAATTGAAAAATAAAAAATAAAAAAATAAATAATAATAAATAAATAAATAATGAATAAATAAAAAAGGGAAGAAAAAACTAATAAAAGGGGGAGGAGACATGTGAGGGAAAGTGCTAGGACCTAAATTCAAGATGCTGGACAGTGATAAAATAGGACTATGCCTCATGGGGTTGAAAATGCCAATACCTGTTAAAAGATACCAATACCCTCATAGAAAAATTTTGGTATAGTGTAATAATATTAATGCCGTGTCATCATAACCTAAAGATGGATTAACATCAACATCTATTGGGCAAATAAACATTATTTATATTATATATGTGCAAGTTTACCAATGCAAATACAAATACAAATATAACAGACATAACATGTGCAAACATGCCATATTAAATAAGCTTGGCTTAGGGTGAGTTTCCACGATCAGTAAACGCTGCGTGTTTGGCGCTGTGTGCTGGCGCAGCGCCAAACACGCAGCGTCCAGATGTTACAGCATAGTGGAGGGGATTTCAAGAAATCCCGTCTCCACTATGCGTAACAACACGCAGGTGGCAGACCTGCGTAAACGGACATGCGGCGCTCTTTTCAGACCGCAGCATGTCCTCGCGTGTTGCGGCGACGATGCGTCGCCGCAACAGAATTTCACACAGGGCTATGTAGCCCTGCGTTCTTTCGGAGGTGTTCGAGTGTCCTGAACACCTCCGGAAAGAGCGCGCGTCAGAAAGGGGGCGGGGCTTAGACGGAGCGGAATTTCCGCTCCGTCCAAAGCGCTGTGGTTCCGGACCGTGGAACCACAGCCTTAAACAAAAAATGGAAGATAAATTCATAATAATATATAACCGTGAACATCCAGGAAATATATACATATAATATGAAGTGTTTGTATAAATGTGAACATACACAAAAAAAAAAAAAAATTAAATTTAAATTCCAGTAGGTATTGATCATATCTTGATGTTGCATCCTGGATGAGGACAGGCTTGTCAAACAGGAGTGTCGATGTCCATATTCTTATCTATCTCTCAAGCCTCTAGACATGGCCGGATAGGAAGTAAAAATGGCCGAGATAAGGATCATCTCGTGAGCTTCATATCGAAACAATCAGGCGAACAGCAAATCATAAGTACATCCCTTAACAAATCAAAAAATAAAAGTTAAATAAGATAAAAGGAGAATAATATATGACAATAAAAGAAAACAAAAAATAAAGTTAAAAACACCTAAAAGCCCAGGAAATAACATTGGCATGAATAAACCATATAGTATGACCAAACAATACTAAAAGGGACAGGATGGAAGATAGAAAAATTGAAAAAATTGAAAAAATTGAAAAAACACTAAAATTCTCCTTACAAATAGGAATGAAAGCCAAAATTCTCATTTAAACCATACGGAGTTATAGTATTTAGACGAAAAATCCATTTACTCTCTCCAAACGTGCTAGATATTTGCCCAAGTCACCCCCCCTTATACCCAGATTAATCTGGTCGATAGCCTTAAACCTCAGACCATGAGCCTTAGACTGGTGATGGATTTTAAAGTGACGAGGTAAGGTTTTCAATTGAGATAAATCCTCTACATCTTTAGATTTTTCAATTTCTCGGACATGTTCACGGATTCTAATTTTGAATTCTCTGGTGGAAAGGCCTATATATATCAATCCACAAGGACATGTCCCATGGTATATTATTCCTTGTGATGAGCATGTAAGGCATTTCCTTATATCAAATTTCTTTGTGCCATCAAAATTTGTAAATAAATATGACTTATTGGTATTTGCACAAGCTTTGCATAAACCACATGGGAAAAATCATTTAGATGATTTATTGCATATATCTTTTGATGTTGGGTCATAATGGCTCTGGACCAGTAGGTCCCTTAAATTAGGGCTTCTCCTGGCCCCCAAAGAAGGATAAGGAGGAAGAATTTTTCTTAGAACTGGATCCGTTAGGAGGATTGGCCAATTTTTTCTAAAGATACCCTTAAGGTTATCCCATTGGTTGTTGTAAGAGGAGATATACCTAATTTGGTCAGTTTTTTTGATGTTTTTCAAAGGTGGATATAGTAGTTGTTCTCTTGGCGGTTTTTTTTGGCTCTTCTGTATCCCTTTTTGATACAGCGTTTGCTGTAACCTCTATTGATGAACCTTTGTGTCAAATGTCAAGCCTGATCTTCAAAAGCTGTTTGTTCTGAGCATATCCTTTTTAATCTCAAGAACTGCCCTGTTGGTATCCCTTTGATGGTAGCCGGAGGATGTGAAGATGTGGCGTGTAGAAGGGAATTTGTGGCAGTGGGTTTTCGGTATAAATTTGTTGTTATGTACCCAGTGGGGGAGATATCCAATTTAAGATCCAGAAATTCCAAACTTCTTCCAAAATGGTATGTGAGATGGATATTAAGATTATTGTTGTTGAATTTATTCATCATGGTATGAAGGTCATCAATAATTCCTTCCCATATGAAACAGATATCATCAATATATCTTATCCATCCCTGTATCCATTTTGTCTCCGGAATCCTATCAGTTTGGAAAGTCTCTCGTTCCCATGCCCCCAGAAACAGATTGGCGTATGAGGGGGCACAGGAAGCCCCCATGGCTGTACCCTGCGTTTGGAGGTAAATCTTGCTGTTAAAAGTAAAAACATTGTGTTGCAGTACAAAGTCAAGTAAAGATATAATAACTTCTATTAAGGCAGGTTCTAAATTGGTATTATGGAGATACCATGCTGCTGCTTTTAGGCCATCCTGATGTCTAATGGATGTATATAAAGCTTCAACATCCGCCGTAACCATAATCATATGGTCTTCCAAAAAAAGTTGGTCAAGTCTTTGTAGTGCCGCTGTTGTGTCTTGTATGAATGATGGTAGGGTTGAGACAAGAGGTTTAAGATAGAAATCAATGAAATTGGCGATGGGTTCACATAGACTATCATTCCCCGAGATGATGGGCCTTCCTGGTGGATCAACAGAATTTTTGTGTAGTTTTGGGATCAGATAAAGTGTGGGTAGTTTAGGATGTAATTTCTGTATAGTTTCTACCATATTTTTAGGTACAATTCCTAATTGAAATGCTTGATCAATAATTGTCACTAGATCATTCTGAAATTTTGAAAGAGGATTATAAGATAGCAAATGGTAGCAATTAGGGGCGGTCAATAATTTGTGTGCCTGCTTCTCATACAGAGTAATTGGCCACACCACAAGGTTACCACCTTTATCGGCTGGTTTGTATACTAAGTCCTTCAATCCTTGTAGTTCCTTAAGGGCTTTTCTTTCAATTACATTGAAATTAGTCTTCCAAATTCGTTTGGATGCCAAAGTTTCAATTTCGGTAGTCATGATTTTTGTAAATACCTCGACAGCTGGGCATATGCTGAGAGGAGGAAACTTACGTGATGTGGTGAAAAGCTCTAGTGGAAATTTACTTACCGTAGGAGAAATATTTTCCTGAAGCAATTCTTCAAGGTTCCTGACAGCTTCAATCTCTTCTCTAGTGGTAACTTCATTTTCTAAATCTATAGAATTTTGTTTCCCTTGGTGAATTTTTCTAAGAATGAGCTTTCTGGAGAAAAGGTGTAGATCTTTCACCGCCGTGAAGTTGTCTAAATGACATTGTCGTCGCTGTTATCTTGTTAACCCTTTCCTCCTCGGAATGTGGTACCAGAGAGAATAAGACACAAACCAAAGGGTGCGTCAATATACTCTACTCTTTATTGCTAATGAAGGGGCTTATATACACCCCTGAAGCAGGAAGCGGAATTACCATATATGGCAGTTAATACAACTTATCATTAAAGCACGTAACATACTGTTTTCTAACCAAACTTTCCATCTTTGCCTTTAGCCCCTGATTTTCGCTCCTAGCACAGAGTATCTCTTTAGGTCAGTGGGAGTGTTATCAAGGAAGGAACATTCTTTTCTTATCTTCCCTTCTGCTATGCCTCAGCTTCCCAAGGCCTTGAGAAGAAATACTGAATTTAACTCTAACATCCCCTCCTTTTTTTCCTTCATTTGATCAATACACATCTTCATATCTCCTCTTTGTCCTAGTACATCGTCTAATACACATCAAACAAATTTTAAAAACTAAATAGATAGCAAGACATATCAATAAAACCTGTAGGCCAGCTTGTATTATCCCAGTCAGCCATCCCCCTATGCCTTTGAACCAATTTGCGGGGTTAAGAAAGGAGAAAGTATTTGCCCACCATGAATCTTGATTCTTCAGATTTGCCTCATCATATAGTTTCCTTAACTTTATGACATCCTCTAGCTTATGTTTAAGGGTTAAAACACTAAAATTATCAATATAATGGCAACATGCAGGTCCAATAATCTGGCACATCCCTCCTTGAGCTGCAGTCAGGTAATCTAACACGAGGGTATGTTGGTTAGTAACAATAATTAGCTGGTTCTGTACTGCAAGGGACCCATTGAGGATATCTAAAATATCCCATATTTGATCATCTAGGTAATCTGTGGATTCTACCAACTTATCCCACGTCTGAGTTATCATAGGGTAGATAAATAATGATAAGAACGCTAACCAGCTCACCGGTTTGTAGAAGCACGGATCCTCCGCTTGATCAAACGTGAAGATAAATGAGAAAATGAAGGAAAAAGGGATCCAGCTTCAATAAAATCTTCATCTTTATTGATTCATAAAAACATGAATAATGGCATGCTCCTGGACAAGCTCATGAATGGAGCATGCCATTATTCATGTTTTTATGAATCAATAAAGATGACGATTTTATTGAAGCTGGATCCCTTTTTCCTTCATTTTCTCATAGATAAATAATGCACTGAAAAATGTATTTGCTATCCCCATCTCCACTATGTGTGGTCTCCCATTTGGGCGAGGTCTATTGTCTGCAGATCGTTTATGTAGTGTATATTTTGGAATAGACAATGGATCTAATCTATCTGGAGTAATGAGATAGGTGGCTGGTGTCAATTTAGCTAGGGTGCATTTCCCGGTGACTCCTACTGGAAGCCACTAAAATGCCTTGTCCCCACATACCCAATACATTGATGGTGGAAGGTTCCATATAGCTGAATGCTGTAATACTAATCGGTGTGCCAAATCTATAAACTTTGAAATATTACTCATCATGCACCATCCGGGCTTTTGTCCTAGTGGGGAGCAGTATCCTGCGGTAGGTTCTCCGCAGGTGGGAGTGTTCTTCTGATACCCTTTATCTGTATTACACCTCAGGTTACCTGGTTTGTTAGCACAAGTTTCATAATTTCCATTCTCAAAGAAAACATTATTTTCCCATCTATCAGTGTGTAGGTATCGTTCTAATAGGGAGGGTTTGAAAGCATCTAAGCTTCCTGTAGTGACCCCAAAACTTATCTTTAACCCCTGTGTCAGTATTTCTCCCAAAGAGGTTATGCTAGTTCTATTTCTGGGTACCCATGCCCCACCTTTAAAAGATAGATACAGTCTTGGAATTATCTGCCCTGTTAGATTTCCCTGCCACCATGGAAAATCAGTCCAACCCACTACCGGTATTCCTACCGTAGTGTTCCAAAGTTTTTGAGTGGCATTGTTGCTTAATGTGTCTTGCACAGTTACCCCAAGAGTTAATTTCTTCCCACGAGACTGGGACTGCAAGAAATGGTAGACTGGTGGATGTCACCGGCGCATGTGTACAAATCCAACAGTTTGCAACATTTTGGTTTTGTTCTTTCAGTCCATCCACTAAAGCTAAGTGGTGTCTAATGAATCTGTTATCATCTCCATCTACTCGGCTAAGTCTGTTCCAAGCATCTGTTACTGCAAGGATGCAAGCAAATGTCATTAGTAGCATCATTCCTCTTCTGGAGGCTCTCCAAGGATCTTCTTACAATGCGATGCGTGGATCCAAGTTTCCTTGCCTTGTAGCTTGACTGCGGTACTTGTCGTCAGTAGAACTTGAAAAGGTCCATCAAATCTTGGATCCAGACTCTTTCTCACGTGTCTTTTAATGACTACCTAGTCTCCGGGCTGCAAGCTGTGACTCCCAGGATCCTGGTTCGGATCTCTGTCACTTTCGATCACCTCTGGTACTCCATACCTGCACACCACCTCCGCAAGCAGCTTCTTTGCGGTTGCCGCAGCCGTAGCCTTGGCAATCGGGAAAGCCTCTGGCCAACCTGAGAATAAATCAAAAACACACCAACACGTACTCCCATGACCCTGATTTTTGGCAGCTGAATATAATCAATCTGCAGTCTCTGGAAAGGATAGAAGGGCCGAGGGGTGTGTTTGGGTGGTGTCTTGACTACCCTTCCCTGATTATGTGTAGCACATACCATACATCCCTGGATCAAACCTTCTATACAGGTGGAAAAACCTGGTGCCACCCAATGCTTCTGCATCACGCTCATTACAGCAGTTTTGGACTGGTGGGTTGGCCCATGTAACATCTGGGCGACCGCAGGGTACAATGCCCTTGGAAGGCATCGACGCATCCCTCTTCCCCAAACCCCATTTGCTTCATTCAGACATGCACCTTCTTTTTGCCACTTTTCTACTTCCTCCTGGTGCACCTGAGCCTGCATCTGGGATAAGGCATCCTCCGACACAAAAGGATTTTTGGGAGCGCTTACCTGGTGCATCGTTACCCCTTGGAGTGGTCTACTGGCTGCTGTTTTTGCTGCTGCATCGGCCATTGCGTTTCCTTTACTCACCTGATCAGTGCATCTGGTATGTGCTTTAACTTTTATGACAGCTACCTCTTTTGGTAATTGTAATGCATCAATTAACTGCTGGACTGCGTCAGCATTTTTAATGGGATGTCCTGCTGCCGTCAGGAATCCTCTAGATTTCCAAATTGGACCAAAATCATGAGCTATACCGAATGCATATCTAGAATCTGTGTAGATTTTAACAATTCTACCTTCAGCTATCTTACAGGCCTCGGTCAGAGCCTTAAGTTCAGCCTCCTGGGCCGACTGATATGGGAGCATTGGTTCTGCTTTGATTACTGCATTCAGGGAGACGATGGCATACCCGGTGTGGAAGGTACCTGAGTCATCTTGGTGGCGAGATCCATCTACAAAAAATTCAAAATCAGCATTAAGTCTCTCAGTTTCAAACACTGTGGGTAGACCTGCTGTTTCTTGTGCCATAAGCTGAACACAATCATGAGGAATCTCCTCTCTTGGATCTTCTTTGTACAATACCGTACCTGACCCCTCCTTTAGATCCGAGAGAGGTAACAACGTGGCAGGATTAAGTGTGGTACATCTCTGCAAAGAAACATTTGGAGGCATTAAAAGTGCACATTGCAATCGAAGGTGACGTGCAGCTGAAAGGTGTGCCGGTTGCACCTGGTTCAGTATGGTATATACATCATGAGGTGTAAGTACTGTCAGTGGATGAT
Organism: Oophaga sylvatica; assembly: GCA_033576555.1. Taxonomy (NCBI): domain Eukaryota; kingdom Metazoa; phylum Chordata; class Amphibia; order Anura; family Dendrobatidae; genus Oophaga; species Oophaga sylvatica. Next base: position 451,918,591 of record JARQOD010000002.1, on the reverse strand, counting down.
CAAGAACGATATCTGACGATTTGTGAAGCAATAGTCCTACAGCATGTACTGCCCGTACACAGGACGGGGCACCTCTAGCCACTGCATCTAGTCTTCCACTAAAATAGGCTACTGGCCTTTGATTGTCACCATATAACTGAGTCAATACTCCTGCCGCGTGTCCCTGCTGTTCGTGGAGATACAGGGTGAATGGTAGGTCATAGTTGGGGGTTCCTAGCACTGGAGCTGCCACAATCCTGTTTTTGAGAGAATAAAAACAGTCTATACCTTCAGGAGTTAGTTTAAAAGGCACAATGGTGATACAGTCATAGAGAGGCTGCATCCTGCAGTATGAAAACCAGTCCAAGAAATATCCTAAGAGCGGCAACATTAACAGGAATAGGAAAGTTCTGTACAGCTTCTTTGCGAGCGCTGGTCAGATGTCGCGCCCCTGGTGTAATGCAATGTCCCAAAAAGATAACTGAAGATTTACAAAATTGCAGTTTATCCTTTGACGCTTTACATCCAGCTTGGTACAAAAACAACATGAGTGATATTGTTGCAATACGACACTGTTTCCATCAACATATTATAAAAATAACATTGGCAAAATCAATAACTGTGAACCAAGCAGCTTCCTGAGATATCTGGAACAAAAGTGTATATATATATATATATATATATATATATATATATATATATATATTGTACCATCCAATACATAGAGAGTTAAATCTCGTAGTTGAAGGGGGAAGCTGGAGTTTTTTTTTTCTGTTAAGGCTACTGATAAGAACCTAGCTGCAGGCCTGCTGCCGAAGGTGGGGGCTAGGTTTTAACATCACTTGCTACCAGTTTCTGTAATCTGCTGAGCTATAGCCGACTCTTGAGCTGAACTTAAGAGGATACTGTCTCTGTTGGGGCAGGATTGCATCTGGCTTTAATTTGACCATGACTGGCTGCACCCCTAATCTGCCCACATCTGTTTTATCTGAAGCCCAGAAATCATGCGGTATCACACCTTCTAACATTGAAGGAAATTCATTTGTGTCCTCTATACTAGCAACATCTAGCGACATGATTTTACAAAGTGTGCTCGGCTTCAATCCCGGTGTCATAGTGACAGTTCCATCAGGATGATACTCAATATGTGCTTGCAATTGTGACAACACATCACTTCCTAAAAGATTACATTGACCCCGTGG
>JARQOD010000002.1:451878444-451917310 GCA_033576555.1 Oophaga sylvatica | reverse complement strand
GAGGGGTTATGGGCCTGAGGATAGGTCCTGGGAGCCTGCCGAGCACGTTCATGCTCCGCAGCTCATCGCTGCTTTTGAAAGCAGTGAGGTCCAGAGAAGGGGGGGCCCTAGGAGGGAGGGTAATGTTAGGGGTCGAGTTCCCGCTTCTGCACAAGGGGAATCTCGAGCCATTCCGGCTGCGGTCTCCCATTTGTCTCCGCCGCAGTGGACTCTGCTCAGCTTAGACGTCGGTCCCAGCGTCTCGCCCAGTCTGGCAGTGTGCAGAGGATTACTGCTGCTCCTCCAGACTCTGCTATTGTGGCCAGTACTGGTTAGCGGCGAGCAGATGTCTTTAGGACAAAGTCCTTGTTTTTCCCTTCTGAGCATGCCCAGGGTGAGATCTCTCATTGGAGATCAGGGGTCACATGCTCAGGTACTTCAGCAGCTCCTATTGGTCTGCCAGGAAGGTCCTGTGACTACTGGTGTTCTGGAACAGGTTTCATTGGTCCTTGTTTCTGGCAGGTCCTGTAGCTGTTATTATAAAAGAGTGGCAATGCTGAGCCGCCATGCGCTAGTATCAACCATTATATGCTTTGCGCCAGTGTGGTCATGCGTGTGTGTGGTTAGGGCCCCGGCTGAAATAAGCCCCTAGAATACCGACTTAATCGGTGAGGAGTTTGGTATGCTAGCTGGTCAGGGTCGGTGTCCTAGATGCCCTAGATTACCGGCATAACCGGTGAGGAGTTTGATTGCCGTATTCAGGGTCTGGCGTTCAGATGCCATAGATTGCGGGTGACTCCCGCGAGGACGTTAGCGCATGATCACGTTCTATGTTCGCTTATCACTTACTGTGTACCTGGGTGCCTGACAGGACACAGAACTTTTTCTCAGCGGCTCTGTGATTTAACAGGGTTCGCTTTCAACGCTAGACAGCGCCCTAGCGTGTTTTTTTGCGACTCAGTTGTGTTTAGTGAATTCGCACACATCGCCATATAGTGCTGCGGCACTCCTAGCGGCTCTGTGAAATAACAGAGTTCGCACATATTGCCACAGCGCATTGCGGTGTTTATTTTGGCGACTCTGCGGGATAACAGAGTTCGCGTCTTGCGCCATTTTACTAGCAGCAGGTTCCGCCTGCACGGTGGACCCCGGGCTGCGAACGCACCTCCCTACCTCATATATTTGGTGCGTTCCGCAGACCCTAACAGTGTGAGAGCTTATTTTTTTGCGCCCTGAATTGATGTTTTTATTAATACTATTTTTGGGTAGATGTGATGCTTTGATTGTCTGTTATAGCATTTAATTGCAATATTGCAGCGACCAAAAATAGTGTAATTCTGGCGTTATGATTTTTTTCTCATTACATCGTTAGGATTAATTTTCTTTATTTTGATTGATTGGACATTTCTGAATACATCAATACCAAATATGTGCATTATTTTAAATAGTTTTATTTTGAATGGTGTAGAAGGGGCGTGTCACAAAATATCATGACCCCAACAGGGGGTCGCTAGTGGATGGCACAACACACACACAACGGGATGGTAAAGGGATGAGGAAGGCCCTACCAATAGGGAAATGAGGAATGGACACCTCCTGAGCTCCAACCAGAGCCTGTTCCTGCATTCCCTAATGTCCTAAGAGGGTCCTTCCCCTGCTGCCATCATGAACCTCGTCCCTCACTGTCACCTCACACTGCCCTGGCTAGTGCACTGGCTGGCAAGGGCACTAGCATCAACAATGCAGATGGTACAAGAACATAGGGGACAGTGACAAACACGAGCCAGACGGTAAAAACACAAAACTTAGCTTTACAACTTTCTCTGCTGCAAAGCAATGCACAGCAGAAGAAAGGCACCAGGATCAGAAACTCACGAAACCTGCAGAGGCACCACGGAAACCAGGGATCTCTTTACTCCAGGTTTGGTCAACATAGATTGCTCTATCACCGACAGCCAGACGAAGAATCAGGTGACCATTTAAAGGATGGTGGAAGTGGTCACTACCAATATCAGCTGACCTACCCACTCTGCAGTTAAAACAAGCAGCCTGCAAGCGAAACTGACATTAATCCCCACTGGCCTGAAAACCAAAAAGGTACATTTAAAACACAGTGGAACCAAAGCTCCACAAATCCAAAAATGGATCATGACAGGGAGTGATTTGTACTTTTGTGTTTTTTTTATTTTTTAAATATTTTTTAAAACATTTTTTTTACTTTTTACTTGCTTCGAAAGTCCCCATAGGAGACTTGAAGCTGTGATCATCACATAGCCTGTGCTACACACGGCAGTGCTTTAGCAATACTATGTATAGCATTAATCATGATCTCAATTAAATCATGATCTCCTATGAATACCAACCAAGTGCCAACATTCATAGGAGATTTGCAATGACAGGCATGGGGGTCTGTCATAACAACCCATTAGCACCCTGTGATCACATGACAGGGGTGCAAAATGGGCTTGTCTTGTGATGCGCGTCCACTGAGTGTTAAACTTTTGTACTTTAGTTTTTGCAAAAAACATAAGCCAGTCTACTATATATCTTTACTACCAGGAGGGTACATTGGCCTATTAATAAGGAGCATATGCTCGATCTAAAATATCTAAGCATTTTCTCTTTCTTGTATTTTTGCCTGTATGCTGAACTTGATGAAATAAAGTATCATGATTTTAGCTATTTAATACATTCTAGATTGAACTTCTGTTTTTACAGTTAAGTTGATACCTATGGCAAACACTGCGGATTGATCTGAAAATGACGGTGAAGATTCTGATCGACCTTTTTTATTTTAAATTAAAAAATCAGAAAATAAAATCAAATAGTAAAAAATAATTATAGTGATACATTCTCTTTAAAATATAATTTATTGTTTAACTTTGTACACTAGAATAAATATAGACAATTATAAAAAAAATTACAATCATTTAAAGCATACTTTCCTGTGAAAACTGAGAAGCAAATCTTTATATAAATATATATATATTTACAATGCTCAGGACAATTGACTACACCTCAATAAGTTTTTCAGAAAACCTTTAGCTTCCTTTCATGATTAACATTTTCGATGGGCTACTACTACAAAATACTCCACAAATGTTGGCCATTGATAGCAAAAAGATTTGTTATTTTTAACACCCAAAAGAAATGATTCAAATTCATTCAATACTAAATTGCGAAAATGAGTACACCCCAATAAAAATATTAGGAACAAAGCAAAGGTTAGACTACAAAATTGTAATAAAACATGACTTCAACCACAGATAAGTCTAATTATTTATTAAACAGTTCTGCAGCAGACAGTTCACTATAAGAGGGTGTTACTTAACAAAGAAAACATCTCCCCATTTCATGTTGTCAGTAATAGCACCACATAGAAGACAAATGTCACAGGTCCTGAAAAAGAAAATAATTTCTTTACACGTGCAAAGTGAAGGCTACAAGAAGATCATTAACACGTTACTTATCAGTCAGAATACTATAGCAAAAGTGCTACAAAAACTTAACAAAAGTGAAACTGCAATGATCAAAGAATATCCAGGCTGGCCATGGTAGTTTACACCTAAACAGGAGTGTCTTCTGATGAGTAGGGTTGAAGAAAATCTACATGCAATTTCACTGCAGTTAGCTAAAGAAGTAGAAAGCCAAGCCTGGATGAGTGTTTCTTGTGCCACTGCAGAGTAATACATGCATGGGTGTTGTCCATGAAGGACGTCTCTCCTAAAGGTTATGCACTAAAAAAAAGCACCTAAAATTTGTCAGGGCCAATCTTGAAAAATATGAAGACTACTGGTATGCTATACAAAACTGTATAGTGTTGCAAAGGTGAAGAGTACAAAGAAAAATGAATGGTGCCTACCGTTAAACATAATGATTGCATTGTCCTTTTGTGGGGCTGCATGAGTTCTGCTGGTGTTGGGGGCTACATTTTTTTGACGGTTTCATGAATTCACAGATGTACTGTTCTATAATGAAAAAGAAGATGCTACCACCACTCTGTGCTCTTGGTAGGCATGCACTTTTCCCACATGACAATGATCCAAAACACACATCTAAAGCCACTGTTGTATTTCTGAGGAAGAACAGAGCAAAAGTTATTCAGTGGCAAAGCCGTGAAATGGGATAGTCAAAGTCTGAGGTAAAAAGCCAGGAGGTACATCATAAACAGAAGACAAAGGTGTAGACAGGTAACATTCTGAGGTCAAAATACCAGGAGGATAGTGGATCAGAGCAGAAGGGGGTAAACAGACAGATAGTCAGAATGAGGTCCAAGGTCAGGCAATGAGAGATCTACAAGCAGAGCTCAAGGCACAGAGAGATAAGCCACATAGTAGCTGAATGTCTGGCAGAGGTCTGGGAGTAACAGCCTAGTAAAGTAGCCTGGCAATCACCTGGAACAATGAACACCTGGAGACTGTCAGCGCCTCCCAATCTCAGATTGGCTAGCTAAGCTGTCATTCAACACACTGACAGCTCAGCACGTCTCTGCACCCGACTTGATGACTGAGCTGTCAATCAAAGTACTGACAGCTTCAGCACACCCCTTTACCAGATTGGATGGTTAAGCTATCAGTAACTGCATTCCAAACACCCTGAGGGGTTTACTGTGACACCAAGCATGTCTCCCTTTCTGAACCCAATCGAACACTTAGGGGGAATTCTAAATAAACAAGTTGAGCATCAACCTCCATTCAGCATCCAGGTTCTAATAGAGCTTGCTCTTGAAGAATGGTAAAAATATAATATTGTACTATGTCACCAACTAGTTCATTCCATGTCTAGAAGAATTGGTGCTGTCTTTCAAAATCATGTAGTTTATATAAAATACTATAAGAAGGAGTTTTTGATATATGGCGCATTAATTTTTGCATCAATTAATGTTACTAAAATTAATATTTTGAAAGGAAATTTATTAACCTTACTTCCATGTATTAGTGTTTGCTGGTGCCTCCACATAGTTCCCCCCCTCCCACCATGCGTGGATGCCAGATTTCTCAATGCCCAAGCAGCAGCGGCATCCTTGGAAGCTATCTCCTCCTCCTCTGTGCGCACTGCACTGTGTTTCGGGGGCGCGTCCAGTACACACATGTTACCCTGCTCTTAAAAGGGCAGTGTGCACACAGGGCAAAATGCCCCAGCTGACAGCTGGGAGGCATTTTGTAAAATTAATCACCTGCAAGATGTCTCCCTGCCAATGGGTGGGAGTCATCTTGTATATAAGGCCCTCTCCCCAATAAGGAGGTGACTGAGCAACCCCTATAGTTTAGTTGTTAGTGTGTGCAACAGCATGTTGCCAGGTCCCCTGTCCTAGTCTGTTAAAGTTATTCCCGTATCCCATGTTCCCATTAGCCTTGTATAGTTTGCCCTTGTTCCTGTGACCACTTTGACAGTATCCTATTCCTAAAACCTCATCTAAGTTACCTATACCTGGTTCTCTGCTTCCGGTGCGGCCAGTCCTGTGTCCGTTGTCCCTGGTCCTAGTGCGGCCAGCTCCAGTATTGTTCCTGACATTGACAGGTGTGAACAAAAACCTATCTTCCATATCCAAGCTGTCCATGCAGTCTGTCAGTCTCCGATTCAGTGACCTCGGTCTTGTTTCCCCTTGGATCACAGCTGCAGTATCGGTGCTTGCCCTGAATTGATACCTGGCGGCTACCCGCAGCCCACTCTGTCTTCACCAGCAGGAGCTCCACCGATCATAAGGTAGCCACTCAGCTATGCCCCTTCTTAGGCAGGTCTGGCCCTGTGGCACAGTGGGTCCACAAACCATGTGTGCCACCTGCGGGCGTGACACATGTTATTGATTAAAAAATGTTCTATAAAACATGACATTTTAGAAATTGTTCAATGAGATATTTATTAAAATCTTACTTTTTAAAGAAGGTGTGTAAGGGGCATAAAGAGGTGTCCATAAATATGATACTGTTATGTCTGATGTTGTGTGTATTTATGGTATGTTAATGTTATGTTTAACTACTCTTATAGTTGTAGGGAAAGCGTAGTACCCCAGATAGGCAACTAGATGGGGATGGAGCGCATACTCAGCCTGTAAATAGTTAAAGTAGGAGGAGCTAATGGCCATTAAGCTGGGGAACAGCTGGGATTTGAATTAGCTGGGCGGGAGCGCCCTGACAGTGCAGATATCTCTGTAACATTAAAGACATGAGCCCAGCCGTTCAGGGCCTGAGGGCCACAGATGACAACACTGCAGGACACAGCAGCGCAGTTTACAGCCACACAGATCACAACAGAGCAGAACATAGCCGTGCAGATATCTACACTGCAGATGGTAGTGAGAAAGTTAGCAGCGGTACGGCAGCATAGATCATTCATTTTGAGGCAGCTTGCTACGTGGGCAGATGCCCATTTGTCTGGGGTGAAACAGACAGGGGAACTCCAAAAAATGGTGAAGCTGAACAGGGAGGATGCTGTGATGTTGAACGGGATGGGACATCCCAGAAATGTTCTAGAAGCAAATTGTGAGATAACTGAGGTGCACGCTGTAACTGTACTGAACGGACTGAGAACACAAATAAGTAATAACAGTCCAATTAAGAAAGAATGGATGGCACTTACCGTTAAAATCCAATTCTTTATTTCTACATTAAAACATGTTCGTAGGGAGAATGGGAGCGGGAGTGCAGGAGGCGAAGGCCGTTTCAAGCTGGGTTTGCGCTTCTACTTGTCACCATCCATGCCATACATTCTTTCTTGGATTGGACTGTTATTGCTTCGTTTTCAGGATGGGCACCTGGTTGTTTTTACGGTTAAACAGCTCGTAATGTGTGAGTGATTCTCACACTGCATGCACTAGCATTGAGGGTCAGGTTCTGTACGGTATTTTCTCTGAAGTGAACACAAATAAGTAAAGTTACTTGTTCAAACTTGGAATTGAACTGTGTCTCTGTTTTTGTCAAAAGTGTGGAGAAAGTTGCAGCTGCCACCTGGAGAAGACTCTGAAGTCGTTGGACCTGGAGTTACAGGTATGCTGACAGAAAACTGTCATGTCTATGTGACGGGAAGCCAGGACACCGTTGCCCTGGAGTCCTTGGCCATGACTGCAGTCCTGGCTGAACTTTACACTTGTACTCATTTATGCTGAGCACTGTATATAGGTAATATATGGAAAAATTACTAATATGGAATGAGAATGTACAAAAGAGAAATCTTAATGAAGACAATATTTGTTTTTGACCACCCTTTGCTTCCAAAACAGAATCATATTTTATTTTCAAACATTTTTTATAGGAGCTTACAGGAGCTGACAGGAAGGTTGTTCCAAACATTATTTAGAGGTAACCATAGGTCTGATCTCTGTGGATTTAGGCTCATGCCAAACTCTTTATCTCTTCATGTAATCCCAGACAGACCTGATGATGTTGAGATCACAGCTCCGAAGGGGTCACAGCTTCTCTTCCAGGACTTATTGTTCTTCTTTATGCTGAAGATAGCTGTTTATAACATTATGACGACATAAAATACTACCGCGTTACTGGAAAGAATAGTGCACCCAAGTTATGAAGCAAATTAAAGTTAAAATCAAATAAGTGAATAAACCACATATGATTGTGCTGGACATAAGCTGGTGATCCACCAAGGGATGCTGGTGTGCTCAGGGCCCTAAGGAAGAAAGACTGTCTCCTTTGAAATGAATCGGTTTGTGGTCATACCAAGGTCCCAAAGCCATTTTGGCCATGATGTCATACTTGACATGCCCCTGCAAGTGCCACAGTCTAGCAACAGCGCTTCATTCTGGAGTGCACCACCATTTAAACATCTTCTGACAGACCCGGAAAGGGGCATCCACTATAGGAACCTTGCTGTCAGCACAATGCCAAATTGTGAGCTGCATGACTGTTACCAATAAGTACTTACAGCAGTCACCGAAACTAACTTTGCTATTCACACTGTGTAGAGCACTATCTAAGCAGCCTCCCTGTGGCACTTTGATCCCCTGAAATGTTTGAATCTTATGCATTTTGGGCATGTATTACTATTTAATGATCAGTGAAGATATCTATAGCCATTTAGCCACTGGATTGTGATACTCCACGGCATAGGTATACTGAGCACACCCGCATCTCTTGATGGCTCACCAGCTTATGTCCAGCACAATCATATGTGGTTTATCCACTTATCTGACTTTACTTTGCTCACTACCTTGTGTGCGCTATTCTTTTGTGTGCGCTATTCTCTTTCATGTTTATAACATTGGCTGTATGTTTGGGGTCGCTGTACTGCCTTAGATTACATTAAAACTAAGATTTTGAAAAACCATTTACATTTCTATGTTTGAAAGCATTCTTATTTTGCAGCACTTTTTTCACATCTGCCTAACACTTTTGCATTGAACTGTTTTTCAATACAATACCAGACTGTATGCTGATGGTGCTACTTGAAGCAATGTGTGTGACCTAAACTTGCTATCATGGCCCTGCAGCATCTCTGGATTTGTTCTCCCATTAAGCACATATGGATTGTTATTGGTTGGCAATTGCAAAGGGAGCTGCCAGAGGCGGATCTTGATGATTTGAATGTCCAAATGCATCCTGAATGGAATAGCATTCCTCAGACAACATCAATAACCTCAGTGATAGTATGCCAACGTGTGTAAATGTATGCAAGCTGCTGAATAAATTAAGATATTTAGAAAATTTTGTTTTTATTTTTTCATCATTTGCATATTACTAATATGTCTATCATTTCTGTCATTTCTATAATTCAATGAATTTTCCCTTTTAGTGTTGCAATTTCAATGTTGAGGAGTGTGTATATATATATATATATATATATATATATATATATATATATATTGGGTATTCTATATAAGCAAAGTCCATGTCCAAAATACAAAATATTCTGAGAATATAATGGCAGGTTGGTTGTAAGCGCACCAATGCGAGAGAGACAAAACAAATTTTAAAACTGAAAGTGGCAATTTAACATAGCCAGACGCTATCCTCACATAGAAATAGAATGTTTAACCTTTTATTTGTATCATGTACCAAATTGTTGCTTGATATGTAGGAAGGTCAATTTAAGGTCACATTCGCCAACACAGCCAATCACTTTAAATCATCCAGACTGTGATTAGGCTCAAACCAGAATGGTACAAGATCTGATTTCTCAGAACTCACTTTCACTGCTCTTAATGGCATTGGAATGATGATCAAGAAAGAAGGATACGCTTTTCTCTCTCTACTGAGTACTTCACATAAAAGTGGAATAATCAGAAAGGAATAGATTTGTTATTTCTTCTCAAGACAGTAGTCTATAGATCACTAACAATTCTGCAAATTCTGCAAATCTGATACAACATACATCACAAAGTATCAGAACAGTAAAGGCAAAACAAACAGAAATAAATAACCATGCATTACATAAAATTATTCGGCTATTTCCTGCTATGAATGTACTTCTGAAACTGGATTTTACCTTAGCAAAACAATGGGACATTTATATGTTTTTTTTAATAAGAGATACTGTAGGTTAAGATAATTCTAAAATTATGAATAGAAATTTACTTTAAGAATTAGAGCTATGAAAACTGATATATATATATATATATTTTTTTTTTTTTTCTATCTATCTTATCTATCTATCTATCTATCTATCTATCTATCTTCTATCTATCTATCTATCTATCTATCTATCTATCTTGCTTTGGAAGACTATTTAACTCTTAAGATGTCTCCTATAATGGCAAATGCAGAGATGCACAGATCAGCCGAACTCTTAAATGGAATTTGTCACATCCTGGAATGTTTTTAACCTATCACTATGGGCATATAGGTGATAGAATGGTTAAACTAGTCATACCTGTATGCCTCATAGCTGTGGTCTAGTTGTTGAGAAATAGAGTTTTAGTTCTTTACGCTATGGGCATACAGGTAACACAATGCTTAAACTAGTCATACATGTATGCCCATAGCTTTGGTTTTGTTATTGGGAAGCAGTCTTTAATTTCTTTACGCTAATGATTTCTTCCAGGCTCTGGGGCGTGCAATGCCTGAAAGAAAACTCTGCCTCTGGTCTTTATTTGCGCACAACCCCCCCTACCATTAGCGCCACAGTGGCCTGTGATGTGTTTTGGTGGCCCCGGAATCCCACGTCTGAGCCCTGCAATAGTATGATTATACGTAATTTATCTGCCCTGCTATAGGCATTGGTCACAGTCCATAGCAGGCAAATAAGGTACGTATAATCTCGCTATCGCTGGGTACAATGGCGGGACTGCAGGGCCACCAATACACGTAACAGGTCACTGTAACTGATGGGAGGGAGCTGTTACTCAAATGAAGACCAGAGGCAGAGTTTTCTTTCACGCACTGAATGCCACAGAGACTGGAAGAAATCATTAGCATAAAGAAATAAAAGACGGCTTCTCAATAACAAGACCAATGCTATGGGCATCCATGTATGACTAGTTTAATCATTGTATCACCTGTATGCCCATATTAATAGTCAAAAAGATTTGATACAAATAGCTAAGCTTAGATGTGCTGGTCCTTCTTTTTGTCTATTTGTATCAAAGCTTTTTGGACATGTGCACTCCCACTCCCATTAGCCTCAGGTGATTTTTAAGCAGATTAGCTGGTTCATTCCTGCCCCATAAATTGTAGGATTTTTTGCCCAAGAGAGGTGACATTACAGGACAGGGACCCAATTTACGAAGGACACCTTGACTTGGTAATTGGGCACACATATATTGGCCAATCTATGCAATAAGAACCTTCCTTTTTCATAGCAATTTTTGCAGATGCATATTTCATATTGCACTGGTAATCCTTCTGAATCCATTGTTCTCCTGTGATAAAAATAAAATAAAAAAGCAACAATATCCTTACCTCTCCGCCGTTCAGTCAGGTCCCATGCTGCAATCCATCTGAAGGGGTTACCAGGTTTACAGCAGGGACCGGTACTAATGCTGCCAGCCCTGCTGTAAACCCCCGCAGAATGAATGAGTTCATCTCTGCGCCACCTCCCCAGCTCACAGGAGATGAACTGATTAGCATGGAAAACTTAATTGATTTTTTCCCACGCTATCAAGTTCACTTCAAGTCAGCCGGGACTCCCCCTGACGTCACTGACTAGCGCTGACGTCAGTGAGTCCCCGGCTGACCTGAAGTGAACTGACAGCGTGGGAAAAAAATCAATTAAGTTTTCCACGGTGATCAGTTCATCTCCTGTGAGCCGGGGAGGCTACGCAGAGATTAACTCATTCATTCTGCGGGGGTTTACAGCAGGGCTGGAAACATTAGCAACGGTCCCAGCTGTAAACCTGTTAACCCCTTCAGATGGATTGCAGCGTGGGACCTGACTGAACGCCCGAGAGGTATGGATATTGTTGCTCTTTTATTTTATTTTTATTTTAACCTGTCATGCTGAAGGATGTTGCAGGCAGCAGGTTCACACTCAGCACATGTGACAGATGTGACAGAGTCAGGAGACGCCGTGCAGATCGATCTGCTGCCTGCAACATCCTTCAGCATGACTGGTTTGGCATTGGGTCAGTAATGGTGTGGGGTGGTATTTCTTTGGAGGGCCACACAGCCCTCCATGTGCTCATCAGAGGTAGACTGACTGCCATTAGGTACCGAGATGAGATCCCATACCCCTTGTGAGACCATATGCTGGTGCGGTTAGCCCTGGGTTCCTCCTAATGAAGGACAATGCCAGACCTCATGTGGCTGGAGTGTGTCAGCAGTTCCAGCAAGATGAAGGCATTGAAGCTATGGACTGGCATGCCCGTTCCCTAGACCTGAATCTGATTGAGCACATCTGGGACAGCATGTCTCGCTCCATCCACCAATGTCACGTTGCACCACAGACTGTCCAGGAGTTGATGGATGCTTTAGTCCAGGTCTGGGAGGAGATCCCTCATGAGAACATCCGCAACCTCATCAAGAGCATGCCCAGGCGTTGTAGGGAGGTCATACAGGCACGTGGAGGGCACACACAATATTGAGCATCATTTTGACTTGTTTCCACTTTAATTTTGTCTTATTTTGATTTTCATTTTGAGTTGTTGACACTTTCATTTTGGGGTCTCTCCAAATTCAGGCCTCCATTGGTTCAAAAATTTGATTTCCATTGATGATTTTTGTGTGATTATGTTGACAGCACATTCAACTTTGTACACAACAAAGTATTCAATGAGAATATTTCATTCATTTAGATCTAGAATGTGTTATTTGAGTGTTCCCTTTATTTTTTTGAGCAGTGTATATACAGTATATGTATTCTATGTGTATATATCTAGTGTTTTGTGAGCTGTCAGTGTGATTTTACAGTAGCCAGAGCTGAATTGGTGGCTTTTCAAACGACACTGGTGCGTATAAATTGGACAGAACTCGCATGGTGCAAACATTGTCTGATTTTTTCTCGCACCCATTGACTTGTATTGGCGAGTCTCATCCGAGAATCGCAGCAAATCGCAGCATGCAGCGATTTTTTTCTCAGTCCGATTTTGGCTGACAAAAAAATCGCAAATGAGATGTCACCTATTGGTTAATATTGGTCGGAGTGCAATCCAATTTTTAATCGGATTGCACTCGTCCGTATTTCTCGCCAGTAAGTTTGAGCCCTTAAAGGGGTTTTCTGAGACTAAAAAAAAATTGTCTCAGGTATATAATGCTACAAAGTGATAAAAAAAGAACCTATACTGCCCTGTTACATCAAATGTGACAAATCCAGTCATTGCTTCAGTGGTGCTTCTAATGAATGCTAAGACACTTTGGAAGAAAGTATTACAAAATGCACAAAGAGTATAATAATACATCCATCATTCTTAGTATCAGGTATGAACTGTCCACTAAACTATGTTCCAAACTATTATGCAAATTGGTTTTAAGTGACATAGCGTTTTTTGTTTTTTTTTGTAAATGAAACCCATTGATGGTATTGTGTCTCAGGGTTCTTTGGATCACTGAAATCAATCTCAGATACCTGTGATAATTAGTTTGCCATGTGAGCCCAATAAAAGGAAAACTGGATGTTCCACACTATTAAGCAGGCCAGAGTTTTCAAGTAAAATGGGAAAGAAAAAGGATCTCTCTGCTGCTGAAAAGCATCAAATTGTGCAATGCCTTGGTCAAGGTATGAAAACATTACATATTTCCCGAAAACTTAAGCATGATCATTGTACTGTTAAGAGATTTGTGGCTGATTCTGAGCACGGACGTGTTCGTGCTGATAAAGGCAGAATGAGGAAGGTTTCTGCCAGGCAAGTTCATCGGATTAAGAGAGCAGCTGCTAAAAAGCCATTACAAACCAGCAAACAGATATTTGAAGCTGCTGGTGCCTCTGGAGTTACTTGAACAACAAAGGTGTGGGATCCTTAAAAGGCTTGCTATGGTGCATAAACCTATGATTCGGCCACCCCTAAACAGTGCTCACAAGCAGAAACGGTTGCAGTGGGCCCAGACATACATGAAGACTAATTTTCAAACAGTCTTGTTTACTGGTGAGTGTTGAGCAACCCTGGATGGTCCAGATGGATGGAGTAGTGGATGGTTGGTGGATGGCCACCATGTCCCAACAAGGCTGCGACGTAATCAAGGAGGTGGAGGAGTCATGTTTTGGGCCGGAATCATAGGGAAACAGCTGGTAGGGCCCTTTAAGGTTCCTGAAGGTATGAAAATGACCTCTGCAAAGTATGTAGAGTTTCTGACTGACAACTTTCTTCCATGGTATAAAAAGCAGAAACGTGCCTTCAGGAGCAAAATCATCTTCATGCATGACAATGCACCATCTCATGCTGCAAAGAATACCTCTGAGTCATTGGCTGCTATGGGCATAAAAGGAGATAAACTCATGGTGTGGCCAGCATCTTCCCCTGACCTCAACCCTATAGAGAACCTTTGGAGTATCATCAAGCAAAATATCTATGAGGGTGGGAGGCAGTTCACTTCAAAACAGCAGCTCTGGGAGGCTTCATGCAAAGAAATACAAGAAGAAACTCTCCAAAAACTCACAAGTTCAATGGATAAAAGAATTGTGAAGGTGATATCAAAGAAGGGTTCCTATGTTAACATGTAACTTGGCCTGTTAGGATGTTTTTGAGTTAAGTAGCTTTTTTGTTCAGTGAATGTGACCTAATGCTGCAAATTCCACAAATGAGCATTTTCAGTTCTTTAAAACAGATCAAATGTTCAGAAATTCTGCTGTGCCTAATAATTTGGAACAGTGCATTTTGAGTTTTTTTCCATTTTGGAGATTATACTGTTATCATTGGGAGGTTTCTTCAATAAAATTCGATGTATACTCTAACGGGTGATGACTTTTATTAGACTGACTGTCATTTGCACCGACCACTTAGGAAAATCAGAGAAAAATATAATTTGCATAATTATTTGGAACATAGTGTATATTTACTTAAGTGGTGGCATCATGGCGGCTCAGTGGTTAGCACTGTACCCTTACAGTGCTGGGATCCTGGTTCCAATCCCACCAAGTACAACATCTGCAAGGTGTATGTATATTCTCATTATGTTTATGTGGGTTTCCTACTATTTCCTCCCACACTCCAAAAACATCCCTGCTGGAAGATTAGATTGTGAGACCTAATGTGACAATGTCTGTAAAGCACTGTTGATTATGATTTTTAGAATTTATTATTATAGCGCCATTTATTCTATTGCGCTTTACATGTGAGGAGGGTATACATAATAAAAAAAGGACAGTAATCTTAACTCCTTACTGCCATATGATGGAATAGTATGTCAGATGGCAGTATCCCCCGCTTTGAGGTGGGCTCCGGCGGTAAGCCCACCTCAAAGCTGCAACATGTCAGCTGTTATAAACAGCTGACATGTGCTCCCAATAGGCATGAGCGGAATCACGTTGCGCCCGCACCTATTAACTAGTTAAATCCAGCTGTCAGTTGCTGTGCCCTGGGACTTAATTCCCAAGGACGGGATAATACGTCATAGTAGATTGGTCGCGCTCATAGCTGACTCCCGGCACGGACCTCTCCCGGAATTTTAACCCTCGGCACACTGCGATCAAACATGATCGCAGTGTTCCGGTGACTGCAGAGGGGCTGACAGCCCCTCTGCTTTTGGATCGGAGACCCAGCGGCTTGCCACGGGGTCCAGAACACTGCCATGGAGACCCGATGTCGTCATGACGACATTTGGGTATCCAGGCCTAAGGGACTTCCTGTCATGCGCAGTGATGGCCAGGAAGTCTCTCAGGTCAGTGTTAGGCTGTGGTTCTACGGTCCGGAACCACAGCGCATTTGACGGAGTGGAAATTCCGCTCCGTCCTAAGCCCCGCCCCCTTTTTGACGCGCGTTCTTTCCGGATGTGTTTCGGACACCTCCGGAACACATCCAGAAAGAACGCAGGGCTACATAGCCCTGTGTTAAATTCCGTTGTGGCGACGCAGCGTCGCCGCAATACGCTAGGACATGCTGCGGTCTGAAAAGACGCGCCGCATGTCCGGATACGCAGGTCTTCCACCTGCGTGTTGTTACGCATAGTGGAGACGGGATTTCTTGAAATCCCCTCCACTATGCTGTAACATCTGGACGCTGCGTGTTTGGCGCTGCGCCAACGCACAGCGCCAAACACGCTGCATTTCCTGAAGGAATCCTGATAGTGGAAACTCACCCTTATAGAAGCTGCAGTGCTGACAGCTTCAATAGCATGCAGATCTGCATGCTATAGAAGCGATCAGCCTGCACAAAATGAGTGTCCCATAGTGAAACAAAGTGTAAAACTAAGAATTAAGTAAAAAAAAATTTAATAATTGTAACAAATATTTTAAAAACTAATAAAAAATAACAAAAAAAATCAATATTTATTCCAGCAATAAATAAATATTTGAATACAAATAAATCTAAACACTCAAAGTACACATAATTGGTTTCGCCACGTCCGTAATGACCTGGCCTATAAAACTGTGCCATTAGGTAACCCCTTTAGTGAACACCATAAAAAAACAAGGCAAAAAACAATGCTTAATCACCATACCACCGAGCAAAAAGTGGAATAACACGCGATCAAATAAACAGATATAAATAAGCATGGTACCGCTGAAAACGTCATCTTATCCCGCAAAAAATAAGCTGCCACACAGTGCCATCACCAAAAAAATATAAAAGTTATAGCCGTCACAATGAAGCGATGCAAAAATAGTTATTTTTTGTACAAAATAGTTTTTATTGCATAAAAGAGCCAAAACATTAAAAAAATGATATAAATGAGGTACCGCTGTAATCATACTGACCCAAAGAATAAAACTGCCTTATCAATTTTACCACATGTGGAACGGTGTAAACGCCCCCCCAAAAGAAATTCATGAATTGCTGGTTTTTGTTCATTCTGCCTCCCAAAAATTGGAATAAAAAGCGAACAAAAAATGTCATGTGCCCGAAAATGGTACCAATAAAAAAGGAACTCGTCCCACAAAAAACAAGACCTTACATGACTCTGTGGGCCAAAATATGGAAAAATTATAGCTCTCAAAATATGGTGATGCAAAAACAATTTTTTGCAATAAAAAGTCCTTTAGTGTGTGACAGCTGCCAAACATAAAAACCTGATATAAAAACCTGCTATAAATAGTAAATCAAACCCCCTTTATCACCCCCTCAGTTAGGTAAAAATAATTAAAATAAAAAAAGTATTTATTTCCATTTTCCCATTAGGGTTAGGGTTAGGGTTGGGGCTAAAGTAAGGGTTAGGGTTGGGGTAAAGTTAGTGTTAGGGTTAGGGTTGGGGCTAAAGTTAGGGTTAGAGTTAGGGTTGGGGCTAGAGTTGTGGTTAGGGTTTGGATTACAGTTAGGTTTGGAATTAGTGTTTTGGTTGAGATTAGGGTTAGGGTTGGGATTAGGGTTAGGGTTGAGATTAGGGTTAGGGGTGTGTTAGGGTTAGTGTTGTGAATGTGCTAGAAATGAATTCTGAGCAGAAGCTCCCTCTGGTGGTTACAAACAGTACTGAACTATCCAATGAAGATTGTGAAGATTGGAGATCAGGTGTTACTGACTGGTCTTATATAAGGGAGGCTCCCTCCCATCAGGGTTGCCGGTGATCAATTGTTCTGGTCTCATCTTTGATTTCTGTTCACTTTGTAGCCTGCTGTTTCGTGCCTGCATCTTCTGCTAACAGATAAGACATTTTCTTCTTTTTGTTTTTTGTGCTTGCTTTTTGCATTTTGTCCTGCACTTCTGTGGGGGTCTGCCGGGTCCCCTCCGGGGGCTTGTGCTCCTCTCAGTTTAGTTCAGCCAATGTTGTTTGTTCATTTGCCTTTTCCAGTTTTTTCAGTGGCTGCTGTTTAGTTTTTGTTACACCAGAGAACTAATTTAGGTGGTAGAGGTCGTGTGATCTCAGGTGTTTTTGTAATTAGTAGAGTTGGTACTTTTCAGGGTTTTTTGGGGTTGCAGTAAGTGTCCTTCCTATCCTTTTCTATTTAGGAAGTTTGGGCCCCAACGTTTGCTCATACTATTTTCTGTCTGTGTCAGTATTTCCTCTTGTCTAACTGCCATTACATGTTTGGGGGCTTCTATGTTCTTTGGGGACAGATAGTTTTCCACTTTCTGTCTTTAGGTGTAGTTAGCTTCTCAGGCTGTGACGAGGCGTCTAGGACCAACGTAGGTACGCTCCACGGCTGCCTTTAGTTGTGGTGGTTAGTCAGGGTACTGCAATCCCATAGATTCCAACCTCTCTGGTGTATTTCCTGTTTTGCTTGCTCTCCTCAGCTACCAAATCATAACAGTATCACCGGCCAAAAAACTGATATTTGTATGGTACTCACAGAAGGGAAAAATAGTGTTAAAGAAAGAAGATTGTCAGAGTTGTCAGAGATTTTTTTTTTTCCCTCTGTATCTCTGGGTGCTGAGGAGGATTTTTTTTTTTTCTCTCAATGGAGTTTGCACAGTTGTCTGGCAGTGTGGATCAGCTTGCCACTGAAGTTCGGAGTATTGCTATCTATCTTGCAGGGTTGCCTGTTGTGGAACCTAGGATTCCCATGCCAGATTTGTTTTTAGGGGATCGAGCTAAATTTCTGAATTTCAAAAATAACTGTAAGTTGTTTTTTGCATTGAAATCTAAGTCCTCAGGGAACGCAGCACAGCAGGTTCAAATTGTCATCTCTCTCCTGCGCGGCGATCCTCAGGATTGGGCTTTTTCCCTGACACCTGGGGACCCTGTTTTGAGTAATGTTGATGCATTTTTTCAGGCTCTGAGGTTATTGTACGATGAGTCTAATGTCACTGATCAAGCTGAAAAAGCCTTGTTGGCATTAAATCAGGGGCTTGAGGACGCTGAGTTATACTGTCAGAGATTCCGAAGGTGGGCAGTCCTGACCAAATGGAATGACGATGCTTTGGCAGCCCTTTTTCGGAAGGGTCTGTCAGAGAATGTAAAGGATGTTATGGTGGGATTTCCTGTCCCCTCTGGTCTCAATGATTCTATGTCATTAGCGATTCAAATTGACAGACGTTTGCGTGAGCGTAGAGGTATGAGTGGAATAGTGTTGCCTTGTGAACCAGCTTCTGAACCCATGCAGTGTGATAGAGTGGCTCTGGGGCACAGCGTCATGAGTTTCGAAAACGCAATGGGTTATGTTTCTACTGTGGTGCTATTTCAGTCTGCCCTAAGCGGGGAAGACGTTTTGCAACGCTCAGTTGTCTTGGGTAGTGTTCAGACTAAATTTTTGTTGACTGTTACCCTGATTTGCTCCCTGTCCACATTTTCTGCTAGGCATTCGTTGATTCGGGAGCAGCTATTAACCTGATGGATTTTGATTTTGCTAAACGTTGTGGGTTTCCCTTGATACCCCTACGGAAGTCTATTCCCCTACTGGAGATCGATTCTACCGCTGAGAATAAACCTCAGTTCTCTACTCAGGTGATAATGAGGGTTGAACCTGATCATCAGTAGAGTTGCACATTTTTGGTGCTGTATAATCTGCATGACAATATCGTACTGGGTTTCCCTTGGTTGCAGTCTCATAATCCTGTTTTGGATTGGAAATCTGTGTTTGTAACCAGTTGGGGCTGCCAATGTGTTAATACCAACACTCCTGTTTTTTCTGCCTCCCCCAGGCTCAGGATGTTCCTGACTTTTTGACTGATTTTTTTGATGTGTTTAGCGAAAGTAAATCTGCATCCTTGCCCCCCCATAGGAGCTATGACTGCGCTATTGAATTAGTGCCTGGTAGTAAATTCCCTAAAGGTCGCCTTTTTAACTTGTCTGTACCTGAACATGACGCTATGCGGTCTTATATCAAGGAGTCATTGGAGAAGGGTCATATCAGACCATCCTCTTCACCCTTGGGTGCCGGTTTTTTCTTTGTGGCCAAAAAGGATGGTTCATTAAGGCCGTGTATTGATTATCGTCTCTTGAACAATAAAACTGTGAAATATCAATATCCGTTACCCTTGATTTCTGACCTGTTTTCCAGGGTGAAAACTGCTACTTGGTTTACCAAGCTTGACCTCAGGGGGGCATATAACCTTATTCGCATTAAGCACGGGGATGAATGGAAGACTGCATTTAATACCCCAGAGGGGTATTTTGAGTACCTAGTGATGCCCTTTGGGCTCACTAATGCTCCTTCTGTCTTCCAGTCCTTCATGAATGACATTTTCAGGGATTTTGTGGATAAATTTCTGATTGTTTATTTGGATGATATCTTGATTTTTTCCAATGTCTGGGACTCTCATGTGAAACATGTTCGGACTGTGTTCCAGCTTTTGAGAGAGAATGCTCTGTATGTGAAGGGATCAAAGTGTCTTTTTGGCGTACAGAGGATCTCATTTCTGGGATTCATTTTGTCCCAATCTGTTATTGAAATGGACCCGGTCAAGGTTCAGGCCATCTGTGATTGGGTCCAACCTACTTCATTAAAGGCTCTTCAAAGATTCTTAGGTTTTGCCAATTTTTATCGTAAATTTATTGGTAATTTCTCTGTTATTGTTAAACCATTGACTGATTTGACCAAAAAGGGTTCTGATGTGGTGAATTGGCCTCCTGAGGCAGTCTCTGCGTTTCAGGAACTTAAGCAGAGATTCACTTCTGCTCCTGTTCTATGGCAGCCTGATGTTTCTCTGCCATTTCAGGTGGAGGTTGATGCCTCTGAAATTGGGGCAGGTGCCGTTTTGTCCCAAAGAGACCTCTAAAAGTAACCCTTGTGCCTTTTTCTCTCGAAAATTTTCTCCAACTGAACGTAATTATGACGTGGGTAATCAGGAGTTATTGGCCATGAAGTGTTGCTTTTGAAGAGTGGAGACATTGGCTGGAGGGAGCCAAACATCAGGTGGTGGTCCTCACGGACCATAAGAATCTGGTTTATCTGGAATCAGCCAAGCGACTTAATCCTAGACAGGCCAGGTGGGCCTTGTTTTTCACACGTTTTAATTTTGTGGTTTCCTTTCTTCCTGGCACTAAGAATGTTAAGGCGGATGCCCTCTCGAGGAGTTTCCTTGCGGACTCTTCTGAGTCATCTGATCCTGCTGTTATTTTGAAAGAGGGTGTAGTTCTTTCCGCCATCTCGCGCAATTTGAGACTGGCTCTGGAAGGGTGTCAGGAGGATAAACCCGAGCGCTGCCCTATTGGGAAATTGTTTGTCCCAGACCGATGGAAAAAGAGTGTGATGTCTGAGATTCATTGTTCCGCGTTGGCCGGTCATCCCGGAATTTTTGGTACCAGAGACTTGGTTAGTCGGTCCTTTTGGTGGCCTACTTTGTCTCGTGACGTCAGGGAATTTGTGCAGTCCTGCGGGACTTGCTCTCGCTCCAAGCCTTGCTCTCGCTCTAGTGGTTTGTTGATGCCATTGCCTGTGCCCAAGAGACCATGGACCCATATCTCTATGGATTTCATTTCTGACCTCCCTGTTTCTCAGAGAATGACCGTTATCTGGGTGATTTGTGATAGGTTTTCCAAAATGATACATCTTGTGCCATTACTAAGTTGCCTTCCTCCTCTGAATTGGTGCCTTTGTTCCTTCAGCACGTGGTTCGGTTACACGGCATTCCTGAGAACATTGTGTCTGACAGAGGAGTCCAGTTTGTTTCCAGATTTTGGAGGACTTTTTGTTCTAAACTTGGTGTTCAATTGTCTTTCTCCTCGGCTTTTCATCCTCAGACCAATGGACAAACTGAGAGAACAAACCAGACATTGGAGACTTATCTGAGATGCTTTGTGTCTGCTGATCAAGATGACTGGGTCTCTTTTTTGCCTTTGGCTGAGTTTGCTCTTAATAATAGGGCTAGCTCTGCAACTTTGATGTCTCCAATTTTCTGCAATTTTGGGTTTCACCCTCGATTTTTTTCAGGACAGACGGAGGCTTCTGTCTGTCCAGGTGTTGACTCTGTTGTGGAGCGTATGCAGCAGATTTGGGACCAGGTAGTGGAGAGGTTGTCTCTCTCTCAGGAGAGGGCCCAGCGGTTTGCCAACCGGCATAGGACTGATGGTCCTCGGTTTGAAGTGGGGGACTTGGTCTGGTTGTCCTCAAGAAATATCCCTATGAGAGTTGCATCTCCTAAGTTTAAGCCTAGGTTCATTGGACCTTATAAGATCATGGAGATTCTTAATCCTGTTTCCTTTCGTTTACTTCTTCCAGGGACATTTAAGATCCATAACGTGTTCCACAAGTCCTTATTGAAGAGGTTTGTCGAGCCAGTGGTTCCTATGGCTATGCCTCCTGACCCTGTTTTGGTTGAGGGCAATCTGGAGTATGTGGTTGAGAAAATATTGAATTCTCGTTTTTCTAGACGTAAACTCCAGTATTTGGTTAAGTGGAGAGGTTATGGTCAGGAGGACAATTCTTGGGTGTTTGCTTCGGACATCCATGCCAGGAGACTCATCCGTGCATATCACAGAGCTCATCCTGACCGACCTGGTTGCTCAAATGAGGGTTCGGTGACCCCTCCTCAAGGGGGGGGTACTGTTGTGAATGTGCTAGAAATGAATTCTGAGCAGAAGCTCCCTCTGGTGGTTACAAACAGTACTGAACTATCCAATGAAGATTGTGAAGATTGGCGATCAGGTGTTACTGACTGGTCTTATATAAGGGAGGTTCCCTCCCATCAGGGTTGCCGGTGATCAATTGTTCTGGTCTCATCTTTGATTCCTGTTCACTTTGTAGCCTGCTGTTTCGTGCCTGCATCTTCTGCTAACAGATAAGACATTTTCTTCTTTTTGTTTTTTGTGCTTGCTTTTTGCATTTTGTCCTGCACTTCTGTGGGGGTCTTCCGGGTCCCCTCCGGAGGCTTGTGCTCCTCTCAGTTTAGTTCAGCCACTGTTGTTTGTTCATTTGCCTTTTCCAGTTTTTTCAGTGGCTGCTGTTTAGTTTTTGTTACACCAGAGAACTAATTTAGGTGGTAGAGGTCGTGTGATCTCAGGTGTTTTTGTAATTAGTAGATTTGGTACTTTTCAGGGTTTTTTGGGGTTGCAGTAAGTGTCCTTCTATCCTTTTCTATTTAGGAAGTTTGGGCCCCAACGTTTGCTCATACTATTTTCTGTCTGTGTCAGTATTTCCTCTTGTCTAACCGCCATTACATGTTTGGGGGCTTTCTATGTTCTTTGGGGATCTGCTCCGGGGCAGATAGTTTTCCTCTTCCTGTCTTTAGGTGTAGTTAGCTCCTCAGGCTGTGACGAGGCGTCTAGGACCAACGTAGGTACGCTCCACGGCTGCCTTTAGTTGTGGTGGTTAGTCAGGGTACTGCAATCCCATAGATTCCAACCTCTCTGGTGTATTTCCTTTTTTGCTTGCTCTCCTCAGCTACCAAATCATAACAGGTTAGATTTGTGGTTAGAATTGGGGTATTTCCACTGTTTAGGCACATCAGGGTCTCTCCAAGTGCGACATGGCGTCCGATGTCAAGTCCAGCCAATTTTGTTTTGAAAATGTCAAATGTCGCTCCTTCCCTTCCGAGAACTGCCGGGCGCCCAAACAGTGGTTCCCCCCACATATGGGGTATCAGCGTACTCAGGACAAATTGGACAACAACTTTTGGGGTCCAATTTCTCTCTTACCCTTAGGAAAATAAAAAATTGGAGACTGAAAGATCATGTTTGTGGAAAAAATATGATTTTTTATTCACGCTCTATGTTATAAACTTGTGTGAAGCACTTTGGGTTCAAAGTGCTCACCACACATCTAGATACGTTCCTTAGGGGTCTAGTTTCCAAAATGGTGTCACTTGTGGGGTTTTCCATTGTTTAGGCACATCAAGGCTCTCCAAACACGACATGGCGTCTGATCTCAATTCCAGCCAGTTTTGGTTTGGAAAAGTCAAACGGCACTCCTTCCCTTCCGAGCCCTGCCATGCGCCCAAACAGTGGTATTCCCCAACATGTGGGGTATTGGCATACTCAGAAGAAATTGCACAACTTTTTCTGCCAATTTTCTCCTTTTACCCTTTTGAAAATAAAGAAATTGTTTGTAAAAGATCATTTTTGTGAGTAAAAAGTTAAATGTTCATTTTTTTCTTCCACATTCCAAAAATTCCTGTGAAGCACCTGATGGGTTAATAATCTTCTTGAATGTAGATTTGAGTATCTTGATGGGTGCAGTTTTAGAATGGTGTCACTTTTGGGTATTTTCTGCAATAAAGACCCCTCAAAGTGACTTCAAATGTGAGGTGGTCTCTAAAAAAAATTGTTTTGTAAATTTTATTTAAAAATGAGAATTCACTGGTCAACTTTTAACCCTTATAACTTCCTAACAAAAAAAAATTGTTTCCAGAATTGTGCTAATGTAAAGTAGACATGTGGGAAATGTTATTTTGTAACTAATTTATTTAACAGATTTCTCTGTTTTAAGGGCATAAAAATTCAAAGTTTGAAAATGGCGAAATTTTCAAAATTTTCACCATATTTCCGTTTTTTTTATAAATAAACGCAAGTTATATCGAAGAAATTTTACCTCTATCATGAAGTACAATATGTCACGAGAAAATCTCATAATCGCCAACAACAGTTGAAATGTTTCAGAGTTATGACCTCATAAAGAGACAGTTGTCAGAATTGTAAAAGTTGGCCCTGTCATTAACAAGCAAACCACCCTTTGGGGTTAAGGGGTTAAATAACCCCTGTTTTGTCCCAATCAAAATAATACTGAAAAAAAAAAAATCAAACCTACACATATTAGGTATAGCCGTGTTCAAAATCGCCCGATCTATCAATAAAAAAGGTTTAACCTGATCGCTAAACGGCATAGTGAGGAAAAAAAAAAACAGAATTACGTATTTTTGATCGCCGCGACATTGCATTAAAATGCAATAACATGCGATCAAATGAACGCATCTGCACAAACTTGGTATCATTAAAAACTACAGCTCTGCATGCAAAAAATAAGTCCTCACCTGACCCGAGATCACAAAAAATGGAGACCATACAGGTCTTGGAAAATGGCGCAATTTTTTTCTTTTTAGCAAATTTTGGAATTTTTTTCCACCACTTAGATAAAAGATAACCTAGACATGTTTGGTGTCTATGAACTTGTAATGACCTGGAGAATCATAGTGCCTGGTCAGTTTTAGCATTTAGTGAACCTAGCAAAAAAGCCAAACAAAAATCAAGTGGGATTGCACTTTTTTGCAATTTCACCGCACCTGGAATTTTTTTCCCATTTTCGAGTACATTACATGGTAAAAACAATGGTGTCATTCAAAAGTACAACTCGTCCCACAAAAAATAAGCTCTCACATGGCCATATTTTTGGAAAAATAAAAAAGTTATGGCTCTGGAAAGAAGAGGAGCGAAAAACAAAAAAGCAAGACCGAAAAAAGCTCCTGGGGTTAAGGGGTTAAACAATACGAGTCACGACTGGTATAGAAGGAGAGAGAACTCTGTCCGCGAGGGCTCACAGTCTATGATACCACTATATACTGTAATTAAGTGTAATAGTAAAGTATTTACTATATTTTTGACACATGGTTCCTAGTGTATTCTTGAATAATGTTGATTCTTCGAAAGAGGTTCACAGCACCCATGGTATTTCCTTACCTTACGAGCATTGTGATCATTTACAGCTGAAAAGCTGAGCTATACATGCAATGCATTGCATGTCCAATTGGAAAAAATATAGGTATCACTCAAAATGTTGGCCATTCTTTCTGATCTAAGGAAGTGTGTGTAAAATAGATTAAGTTGTTAATTTAGTCTCCAAATTGTAGTTTTAATACTTTGCCAATAGATAGATTGAGAGCCACTGGGTTTTTCAAGTTCTAAGTTTTGCAGTATTCTTATTTGGGCTACATGTAGAAGATGAATAAGAAGAAACAGCACTCAGTATATTGAAAGAAAAACCTCACATTCACGTTCATATGTTTAATATTTGGTCAGTATTTTACCTTAGCATTTGTAAGCTAAAACCAGTAGTGGGTGATAAATACAGAAGTAGTGACGTGTTTCTATTATACTTTTCCTCTGTCTGTTCCACTCCTGGTTTTGATTTACAAATACTGAGAAAAAATCAGTGATCTACCAATCAAATAAATGCGAGAAAAAGCAATGCAAATGTGTAAATAAAATTTAATTTTTAACAATTCAAGGATAAAATAATGGAACCCTTATGGTGCACTAGAAATAGGACAATACAAACAACTCACAAAGAAGTCACATAAAGGAAGAATCTCACCCAGTGTTGCTCCTCGTTCAACCAGAATTCAGAAAATGATGTTTATACGGTCCTATTTGTCCAAATTCAATGGGGTAGGCTCTCACATATGTCCGTACATTACTCACCATAAGGACATAATATAGGATCTAGCACAATGTGTCCCCAATGTTCAGCTCTTGACGTGTTTCATTAGTTAGATCATCAGGGGAGATATAGATTATTGAATATAAGATATTACATGGGGATTTACAGCGTGATATCCATCGCGCATAAAAAGAATAAGGGTTCCATTATTTTATCCTTGAATTATTAAAAGTTAAATTTTATTTACACATTTACCTTACTTTTTCTCACACTTGAAAATACTGAGGTAAAATACTGACCAGACCACATATTGATAGTGTGAACGTGGCCTACAGCCTGCTTCACACGTCCGTATAAAATATGTATATGAAAACCGATCTTGGTGTCATCAATGTTTTCCATCAGTGTGTCATCAGTGTTTTCTATCACTTTTTGTCATCAGTGTTTTCTAACAGTGTGTCATCAGTATTTTCCATCAGTGTTTGTCATCAGTGTTTTCCATCAGTGTGTCATGTGTCATCAGTGTTTTCCCTCAGTGTTTGTCATCAGTGTTTCCCATTAGTGTGTGATTAGTGTTTTCCATCATTGTGTCATCAGTGTTTTCCATCAGTGTTTTCCATCAGTGTTTGTCATCATTTTTTTCCATCAGTGTGTCATCAGTTTTTTCCATCAGTGTGTCATCAGTGTTTTCCATCAGTGTGTCATCAGTGTTTTCCATCGGTGTGTCATCTGTTGTGAATGTGCTAGAGATGGTTTCTGAGCAGAGGCTCCCTCTGGTGGTTACAGACAGTACTGAACCTTTCAGCGAGGAGTGGCAATCTGGAATCACGGACTGGTCTGATATAAGGGAGGTTCCCTCCCATGATGGTTGCCGGTGATCAATTGTTCTTGTCTCAATTGTGGTTCCTGGTTCATTTGGAAGTTTGCTGGAGTCTTGCCTGCATCTCCTGCTTTCAGATAAGATATTTTTTGCTTTTCTTTTGTGCTTGCTTTTTGCATTGTTTTCTGCACTTTTGTGGAGGTCAGCCAGGTCCCCTCCTGGGTCCTGAGCTCCTCACAGTTTTTCTGCAGCCACTGTTATTTGCTCATTTGCTTTTTCCTGCTTTTTCAGCGGCTGCGGCTTGGTTTTTGTTCACACTGAGATCTGATTAAGTGGGTGGCGAGATGTGTGATCTCAGTATTTTTGTAATCAGAATTGTTGGATTTTTGTAGGGTTTTCTGGGCTGCAGAAAGTAATCTCTCCTTTCCTATCCTATTTAGTCAGCTTGTGGCCCCAGCGTTTGCTCAGTCTATTTTCGCCTATGTTTGTATTTTCATCTTGTCTAACCGCCATTATATGTTTGGGGGCTTCCTATTTTCTTTGGGTATCTGCTCCGGGGCAGATAGCTTTCATCTTTCTGCCTTTAGGTGTAGTTATCTCTCAGGCTGTGACGAAGCATCTAGGATCAACGTAGGAACGCTCCACGGCTACCTCAACTTGTGTCGTTAGTTTAAGAATCTGCAACCCATCAGTTACCAACATCTCAGGTGTTCGGCTGCCCTGCTGTTGTTCCTGTCCTCCTCAGCTACCGAAACATAACAGTATCACCGGTCATAACTGAAAATTATATGGTACTCACAGAAGGGAAAAATAGTGTGGAAAGAAAAAAGTTGTCAGAGTTGTCAGAGATTTTTTTTTTTTCTGTCTGTTGCATTTTTTCCCTCTTTTTCTCTGGGTGCTGAGGAGGATTTTTTTTTCTCTCAATGGAGTTTGCACAGTTGTCTAGACGTGTGGATCAGCTTGCCACTGAGGTTCGGAGTATTTCTACCTATCTTGCTGGGTTGACGGTTGTGGAACCTAGGATTCCCATGCCAGATTTGTTTTTGGGGGATCGGGCTAAATTTCTGAATTTCAAAAATAACTGTAAGTTGTTTTTTGCCTTAAAGCCTAAGTCTTCAGGTAACGCAGCACAGCAGGTTCAAATTGTCATCTCTCTCCTGCGCGGCGATCCTCAGGATTGGGCGTTTTCCCTGACACCTGGGGATCCTGTTATGTTTCGGTAGCTGAGGAGTGCAGGTAAAAAAGGCAATACACCAGAGAAGTTGGAATCTATGAGATTGCAGTACCCTGACTAACCACCACAACTAGAGGCAGCCGTGGAGCGTTCCTACGTTGGTACTAGACGCCTCGTCACAGCCTGAGAAACTAACTACACCTAAAGATAGAAAGAGGAAAGCTATCTGCCCCGGAGCAGATCCCCAAAGAACATAGAAAGCCCCCAAACATGTAATGGCGGTTAGACAAGATGAAATACTGACACAGACAGAAAATAGTATGAGCAAACGTTGGGGCCCAAACTACCTAAATAGAAAGGGATAGGAAGGGCACTTACTGCAATCCCAAAAAACCCTGAAAAGCACCAACTCTACTAATTTCAAAATCACCTGAGATCACACGACCTCTACCACCTAAATTAGTTCTCTGGTGTAACAAAATCAAAACAGCAGCCACTGAAAAAACTGGAAAAAGCAAAAGTACAAACATCAGTGGCTGAACTAAACTGAGAGGGCAAAAGCCCCCGGAGGGGACCCTGAAGGCCCCCACAGAAGTGCAGGACAAAATGCAAAAATCAAGCATAAAAACAAAAAGAAGAAAATGTCTTATCTGTTAGCAGGAGATGCAGACACGACACAGCAGGCTACAAAGGAAACAGGACTCAAGGATTGAGACCAGAACAATTGATCACCGGCAACCTGATGGGAAGGCGACTCCCTTATATAAGACCAGTCAGTAACACCTGATTCCCACTCCTCACAATCTTCACTGGACAGTCCAGTACCGCTTGTAACCACCAGAGGGAGCCTCTGCTCAGAACTCATTTCAAGTCCATTCACAACAGGATCCGTTTTGAATGATATTGATTCATTTTTTCTGGCTCTGGGGTTATTGTACGATGAACCTAATGTCACTGATCAAGCTGAAAAAACCTTGTTGGCATTAAATCACGGTCTTGAAGACGCTGAGTTGTACTGTCAGAAATTCCGAAAGTGGGCAGTCCTAAATGGAATGATGATGCTTTGGCAGCCCTTTTTCAGAAGGGCTGTCAGAGAATGTAAAGGATGTTATGGTGGGATTCCCTGCTCCCTCTGGTCTCAATGATTCTATGTCATTGGCTATTCAAATTGACAGACGTTTGCGTGAGCGCAGAGGTATGCGTGAGATAGTGTTGCCTTGTGAACCAGCTTCTGATCCCATGCAGTGTGATAGAGTGACTTCTGGGGCTCAGCGTCATGAGTTACGAAAGCGCAATGGGTTATGTTTCTACTGTTTGATGCCTCTCATGCTATTTCAGTCTGCCCTAAGCGAGGAAGACGTTTTGCATGCTCAGTTGTCTTGGGTAGTGTTCAGACTAAATTTCTGTTGACTTTTACCCTGATTTGCTCCCTGTCCACATTTTCTGCTCAGGCTTTTGTTGATTCAGGAGCAGCTATTAACCTGATGGATTTTGACTTTGCCAAACGTTGTGGGTTTCCCATGATACCCCTGCGGAAGTCTATTCCCATACTGGGCATTGATTCTACCCTTTGGCGGAGAATAAACCCCAGTTTTCTACTCAGGTGATAATGAGGGTTGAACCAGATCATCAGGAGAGTTACAAATTTCTGGTGCTGTATAATCTGCATGACATTATTGTACTAGGTTTCCCTTGGTTACAGTCTCATAATCCTGTTTTGGATTGGAAATCTGTCAATGTGTTAATGCCGACGCTCCTGTTTTTTCTGCCTCTCCCAAGTCTCAGGATGTTCCTGACTTTTTGACTGATTTTTCGGATGTATTTAGTGAAAGTAAATCTGCATCCTTGCCCCCTCACAGGAGCTACGATTGCGCTATTGAATTAATGCCTGGTGGTAAATTTCCTAAAGGTTAACTTTTTAACTTGTCTGTACCTGAACACGATGCTATGCGATCTTATATCAAGGAGTCATTGGAGAAGGGTCATATCAGACCATCCTCTTCACCCTTGGGTGCCGATTTTTTCTTTGTGGCCAAAAAGGATGGTTCATTGAGGCCGTGTATTGATTATCGTCTCTTGAATAAGATCACTGTGAAGAATCAATATCTGTTACCCTTTATTTCTGACCTGTTTTCCAGGGTGAAAAGTGCTAGTTGGTTTACCAAGCTTGACCTTAGGGGGGCGTATAACCTTATTCGCATTAAGCACGGTGATGAATGGAAGATAGCGTTTAATACCCCAGAGGGGCATTTTGAGTACCTAGTGATGCCCTTGGGCTCACTAATGCTCCTTCCGTCTTCCAAACCTTCATGAATGATATTTTCAGGGATTTTGTGGATAAATGTTTATTTGGATGATATCTTGACTGGGACTCTCATGTGAAACATGTTCGGACTGTGTTCCAGATTTTGAGACAGAATGCACTGTATGTGAAGGGATCAAAGTGTCTTTTTGGCATACAGAAGGTCTCATTTCTGGGATTCATTTTGTCTCTGTCTGTTATTGAAATGGACCCGGTCAAGGTTCAAGCCATCTGTGATTGGGTCCAACCTACTTCATTAAAGGCTCTTCAGAGATTTTTGGGTTTTGCCAATTTTTATCGTAAATTTATTGGTAATTTCTCCGGTATTGTTAAACCATTGACTGATTTAACCAAAAAGGGTTCTGATGTGGTGAATTTGCCTCCTGAGGCAGTTTCTGCGTTTCAGGAACTTAAGCAGAGATTCACTTCTGCTCCTGTTCTACGGCAGCCTGATGTTTCTCTACCGTTTCAGGTGGAGGTTGATGCCTCTGAAATTGGGGCAGGTGCCGTTTTGTCCCAAAGAGATCCAGAGACCTCTAAGGGTAACCTTTGTGCCTTTTTCTCTCGAAAATTTTCTCCAACTGAACGTAATTTTGACGTGGGTAATCGGGAGTTATTGGCATGAAGTGGGCTTTTGAAGAATGGAGACATTGGCTGGAAGGAGCTAAACATCAGGTGGTGGTCCTCACGGACCATAAGAATCTGGTTTATCTTGAATCAACCAAGCGACTTAATCCTAGACAGGCCAGGTGGGCCTTGTTTTTCACACGTTTTAATTTTGTGGTTTCTTTTCTTCTGGCACTAAGAATGTTAAGGCGGATGCCCTCTCGAGGAGTTTCTTTGCGGACTCTCCTGAGTTATCTGATCCTACTGTTATTTTGAAAGAGGGTGTAGTTCTTTCCGCCATTCTCGTCCAATTTGAGATGGCCTTGGAAGGGTATCAGGAGGATAAACTGAGCGCTGCCCTATGGGAAATTGTTTGTCCCAGACCAGTGGAAGAAGAGTGTGATGTCTGAGATTATTTATTTCGCGTTGGCTGGTATCCGGGATTTTTGGTACCAGAGACTTGGTGGTCTGTCCATTTGGTGGCCTACTTTGTCTCGTGACGTCAGGGAATTTGTGCAGTCCTGTGGGACTTGCTCTCGCTCAAGCCTTGCTCTCGCTCTAGTGGTTTGTTAATGCCATTACCTGTGCCAAGAGGCCATGGACCCATATCTTATGGATTTTATTTCCGTCATCCCTGTTTCTCAGAGAAACACCGTTATCTGGGTAATCTGTGATAGGTTTTCCAAGATGTTACATCTTGTGCCATTACCTAAGTTACCTTCCTCCTCGAATTGGTGCCTTTATTCCTTCAGCACGTGGTTCGGTTACATGGCTTTCCCGGAGAAATTGTGTCTGACGAGGAGTCCAGTTTGTTTCCAGATTTTGGAGGACATTTGTTCTAAACTTGGTGTTCAATTATCTTTCTCCTCTGCTTTTCATCCTCAGACCAATGGACAAACCAAGAGAACAAACCATACCTTGGAGACTTATTTGAGATGTTTTGTGTTTGCTGATCAAGATGACTGGGTCTTTTTTTGCCTTTGGCTGAGTTTGCTCTTAATAATAGGGCTAGCTCTGCCACCTTGATGTCTCCATTTTTCTGCAATTTTGGGTTTCACCCTCGATTTTCTTCGGGACATGGGAGGCTTCTGTCTGTCGGGTGTTGACTGTGTTGGGGAGAGAATGCAGCAGATTTGGGACCAGGTAGTGGAGAGGTTGTCTCTCTCTCAGGAGAAGGCCCAACGGTTTGCCAATGGCATAGGATGATGGTCCTCGGTTTAAAGTGGGGGACTTGGTTTGGTTGTCTCAAGAAATATCCCTATGAGGGTTGCATCTCCAAAGTTTAAGCCAGGTTCATTGGACCTTATAAGATCATGGAGATTCTTAATCCTGTTTTCCTTTCCCGTTTGCTTCTTCAGGGACATTTAAAGATCCATAACTGTTCCACAAGTCCTTATTGAAGAAGTTTGTCGAGCCAGTGGTTCCTATGCCTGTGCCTCCTGACCGTTTTGGTTGGGGCAATCTGGGGGTATGTGGTTTTGAGAAATATTGGTTCTCGTTTTTCTAGACAGAAACTCCAGTATTTGGTTATGTTATGTTTTGGTAGCTGAGGAGAGCAGGCAAAAACGGAAATTTACACCAGGGGGTTATCTACTGGATTGCAGTACCCTGACTAACCACCACAACTAAAGGCAGCCGTGGAGGTTCCAACGTTGGTCCTAGACGCCTCGTCACAAGCTGAGAAGCTAACTACACCTAAAGGTAGAAAGAGGAAAGCTATCTGCCGGAGCAGTCCCAAAGAAATAGGAAGCCCCAAAATGTAATGGCGGTTAGACAAGAGGAAATACAGACACAGACAGAAAATAGTATGAGCAAACGCTGGGGCCCAATCTGACTCAGAAAAGAAAAGGATAGGAGGATACTTACTGCAATCCAAAAAACCCTAAAAAAAAACAACGCTACTAATTGAAAAAAACACCTGAGATCACACGACCTCTACCACCTAAATTAGTTCTCTGGTGTAACAAAACTAAGCCCAGCCACAGAAAAAAAATAACTGGAAGAGGCAAATGAACAAACAAACAATGGCTCCAGAGGAACCGAGAGGAGACCAAGCCCCCCGGGGAGGGGAACCTGGCCAACCTCACAGAAATGCAGAGAAATATACAAATGGCAAGCACAAAAAAAAAAAACAGAAAATATCTTATCTGAGAGCAGGAGAAGAGGCAAGACTCAGCAAACTTCCAGTGAACCAGGTAACAACGTTGAGACAAGAACAATTGATCACCGGCAACCATGATGGGGGGAAACCTCCCTTATATCCAGCCAGTCTGTGATCCCTGATTGCCAATCCTTGAATGGTTCATTACTGTTTGTAACCACCAGAGGGAGCTTCTGCTCAGAATTAATTTCTAAAACATTCATAACAGTACCCCCCTTGAGTAGGGGTCACCGAACCCTCATTTGTGCAACCAGGTCGGTCAGGATGAGCTCTGTGACACTCACGGATCAGTCTCCTAGCTTGGATGTCCGAAGCAAACACCCAAGAATTGTCCTCCTGCCATAACCTCTCACTTAACAAATACTGGAGTTTCCGTCTAGAAAAACGAGAATCCAATATTTTCTCAACCACATACCAGATTGCCCTCAACCAAAACAGGGTCAGGGGGTGCAGCCATCTGAACAACTGGCTCGACAAAACCTCTTCAATAAGGACTTGTGGAACACGTTATGGATTTAAATGTCCCTGGAAGAAGTAAACGAAAGGAAACAGGATTAAGAGTCTCCATGATCTTATAAGGTCCATAAACCTAGGCTTAAATTTGGAGATGCAACCCTCATAGGGATATTTTTGAGGACAACAAACCAAGTCCCCACTTTAACCAGGGCCATCAGTCTATGCAGTTGGCAAACCGTTGGGCCTTCTCCTGAGAGAGGGACAACCTCTCCATACCTGGTCCCAAATTGCTGCATACGCTCCACAACAGAGTCAAACCAGGACAGACAGAAGCCTCCGTCTGTCCCGAAGAAATCGAGGGTGAAACCAAATTGCAGAAAAACGGAGACATCAAAGTGGCAGAGCTTGCCCTATTATAAGAGCAAACTCAGCCAAAGGCAAAAAAGAGACCCAGTCATTTGATCAGCAGACACAAAGATCTCAGATAAGTCTCCCAATGTCTGGTTAGTTCTTCAGTTTGTCCATTGGTCTGAGGATGAAAAGCAGAGGAATGAAAGACAATTGAACACCAAGTTTAGAACAAAAAGTCCTCCAAAATCTGGAAACAAACGGACTCCTCTGTCAGACACAATGTTTTCAGGAATGCCGTGCAAACCGAACCACGTGCTGAAGGAACAAAGGCACCAATTTCGGAGGAGGAAGGCAACTTAGGTAGTGGCACAAGATGTATCATCTTGGAAAAACCTATCACAAATCACCCAGATAGCGGTCATTCTTGAGAAACAGGGAGGTCGGAAATAAAATCCATAGAGATATGGGTCCATGGTCTTTGGGCACAGGCAATGGCATCAACAAACCATAGAGCGAGAGCAAGGCTTGGAGCGAGGCAAGTCCCACAGGACTGCACAAACTCCCTGACGTCACGGACAAAGTAGGCCACCAAAAATACGACTCACCAAGTTTGGTACCAAAAATTCCGGGATGACGGCCAAGCGGAACAATGAATCTCAGACATCACACTCTTTTTCCACTGGTCTGGAAAAACAATTTCCCAAAGAGCAGCGCCGGGTTTATCCTCCTGACACCCCTCCAGATCCAGTCTCAAATTGGGCGGAGATGGCGGAAAGAACTACACCTCTTTCAAAATAACAGCAGGATCAGATAACTAGGAGAGTCCGCAAGGAAACTCCTCGAGAGGGCATCCGCCTTAAATTTTTAGTGCCAGGAAAAAGGAAACCAAAATTAAAACGTGTGAAAAAACAAGGCCCACCTGGCCTGTCTAGGATTAAAGGCTTGGCTGATTCCAGTAAACCAGATTTATTTGGTCTGTGAGGACCACCACCTGTGTTTGGCCCCTCCAGCCAATGTCTCCCTCTTCAATAGCCCACTTATGGCCATAACTCCCGATTACCCAACGTATAATTACGTTCATTGGAGAAAATTTTCGAGAGAAAAAAAAGGGTTACTTTTAGAGTGTCAGGATCTTTTTGGGACAAAACGGCACCTGCCCCAATTTCAAGGCATAACCTCCACTGAAATGGCAGGAAAATCAGGCTGCCGTAAACAGGGCAGAAGTGAATCTCGCTGTTGTGAAAGGCTGGAAATGAGTTTGAGCAGAAGCTCCCTCTGGTGGTTACAAACGGTCTGGACTGTCCAGTGAAGATTTGTGAGATTGGGAATAGGTGTTACTGACTGGTCTTATATAAGGGTTACACTTCCCATCAGGGTTGCCGGTGTCAATTGTTCTGGTTCAATCTTGATTCCTGTTTCCTTGGAGCCTGCTGTGTCGTGTCTGAATCTCCTGCTAAAGATAAGACATTTTCTTCTTTTTGTTTTTGTGGCTTGATTTTTGCATTTTGTCCTGCACTTTGGGGGGCCTTCAGGGTCCCTCTGGGGGCTTTTGCCTCTCAGTTTCTGTTCAGCCACTGTTTTGTACATTTGCTTTTTCCAGTTTTTTTTTCAGTGGCTGCTTTTTTTGTTTTTGGTTACACCAGAGAACTAATTTTAGGTGGTAGAGGTCATGTGATCTCAGGTGTTTTTGAAATTAGTAGTGTTGGGCTTTTCAGGGTTTTTTTTGGGATTGCAGTAAGTGCCCTTCCTATCCTTTTTCTATTTAGTAAGTTTGGGCCCCAACGTTTGCTCATACTTATTTTCTGTCTGTGTCAGTATTTCTTCTTGTCTAACCGCCATTAATGTTTGGGGGCTTTCTAAGTTTTTTGGGGATCTGCTCCGGGGCAGATAGCTTTCCTATATCTATCTTTAGGTGTAGTTAGTTTTCAGGCTGTGACGAGGCGTTCTAGGACCAACGTAGGAACGCTCCAAGGTGCCTAGTTGTTGTGGTTAGTCAGGGGTACTGCAATCTCATAGTTTCCAACTGCTCTGGTGTATTTCCTTTTTTGCCTGCTCTCCTCAGCTACCAAATCATAACACTCCGCTTAAGCTCCTGAAGGCAGAGACTGCCCTCGGAGGCCAATTCCCAATCAGAACCCTTTTGGTCAACATCAAGGTTTAAACAATAACAGGAAAATCCAAAAAATTTCGATAAAAATTGGCAAAACCCAGATTCTCTGAAGAGCCTTTAGAAGTGGTTGGACCAACACAGATGGCCTGAACCTTGACCCCGGGTCCATTTAATAAAAGATGGAACAAAATAAACCCCAGAAATGAGATCCTCTGTACGCAAAAAGAATTTGATCCCTTCACAACAGAGATTCTCTTCAAAATTGGAACACGTCCGAACATGTTTCAATGGGGGGTCCCAGTCATTGGAAAAATCAAGATATCATCCAAAAAACAACAGAAAATTTATCCACAAAATCCTGAAATGTCATTCATGAAGGCTGGAAGACGGAAGGGATTAGTGAGCCAAAGGGCCATAGGTACTCAAAAATGCCCCTGGGGTATTAAATCCGTCTTCCATTCATCCCCGTGCTTAATGGAATAAGTTTAAAGCCCCCCCTGAGGTCAAACTTGATAACCAAGTAGCACTTTTCACCCTGGAAAACAGGTCAGAAATCAAGGGTAACAGTATTGATATTTCAAAGTGATTTGTTAAGAGACGATAATCAATAAACGGCTTTAATGAACCATCCTTTTTGGCCACAAAGAAAAAAACCGGCACCAAGGGTGAAAGGGATGGTCTGATATGACCCTTTCCAATGCCCTTGATATAAGACCGCAAGCGTCATGTGTTGTGAATGGGTTTGAGAGAGTTTGAGAAGAGGCTCCCCTTGGTGGTTAAGCGGTGCTAGTCTGTCCAGTGAATTGTGGGACTGGGAAATCAGGTGTTATGATGGTCTTATATAAGGGAGTCACTTCCCATCGGGTGCCGGTGATCAATTTGTTCGGTCGAATCCTTTATTCCAGTTTCCTTTTGCCTGTGTGTCGTTTGCATCTCCTGCTAACAGATAAGACTTTTCTTCTTTTGTGTTTGTGCTATTTTTTGATTTTGTCCTGCACTTTGGGGGGCCTTCGGGTCCCCCGGGGGGTTTGCCCTCTCAGTTTTGTTCAGCACTGTGTTTGTACTTTTGCTTTTTCAGTTTTTTCTTGGCTGCTTTTTGATTTTGTTACACAGAGAACTAATTTAGGTGGAAGAGGTGTTTGTTCGGGTGTTTTTTGAAATTAGTAGAGTTGATGCTTTTAGGGTTTTCTGGGATTGCAGTAAGTACCCTTCCTTCTTTTCTATTTGTTAGTTTGGGCCCCAGGTTTGTCTACTATTTTCTTTCTGGTCAGTATTTCATTTGTCTAACCGCCATTACATGTTTTGGGGCTTTTATTATCTTGTGGTTTTGCTCCGGGCAGATAGCTTTCCTATATCATCTTTGGTGGTTAGTTTTCAGGCTGTGACGGGCGTCTGGACCAACGGGAGCTCCACGCTGCCTTAGTTGTGGTTTTAGTCAGGGTACTGCAATTCATAGATTCAACTGCTCTGGTGTATTGCCTTTTTTTACCTGCATCCTCAGCTACCGAAACATAAACAGTATCCCCGGCCAAAAAAATTAAAAATTGTTGGTACTCACAGAAGGGGAAAAAATATTGTCCGGTTGTCGAGATATTTTTCTGTTTGTTGCATTTTTTTTTTTTTTCCCTCTGACTCTGGGTGTGGGGAGGACTTTTCTCCAATGGAGTTTGCACAGTTTTCTGGCCGTGTGGATCAGCTTGCTGAGGTTCGGAGTTTGCTAGCTATTTGCGGGTGCCTTTTGGAACCTGGTTCCATGCAGATTTGTTTTTAGGGGATCGAGCTAATTTCAGAATTTCAAAAATAATTGTAAATTGTTTTTTTGCCTTAAAATCTAAGTCCTCAGGGAACGCAGGCGCAGGTTCAAATTATCTCTCTCTCCTGCGGGCGATCCTAGGATTGGGTTTTTCCCTATACCTGGGGATCCTGTTTTGGTGATTTGATGCATTTTTTTCAGGCCTTGGGGTTATTGTATATGAGCCTAAGTCACGATCAAGTGAGAAAAACTTGTTGGCATAATCAGGGGCTTGATTTACGCTGAGTTATACTGTCAGAGATTCCGTAGGTGGGCAGTCCTGACCAAAAGAATGACGACGCTTTGGCAGCCTTTTCGGAAGGGTCGTAGATAAAGTAAAGGATGTTATGGGGGATTCCCTGTCCCCTCTGTCTCAGGGATTTATGTATTAGCGATTTCAAATGAAGACGTTTGCGTGAGCGGAAAAGTATGGTGGTATGGTGTTTCCTGTGAACCGTTTGAACCCATGCAGTGTGATAAGTGGTGTTGGGGCACGCATCATGAGTTTCGAAAGCGAATGGGTTATGTTTCTACTGTGGTGATGCCCTCATGCTATTTCAGTCTCCCTAAGCGGGGAAGACGTTTTGCACGTTCAGTTGTCTTGGGGATGTTCAGACTAATTTTTATTAACTGTCACTCTGAATGCTCTCTGTCCTCATTTTTCCGGCTTTCGTTGATTTGGAGCAGCTATTAACTGATGGATTATGATTTTTAAACGTTGTGGATTTCCCTTATACCCCTCGAAGTTATTCCCCTACTGGGGATCATTCTCCCCCTTTTGGCTGAGAATAAACCCCCGTTTTCTACTCCAGGGATATTGAGGGTTAACCTGATCCGGAGTGCTGCAAATTTTTGGTTCTGATAATCTGCATGACATTATCGTGCTGAGTTTTCCTTGGTTTTCAGTCTCATAATCCTGTTTGGATTGGAAAACTGTGTCTGTAACCAGTTGGGCTGCCAATGTGTTAATACCAAACCCCCTGTTTTTTCTGCCTCCCCCCAGGTAGGATGTTCCTGACTTTTTGATTGATTTTTTTGATGGTTTGCGAAAGTAAATCGCATCCTTGCCTCCCCATGGAGCTATGAAATGCCTATTAATTGTGCCGGGTGTAAATTCCCTAAAGGTGCCTTTTTAACTTGTCTGTACCTGAAATGAGCTATGGGTTTATATTTAAGGAATCATTGGAGAAGGGTCATTCGACCATCCCTTCACCCTTAGGTGCCGGTTTTTTTTTTTTGTGGCCAAAAGGAGGTTTCATTAAGGCGTGTTTGATTATCGTCTTTGAACAATATTATGTGAAATACAATACCCGTTACTTGATTTTTTGACCTGTTTTCAGGGTGAAAAAACGCTACTTGGTTTACCAACTTGACCTCAGGGGGGGCGTTAGAACCTTATTGATTAAGCACGGGATGAATGGAGACGGCATTCAATACCCCCGAAGGGCATTTT
>JARQOD010000002.1:451763813-451878344 GCA_033576555.1 Oophaga sylvatica | reverse complement strand
TAATGTGTTCCACAGATCGTTGCTTAAGAGGTATGTGGCGCCGGTGATACCTTCACCTTTACCTCCTCCTCCTGTGGTGGTCAATGGTAACTTGGAGCTCCAGGTGTCGAGAGTCATCGATTCACGTCTGAATCGCCGGTCCCTTCAGTACCTTGTTCATTGGAGGGGGTATGGTCCTGAGGAGAGGACGTGGGTTTCTGCGTCGGATATTAACGCAGACCGATTGGTTCGGGCCTTCCACACTACTCATCCAGATAAACCCGGCCCTGAGGATCCGGAGGCCCCTCGTAGAAGGGGGGGTACTGTCACGGGTGTGTCACTGCGAAGATCGTCACGATTGCACACCCTGACTTCTCACAGCTGAGGTTCTGGTGCTGGGTGTTTTTCGGCACTGAGGGAGTTAATTCTTCCTCTCTCTGTGCTGGACTAGACCAGCCTCGCTCAGCTGCAATTAATGTTGTGGTAATTGGTTTCCTTCATATACCTGCCTGTCTGCTGGGGAAGTGTCGGTGAAAGCATTCATGCAGACCAGCAGAGCGGATCGTATTGAGAAGTCTAAAGCTAAGAGTACCTGTTGTGGTTTTCTCCTCTCCTCGCTTTATTATTTATCTCCTTACCCGTTGGTGTTCCCTCTGTAGTGATAGTTTTGTATGCAAGGTGGTCTTTTATTTTACCCCTTGTACTGTCTCGTTCGTCTTATACTGTGTGTGAAGGCAGTTACCTTCCTGTTCCCTGTGGTGGTAATCAGGGTCCTTCTTAGGACTAGATTACAGTGGTTAGGGATTCACAGGAGATAGGGTTACGCTGGCGGCCTGGACCTCTGTACCATCAACAGTACCTCCAGGTAGAGGGATTAGTCAGGACCCCAGCTTAGGGTCAGCATAGACCCCGGTCCTCCTGTATACAGAGACAGCGTGACAATCTCTCTGCTGCTGAAAAGCATCAAATAGTGCAATGCCTTGGTCAAGGGATGAAAACATTACATGTTTCCCGAAAACTTAAGCGTGATCATCGTACTGTTAAGAGATTTGTGGCTGATTCTGAGCACAGATGTGTTTGTGCTAATAAAGGCAGAATGAGGAAGGTTTCTGGCAGGCAAGTTCATCGGATTAAGAGAGCAGCTGCTAAAAAGCCATTACAAACCAGCAAACAGATATTTGAAGCTGCTGGTGCCTCAGGAGTCCCTCGAACCACAAGGTGTGGGATCCTTCAAAGGCTTGCTGTGGTGCATAAACCTACGATTCGGCCACCCCTAAACAGTGCTCACAAGCAGAAACGGTTGCAGTGGGCGAGACATACATGAAGACTAATTTTCAAACTGTCTTGTTTACTGATGAGTGTTGAGCAACCCTGGATTGTCCAGATGGATGGAGTAGTGGATGGTTGGTGGATGGCCACCATGTCCCAAGAAGGCTGCGACGTAATCAAAGAGGTGGAGGAGTCATGTTTTGGGCCGGATTCATAGGGAAACAGCTGGTAGGGCCCTTTAAGGTTCCTGAATGTGTGAAAATGACCTCTGCAAAGTACTGTATGTAGAGTTTCTGACTGACAACTTTCTTCCATGGTATAAAAAGCAGAAATGTGCCTTCAGGAGCAAAATCATCTTCATGCATGACAATGCACCATCTCATGCTGCAAAGAATACCTCTGAGTCATTGGCTGCTATGGGCATAAAAGGAGATAAACTCATGGTGTGGCCACCATCTTCCCCTGACCTCAACCCTATAGAGAACCTTTGCAGTATCATCAAGCAAAATATCTATGAGGGTGGGAGACAGTTCACTTCAAAACAGCAGCTCTGGGAGGCTTCATGCAAAGAAATACAAGAAGAAACTCTCCAAAAACTCACAAGTTCAATGGATGAAAGAATTGTGAAGGTGATATCAAAGAAGGGTTCCTATGTTAACATGTAACTTGGCCTGTTAGGATGTTTTGGAGTTAAGTAGCTTTTTTGTTCAGTGAATGTGACCTCCTAATGCTGCAAATTCCACAAATGAGCATTTTCAGTTCTTTAAAACAGATCAAATGTTCAGAAATTATACTGTGCCTAATAATTTGGAACAGTGCATTTTGAGTTTTTTTTCCATTTTGGAGATTATACTGTTATCATTGTGAGGTTTCTTCAATAAAATTTGATGTATACTCTAACGGGTGATGACTTTTATTAGACTGACTGTCATTTGCACCGACCACTTAGGAAAATCAGAGAAAAATATAATTTACATAATAATTTGTAACATAGTGTAATGCTCCAGTGTATGATGAGCCCCATATAATTCTCCAAATATAATTGTCCCCATAAATAATGCTCCATATATTATGGGCCCCTTGTGATGCCTCATAAATAATGAACCCCATATGATTCTCTAGTATACTGTATTATGGGCCCATATGATGCTCCAGTATATGATGAGCCCCATGGATGATACTCCAGTGTATGATGGGCCTATATAATGCTCCATATATAATGGGCCACAAATGATGCTCCAGTGTATAATGGGCCCCGTTTATGATGCTGCAGTGTATCATGGGCCCCATTTATAATGCTCCAGTGTATGATGTTCCCCATATATAATGCTCCAGTGTATAATGGGCCCTATCTATGATGCTCAATTGTATGATGGGCCCCATATATAATTCTCTCGTGTATAATGCTCCCCACATATTGCACCAAACATTAAAAAAATGAAATACCTCTTCTTGCTGGGTACTACTCTACTCTGGACTCCTCAGCGTCGCCATCTTCCAGCTTTCTGCACTGTGACTGTTCAGGCAGAGGGCGCACAGACGTGACATCATTGTGCTATCTGACCTGAATGTCACTG
The DNA here is from genome assembly GCA_033576555.1 of Oophaga sylvatica. Classification (NCBI taxonomy): domain Eukaryota; kingdom Metazoa; phylum Chordata; class Amphibia; order Anura; family Dendrobatidae; genus Oophaga; species Oophaga sylvatica. The sequence goes on along the minus strand of JARQOD010000002.1, from coordinate 451,875,519 downwards.
TCAGGAAACGCGGAAGACGTCACAGCAGTGGCGCAGGGAGACGTAAGTATAGCAAGTGCTGGGGCCCTGAGCAAGCAGGGGGGTACACTCATGGGCGCCGACACTGGCACAGGGCCCCTCATAGTACGCCGGTGTATCTGAGGGCGAGTGGGCCCCCCCACCTGCTCAGGGCCCCTGTCACTTGCCCGGGTGCGCCAGGTGCTGATGCCGGCCCTGGGGGGGTACAGCCCAGTTAGGGAGGTGGAAAAACTGGCATATGTTGAGGTGTAGGCTGGACATTCAGCAGCTGCAAATGGAGGAATTGGAGAAGTCGAAGAGGAGGACAAAGCGAGCCATTTTGCTGGCAACCTATGTGTCATTAGGTGAAGGTGGTACAAAATCCTTTGAAACCCTGGCATGGTTCATTTTAATGAAGGTGAGATCACCAACATTTTGGTCGACAGCCGGGTCCTTTTTTCTGTCAGTATTGATCCAGCAGCACTGAAGACTCTTTCTGATAGCACACTACCAGCAGGGCAAGCAAGCTCCTGTAAGGCATATTGTGCCAATTCAGGCCAGGTGTCCAGTTTATAGGCCCAGTAGTCAAAGGGAAATGATCTGTGAGAGAGAACATCAATAGGGGAGGAGAGGTAATTTTGAACCATAGTTGACAACTGCTGTCTCCTGTCTGTTGCAATGGATTCAGTATTAACAGTGGTGTGAGCGGTCCTCGAGAAATCAGACCACAACATGGTCATGAAACTCCTGTGTCCAACGCCACTTTGGCTGTGTGCACCACGAACACCTCTTCCATGTTGCCCACTACGGCTCTTGGTAGAACCTGCACTGCTGCTGTGTGCTGGGAATGCCTCTAACAAACGGTTTACCAGAGTTGCTTGTTTGTTCGCCAATATTAGCTTTAGGTTCTCCTGTGGCATGATGTTCTGTAATTTGCCTTTATAGCGTGGATAGAGGATGCTGGCCAACCAGTTTTCGTCATCCTTCATAATTTTGGCAATGCGGGGGTCCCTTTTTAGGATCCGCAAGACATAATCACACATGTGGGCCAATGTTCCAGGTATCAATGATGCACTGCCAGTGGTGGGTGGAGGAGCACTTTCTGGCAAATCCACATCCCTCCAGTCTCGCACAAACCCTGTAACTGACCTAGACAAGCCAACATTTTTTCTTGCCCCTAAGAAGCATCCTCCTCCCCAAAATAATCATACCCCTCATCCTCTTCTTCCTCTTCTTCCTCCACCTTGTCCAGGACAGTTCCCTGAGCAGACAATGGCTGACTGTTATCAAGGCATCCCTCCTCCTCTTCATCCTCTGCTGCAGACGCCTGATCTTTAATGTGCGTCAAAGTTTGTATGAGCAGACGCATAAGTGGGATGCTCATGCTTATGATGGCGTCATCTGCGCTTACCTGCCGTGTGCATTCCTCAAAACACTGAAGGACTCTACAGAGGTTTTTCAGCTTTGACCACTTCACACCCGACAACTCGATGTCTTCCCTCAAACAGCCTGCCCGTGTATCCTCCCACAAATGCATCACAGCTTGCCTCTGTTCGCACAGCCTCTCAACCATGTGCATGGTGGAGTTCCACCTTGTTGCAACGTCTATGTTTAGGCGTTGTTTTGAGGAGGTGGAGCGATCACTGCAGCCTCTGCATACGACTGGAGTCTACGGGCGAGCGACAGATGGGCGAGTACAGTCTTCGCACCTTATGGAGCAGGGCTGTTAACTCCGGATAATTATTTATGAAGCACTGCACCACCAGGTTCAAGGTGTGAGCCAGGCAAGGTATGTGTCTGAGTTTTACCAGGGCTATGGCCGCCACAGAATTATGGCCGTTATCACTGACTACCTTGCCTGGCTCAAGATGTAGACTGCCCAGCCATGACTCAGTTTCTCGCTGCAAGTAGTCGGCCAGTACCTCCACGGTGTGTCTGTTGTTGGCCAAAGACATCATCTTTAAAACAGCCTGCTGATGCTTACCACTAGCTGTTCGATAGTGGGACACCTCGTGTGCAACACTGGCAGCTGCGGATGGAGTGCTCGTGCGACTGCGCTCTGTCGACGAGCTTTCACTTCTGGAGAAGGAGGAGGAGGAGTCGGGTCAAACGCCTACAGCCAACTGTTGACTGTACCGTGGGCTAGACAGCACTGTCCCACCGCCGCTGTCCCCTGTGGACCCTGCATCCACCACATTAACCCAGTGCGCAGTGATGGACACGTAATGGCCCTGGCCATGCCTACTGGCCCATGCATCTGTTGTGAGATGCACCTTTCCACTCACTGATAGTTTGAGTGCATGGACAATGCTGTCTTTCACATGCAGGTGGAGGGCAGGGATGGCATTTCTAGAAAAGAAGTGCCGACTGGGTAGGTCATAGCGTGGGACAGCGTAGGACATGAGCTCTCGGAACGCTGCGCTTTCAACCAAACAGAAGGGTATCATCTCTAATGAGATCAGTTTGACAAGGAGGCGTTCAAAGCCAGTGTACGCGGATGAGAGGATGAGTACTTTCTGGTCCTACTCGGAGTGTTTGCTAGGGTGAGCTGGACTTGAGAACTGCATATGGGGGAACTAGCGGTGGACATGGCGGACTGAGAGGGTGTTGGTGATGGTGATGGTGGTGATGGACTAGATTCAGTCTTTCGTTGCAAAAACATTGTGATTCCCTGACTGCTTTGGCCTTGCGACGACACCTCAACATTTGTTGCTGGTGGTGTGCTAACTGGTGGGCTTACAGTGGGGGCAGTGATGTAGCTTTGCTGGCTACCTTCAATCGGAGCAGGTGCACATGTGCTACCTGAGGTTTTGTAGCTCGTCCACGCTTGCAAGTGCATGGTGTTTAAATGTTTAAGTATGCAACTGGTATTCAAATTTCGGAGATTTTTCCCTCTGCTAAAGGTCCTTCCACACTTCTTACAGATAACCTTTGCCTCATTAATAGGATTTTGGTCAAAAAAGTGACACACTGCACTCTTCGTACTATGGGAGAAATTTTCAGGGCTTGCACACTGTGCTAATTTGACCGTCTGGCCAAGATATCCTGCAACTTTTTTTGTTTTTTTAACACGTTTTAGGACTGCTACGGGCCTGTCAGATAACCGCAGCTGTGATGTCGATGCCTGCTGCGGATCCTCCTCCTCTTCTGAGCTATTGCCAGCGGCACCCTCTTCCCCCAATGGATGCCAATCCGGGTCAACAACTGGGTCATCCATCACCTCCTCTTCAATTTCATCTGCACCTTCCTCTGTGTCACCGTGTAAGGTGGTAGAGTATGCAGGAAGGGGCACCTGAGTTTCATCAGGGTCAGAATCTGGCTTAGTAGACTGCAAGGCAATGCAGTGCTCTGGGTGAATGTACCAGCAGAATCATATAGCAGTGACTGTGCATCAGTGCACTCCATGTCATATTCATCTTGGACTGGGGAATTCAGGATTTCACTTGATAACCCAGGCATGGTATGTGAAAAGAGCTCCATGGTGTAATCTGAAGTGTGGCCTGCCACATCCTTCACTTTTGGTGGGGGTGAAAGACACAATGAAAGGTGTTGTTCCTGACCAGGAGCCTGCACTGACGACTCAGTGCTTGCATTTTTTGAAACTTCAGAAGAGGAGGCGATAGAGCTCGAGGCTGTTTCAGCAATGTAAGCCAAAACCTGTTCCTTATGCTCCGGCTTTAAAAGCGGTTTACGTAGTCCCAGAAAAGGGAGCCTTCCAGGCCTTCTGGAGCCAGACGATGATGCAGGCGGCTCAGCACCTCCTACCTTAGGTGCTACTGAGCTTTTGGCACTACGAGCAGATGCACCACCACCATCAGTACCAGTTGGCCCCCCGCCCACGTCCGCAGCATCTTCCACCATACTTCCTCATGTTTGGGAAAATGTACCAAAAATACCAGCAGATATATGGTACTGTATCAGAAGCATACAGCTTTATACAGTGTTGGGGTAATTTTTTATATATTTCCGGAGTCACACACAGACGTTCACTCAGTAAGGATTAGACGAGAATATAAAAAGCAGAAAAAGGTTACTGTATCAGTAGCGTACAGCTGTATACAGTGTTGGGGTAGTTTTAAATCTCTGTATATATTTTTGGAGTAAAACACAGACACTAACTCAGTATGGATTAGACCAGAATATAAAAGCAGAAAAAGGGTACTGTATCAGAAGCATACAGCTATATACAGTGTTGGTGTAATTTTAAATCTCCGTCTATATTTCCAGAGTAACACACAGACGCTCACTCGGTATGGATTAGACCAGAATATAAAAAGCAGTAAATCCGTACTGTATCAGAAGCGTACAGGTGTATACAGTGTAGGGGAAATTTTCAATCTCCGTGTATATTTCGAGAGTAACACACAGACGCACAGTCAGTATAGATTAGACCAGAATATAAAAAGCAGAAAAAGGATACTGTATCAGAAGCGTACAGCTGTATACAGTATTGGGGTAATTTTAATTCTATGTATTATTTCCGGAGTAACGCACAGACGCTCACTCAGTATGGATTAGACCAGAATATAAAAAGCAGAAAATGGGTACAGTATCAGAAGCGAACAGCTGTATACAGTGTTGGGGTAATTTTAAATCTCCGTATATATTTCGGAGTAACACACAGACGCTCAATCGGTATAGATTAAACCAGAATATAAAAAGCAGAAAAAGGATACTGTATCAGAAGCGTACAGCTGTATACAGTATTGGGGTAATTTTAAATCTCCATATATATTTCCAGAGTAACACACAGACGGTCAGTCAGTATGGATTAAACCAGAATATAAAAAAGCAGAAAAAGGGTACTGTATCAGAAGAGTACAGCTGTATACAGTGTTGGGGTAATTTTATATCTGTATATATTGCCGGAGTCACACACAGACGCTCACAGGCTCAGAATGGATTAGACCAGAATATAAAAAGCAGAAAAACGGTAATGTATCAGAAGCGTACAGGTGTATAGAGTGTAGTGGAAATTTTCTCTCTCTGTATATATTTCGAGAATAACACATAGACGCTCACTCAGTATGGATTAGACCAGAATATAAAAAGTAGAAAAAGGGTACTGTATCAGAAGCGTACAGCTGTGTACAGTGTTGGGGTAATTTTAAATCTCTGTATATATTTCCGGAGTAGCACACAGATGCTCACTCAGTATGGATTAGACCAGAATGTAAAAAAGTAGAAAATTGATATTGTTTCAGAAGCGTATAGCTGTATACAGTGTTGGGGCAATTTTTAATCTCTGTATATATTTCCGCAGTAACACACAGACGCTCACTCAGTATGGATTAGACTAGAATATAAAAAGTAGAAAAACGGTGCTGTATCAGAAGCGTATAGGTGTATACAATGTGGGGGAAAATTTCAATGTCCGTATATATTTTGAGAGTAACACACAGACGCACACTCAGTATGGATTAGACCAGAATATTAAAAGCAGAAAAAGGGTACTGTATCAGAAGCGTACAGCTGTATACAGTGTTGGGGTAACTTTAAATCTCCGTTGTAATTCCGGAGTAACACACAGACGCTCACTCAGTATGGATTAAACAAAAATATAAAAAGCAGAAAAAGGGTACTGTATCAGAAGCGTACAGCTGTATACAGTCTTGGGGTAATTTTAAATCTCCATATATGTTTCCGGAGTAACACACAGATGCTCACTTATTATGAATTAGACCATGATATAAAAAGCAGAAAAAGGGTACTGTATCAGAAGCGTACAGCTGTATACAGTTTTGGGGGTAATTTTAAATCTCTGTATATATTTTCGGAGTAAAACACAGACACTAACTCAGTATGGATTAGACCAGAATATAAAAGCAGGAAAATGGTACTGTATCAGAAGCTAAACAGCTGTATACAGTATTGGGGTAATTTTAAATCTCAGTAAATATTGCCGGAGTCACACACAGAAGCCAAGCTGTTGGATTAGCCCGCATTAAAAGCGAGTTTAACGATAGTTCCAAAAAGGTACAGGTGGAGCAGTGTAGGGGTCAATTCTATCTTCGTCGTATATTTCAACGAGGATGCAACACATCAGACCACCCCAGATGGATTCATATCCTCAGTGGAAATGTAAAAAATACAGCAGAAAATGGTACTGTATCAGAAGCATACAGCTTATACAGTATTGGGGTAATTTTAAATTCCGTATATATTTCCGGAGTAACACACAGACGGTTCACTCAGTAGGATTAGACGAGAATGTAAAAAAGCAGAAAAAGGTTACTGTATCAGAAGAGTACAGCTGTATACAGTGTTGGGGTAATTTTAAATCTGTTATATATTTTGGCGTCAAACACAGACTCACTAACTCAGTAGGATTAGACCAGAATATAAAAAGCAGAAAAATGGTATGTATCAGAAGCATACAGTGTATACAGTGTGTGGAAATTTTATTCTCCGTCTATATTTCGAGATAACACACAGACGCTCACTCGTATGGATTAGACCAGAATATAAAAAGCAGTAAAAAGCGGTACTGTATCAGAAGCTACAGTGTATACAGTGTTGGGGTAATTTTAATCTCCGTGTATGTTTCGAGAGTACACACAGATGCTCAGTCAGTATAGATTAGACCAGAATATAAAAAGTAGAAAATGGTACTGTATTCAGAAGCGTATAGCTGTATACAGTTTGGGTAATTTTTAATTCTGTATATATTTCCGCAATAACACACAGACGCTCACTCAGTATGATTAGACCAGAATATAAAAAGAGAAAATGGTACAGTATCAGAAGGATAAGCTGTATACAGTTTGGGGAAATTTTAATCTCCGTTATATTTCGGAGTAACACACAGACGCACATCGTATAATTAACCAGAATATAAAAAGCGGAAAAAGGATACTGTATCAGAAGCTACAGCTGTATACAGTTTGGGGTAATTTTAAATCTCCTATATATTTTCCAGAGTAACACACAGACGGTCATCAGTATGGATTAGAACCAGAATATAAAAAGCAGAAAAAGGGTACTGTATCAGAAGCGTACAGCTGTATACAGTGTTGGGGTAATTTTAATCTCGTATATATTGCCGGAGTCACACACAGATACTCACAGGCTCAGATGGATTAGACCAGAATTTATAAAAAGCAGAAAAAGGTATGTATCAGAAGCGTACAGGTGTATAAGTGTAGGGGAAATTTTCTATCTCCGTATTATTTCGAGAAAACACATAGACCACACTCAGTATGGATTAGACCAGAATATTAAAAAGTCAGAAAAAGGGTACTGTATCAGAAGCGTACAGCTGTGTACAGTGTTGGGGTAATTTTAAATCTCGTATATATTAACGATTACACACAGACGCTCACTCAGTATGGATTAGACCAGAATGTAAAAAGTAGAAAATGGGTTTCAGAAGCGTATAGCTGTATACAGTGTTGGGGCAATTTTTAATCTCTGTATATATTTCCGCAGTAACACTCAGACGCTCACTCAGTATGAATTAGACTAGAATATAGAAAGTATAAAAATGGTGCTGTATCAGAACCGTATAGGTGTAAACAATGTGGGGGAAAATTTCAATCTCCGTATATATTTTGAGAGTAACACACAGACGCACATTCAGTATGGATTAGGCCAGAACATAAAAAGCAGAAAAAGGGTACTGTATCAGAAGCGTACAGCTGTATACAGTGTTGGGGTAATTTTAAATCTCCGTATATAATTCCGGAGTAACACACAGACGCTCACTCAGTATGGATTAAACAAAAATATAAAAAGCAGAAATAGGGTACTGTATCAGAAGCGTACAGCTGTATACAGTCTTGGGGTAATTTTAAATCTCCATATATGTTTCCGGAGTAACACACAGATGCTCACTTATTATGAATTAGACCATGATATAAAAAGCAGAAAAAGGGTACTGTATCAGAAGCATACAGCTGTATACAGTGTTGGGGTAATTTTAAATCTCTGTATATATTTTCGGAGTAAAACACAGACACTAACTCAGTATGGATTAGACCAGAATATAAAAAGCAGAAAAAGGGTACTGTATCAGAAACGTACAGCTATATACAGTGTTGGTGTAATTTTAAATCTCCGTCTATATTTCCGGAGTAACACACAGACGCTCACTCGGTATGGATTAGGCCAGAATATAAAAAGCAGGAAAATGGTACTGTATCAGAAGCTAACAGCTGTATACAGTATTGTGGTAATTTTAAATCTCAGTAAATATTGCCAGAGTCACACACAGAAGCTCACAGGCTCAGTATGAATTAGACCAAAATAAAAAGCAGTAAAACGATACTGTATCAGAAGCGTACAGGTGTATACAGTGTACGGGAAATTTTCAATCTCCGTGTATATTTCGAGAGTAACACACAGACGCACACTCAGTATGGATTAGACCAGAATATAAAAAAGCAGAAAAAGGATACTGTATCAGAAGCGTACAGCTGTATACAGTATTGGGGTAATTTTAAATCTCCGTATATATTTCCAGAGTAACACACAGATGGTCACTCAGTATGGATTAGACCAGAATGTAAAAAAGCAGAAAAGGGTACTGTATCAGAAGAGTACAGCTGTATACAGTGTTGGGGTAATTTTAAATCTGTATATATTGCCGTCGTCACACACAGATGCTCACAGGCTCAGTATGGATTAGACCAGAATATAAAAAGCAGAAAAATGGTAATGTATCAGAAGCGTACAGGTGTATAGAGTGTAGTGGAAATTTTCTATCTCTGTATATATTTCGAGAATAACACACAGACGCTCACTCAGTATGGATTAGACCAGAATATAAAAAGCAGAAAAATGGTAATGTATCAGAAGTGTACAGGTGTATAGAGTGTAGTGGAAATTTTCTATCTCCGTATATATTTCGAGAATAACACACAGACGCTCACTCAGTATGGATTAGACCAGAATATAAAAAGCAGAAAAAGGGTACTGTATCCGAAGCGTACAGCTGTATAGTGTTGGGGTAATTTTAAATCTCCGTATATGTTTCCGGAGTAGCACACAGATGCTCACTCAGTATGGATTAGACCAGAATATAAAAAGTAGAAAATGGGTATTGTTTCAGAAGCGTATAGCTGTATACAGTGTTGGGTCAATTTTTTATTTCTGTATATATTTCCGCAGTAACACACAGACGCTCACTCAGTATCGATTAGACCAGAATATAAAAAGTAGAAAAATGGTACTGTATCAGAAGTGTATAGGTGTATACAGTTTGGGGGAAAATTTTAATCTTCGTATATATTTTGAGAGTAACAAACAGACGCACACTCAGTATGAATTAGACCAGAATATAAAAAGCGGAAAAAGGGTACTGTATCAGAAGCATACAGCTGTATACAGTGTTGGGGTAATTTTAAATCTCCGTATATATTTCCGGAGTAACACACAGACGCTCACTCAGTATGGATTAGACCAGAATATAAAAAGCAGAAAAAGGGTACTGTATCAGAAGCGTACAGCTGTATACAGTGTTGGGGTAATTTTAAATCTCCGTATATATTGCCGGAGTCACACACAGACGCTCACAGGTTCAGTATGGATTAGACCAGAATTTAAAAAGCAGAAAAATGGTACTGTATCAGAAGCGTACAGGTCTATACAATGTAGGGGAAATTTTCTATCTCCGTATGTATTTCGAGAATAACACACAGACACACACTCAGTATGGATTAGACCAGAATATTAAAAGCAGAAAAAGGGTACTGTATCAGAAGCGTACAGCTGTATAAAGTGTTGGGGTAACTTTAAATCTCCGTATATATTAACGAATTAACAAATAGACGCTCACTCAGTATGGATTAGACCAGAATATAAAAAGCGGAAAAAGGGTACTGTATCAGAAGCGTACAGCTGTATACAGTGTTGGGGTAATTTTAAATCTCCGTATATATTGCCGGAGTCACACACAGACGCTCACAGGTTCAGTATGGATTAGACCAGAATATAAAAAGCAGAAAAAGGGTACTGTATCAGAAGCGTACAGCTGTATACAGTGTTGGGGTAATTTTAAATCTCCGTATATATTGCCGGAGTCACACACAGACGCTCACAGGTTCAGTATGGATTAGACCAGAATTTAAAAAGCAGAAAAATGGTACTGTATCAGAAGCGTACAGGTCTATACAGTGTAGGGGAAATTTTCTATCTCCGTATGTATTTCGAGAATAACACACAGACACACACTCAGTATGGATTAGACCAGAATATTAAAAGCAGAAAAAGGGTACTGTATCAGAAGCGTACAGCTGTATAAAGTGTTGGGGTAACTTTAAATCTCCGTATATATTAACGAATTAACAAATAGACGCTCACTCAGTATGGATTAGACCAGAATATAAAAAGCGGAAAAAGGGTACTGTATCAGAAGCGTACAGCTGTATACAGTGTTGGGGTAATTTTAAATCTCCGTATATATTGCCGGAATCACACACAGACGCTCACAGGCTCAGTATGGATTTGACAGAATTTAAAAAGCAGAAAAATGGTACTGTATCAGAAGCGTACAGGTCTATACAGTGTAGGGGAAATTTTCTATCTCCGTATGTATTTCGAGAATAACACACAGACACACATTCAGTATGGATTAGACCAGAATATAAAAAGCAGAAAAGGATACTGTATCAGAAGCGTCCAGATGTATACAGTGTTGGGGTAATTTTAAATCTCCGTATATATTGCCGAAGTCACACACAGATGCTAACAGGCTCAGTATGGATTAGACCAGAATACAAAAGCTGAAAAAGTGTACTGTATCAGAAGCGTACAGCTGTATACAGTGTTGGGATAATTTTTAATCTCTGTATATATTTCCGGAGTAAAACACAGACACTAACTCAGTATGGATTAGACCAGAATATAAAAAGCAGAAAAAGGGTACTGTATCAGAAGCGTACAGCTAAATACAGTGTTGGGGTAATTTTAAATCTCCGTATATATTTCCGGAGAAAAACACAGATGCTTACTCGAATATGGATTAGACCAGAATATAAAAAGCAGAAAAACGGTACTGTATCAGAAGTGTACAGCTGTATACAGTGTTGGGGTAATTTTAAATCTCAGTAAATATTGCCGTAGTCACACACAGAAGCTCACAGGCTCAGTACGGATTAGACCAGAATATAAAAAGCAGTAAAACGGTACTGTATCAGAAGCGTACAGGTGTATACAGTGTAGGGGAAATTTTCAATCTCCGTGTATATTTCGAGAGTAACACACAGACGCACACTCAGTATGGATTAGACCAGAATATAAAAAGCAGAAAAAGGATACTGTATCTGATGCGTACAGCTGTATACAGTATTGGGGTAATTTTAAATCTCCTATACATTTCCGGAGTAACACACAGACGCTCACTCAGTATGGATTAGACCAGAATATAAAAAGCAGAAAAAGGGTACTGTATCAGAAGCGTACAGCTGTATACAGTGTTGGGGTAATTTTAAATTTCTGTATTTATTGCCGGAGTCACACACAGACGCTCACAGGCTCAATATGGATTAGACCAGAATATAAAATGCAGAAAAACGGTACTGTATCCTAAGCGTACAGGTGCATAGAGTGTAGGGGAAATTTTCTATCTCCATATATATTTTGAGAGTAACACACAGACGCACACTCAGTATGGATTAGACCAAAATATAAAAAGCAGAAAAAGGGTACCTCTATCAGCAGCGTACAGCTGTATAGTATTGGGGTAATTTTAAATCTCCGTATATATTTCCGGAGTAACACACAGACGCTCACTCTGTATGGATTAGACCAGAACATAAAAAGCAGAAAAATGGTACTGTATCAGAAGCACACAGCTGTATTCAGTTTTGGGGTAATTTTAAATCTCCGTATATATTTCCGGAGTAACACACAGACGCTCACTCAGTATGGATTAGACCAGAATATAAAAAGAAAAAAAATAGGTACTGTTTCAGAAGCGTACAGCTGTATACAGTGCTGGGGCAATTTTTAATCTCTGTATATATTTCCGGAGTAACACACAGATGCTCACTTACTATGGATTAGACCAGAATATATAAAGCAGAAAAAGGGTACTATATCAAAAGTGTACAGTTGTATGCAGTGTTGGGGTTATTTTAAATCTCCTTATATATTGCGGAAGTCACAAATAGACGCTCACAGGCTCAGTATGGATTAGACCAGAATATAAAAAGCAGAAAAATGGTACTGTATCAGAAGCGTACAGGAGCATACAGTGTAGGGGAAATTTTAAATATCTGTGTATATTTCGAGAGTAACACACAGACGCACACTCAGTATGGATTAGACCAGAATATAAAAGCAGAAAAAGGGTACTGTATCTGAAGCGTACAGCTGTATACCGTGTTGGGGTAATTTTAAATCTCCTTATATATTGCCGGAGTCACACACAGATGCTCACAGGCGCAGTATGGATTAGACCAGGATATAAAAAGCAGAAAAACGGTACTGTATCCTAAGCGTACAGGTGCATAGAGTGTAGGGGAAATTTTCTATCTCCATATATATTTTGAGAGTAACACACTGTTAGGGTCTGCGGAACGCACCTAATAGATATAATAGAGAGGTGCGTTCGCACCCCGGGGTCCACCGTGCAGGCGAAGCCCGCTGCTAATAAGATGGCGAAAGTAGCGAACTCAGTTATCCCGCAGAGTCGCTAAAAATAAACGCCGTAGCGCGTTGTGGCAGTAAGTGCGAACTCTGTTAATCCCAGAGCCGCTAACGGGATGCCACAGCGCTATATGGCGATAGGTGCGAACTCAGTTAGCTTTAGTGAGCCGCAAAGTAAACACGCTAGGGCGCTGTCTAGCGTCAAAAGCGAACCCTGTTACGTCACAGAGCCGCTGAGAAAAAGTACCGTGTCCGTGAAGCTCTCAGGTACACGGTTAATTGCTAGCGAGCATAATACGTGGTCATGCGCTAATGTCCTCGCGGGAGTCACCCGCAATCTATGGCGTCTGAACGCCAGACCCTGAATACGGCAATCAAACTCCTCACCGGTTATGCTGGTAATCTAGGGCATCTAGGACACCGACCCTGACCAGCTAGCACACCAAACTCCTCACAGATTAAGTCGGTATTCTAGTGGCTTATTTCAGCCGGGTCCCTAACCACACACACGCATGACCATACTGGCGCATAGCATACAATGATTGATATTAGCGCATGGCGGCCCAGCCATGCTACCCTTTTATAGCAACAGCTACAGGACCTTCCAGGAACAAGGACCAATGAGAAACCTGTTCCAGAAGACTAGTAGTAACAGGGCCTTCCTGGCGGGCCAATAGGAGCTGCTGCAGTACCTGAGCATGTGACCCCTGATCTCCAATGAGAGATCTCACTCTGGGCATGCTCAGAAGGGAAAATGCAGTACTTTGTCCCAAAGACGTCTGCTCCAGCATTGGCTATAATAGCAGATCCAGGAAAGGCAGCAGCAAGTCACTGCCCAGTAGTGGAGTGGGCAAGACGCCTAGACCGACGTCTCTGTTGAGCAGGCTCCACTGCGGCCGGAGATGAATGGGAGACCGCAGCGGGACGGGTTCGAGACTCCCCTTGTGCAGCAGCAGGAAATCGAACCCTAACATTACCCCCCCTTCTCTGGGCCTCGCTGCGCTCAAAGGCAGCGATGAGCTGCGGAGCGTGAACATGCTCGGCAGGCTCCCAGAATCTATCCTCAGGCCCATAACCCCTCCAATCCACCAAATAAAATTTTTTGCCTTGTACCACCTTGCACCCAACAATGGCGTTCACCTCATGATCGTCGGTAGATGAACCCGACGTCCCGGCAGATGACTCGAAAAACCGGGAAATGGCCACGGGTTTCAAGAGGGACACGTGAAAGGTGTCAGTGATACCAAGGCGAGGCGGAAGGGCTAGGCGGTAAACTACCGGGTTCACCTGCTCAAGAACTTTAAAGGGGCCCAAAAAGCGAGGTGCCAACTTGGTGGACTCTACCCGTAGCCTGATGTTTCGGGCAGAAAGCCACACTAGGTCACCCGGAGCAAACGTAGGAGCGGGGCGCCGATGGGCATCGGCCGAAGACCTCATCCTCTCTTTGGAGGCCTGAATGGCATCCTGAGTGCGGTCCCAAATGTCCCGTGCCTCCACAGCCCAGTCTGCCACCCTGGAATCGGCGGAAGACACGGGCATAGGCACTGGTACCCACGGATGCTGACCGTAGTTCAGGAGGAATGGGGTCTGTCCAGTGGAATCAGCTACAGCATTATTTAATGCAAACTCAGCCCATGGTAGCAAGGATGCCCAGTCATCCTGCCTGGCTGAGACAAAATGTCGTAGATAGGTGACCAAGGTCTGGTTGGCCCTCTCTACCAACCCATTCGTCTCAGGATGGTACGCTGAAGAGAGATTTAACTCAATGCTGAGTAGACGACAAAGCTCTCTCCAGAACCGAGACGCAAACTGGGGACCTCGGTCACTGACAATTTTGTCCGGCATGCCGTGTAGACGGAAGACATGCCTAACGAACAACGCTGCCAGAGCCCGTGCAGAAGGTAACCGTGGTAGTGGCACCAGATGCACCATTTTGGAGAAATGGTCGGTGATTACCCAAATGATGGTGCAACCCCGAGACTTGGGTAAGCCCACCACAAAGTCCATCCCAACCATCTCCCAGGGCCTGTGTGCCACCGGCAAAGGGTAAAGTAACCCAGCTGGCCGTTGTCGTGGAGACTTATTCTTGGCGCAGGAGACACACGCCCGAACATAGTCCCCAACATCACGGACCATATGCGGCCACCAATAAGTCCTCGCCAGCAATTCAGATGTCCTCTTTGCCCCAAAGTGTCCACCAACCCTGGACGAATGAGCCCAAGAGAGTACCTCCGGTCGTAAATTGGTAGGTACAAAATTCTTGCCCGGGGGCACAGACTCTAGTGAAACCGGGGCCACTGTTCTCAGGCTCTCTGTGGGGACAATAAGCCGAGGCTCCTCCACCTCCTCCTCAGAGGACACCACAGAGCGAGAGAGAGCGTCGGCACGAATGTTCTTCTCTCCCGAGAGGAAATGGAGGGTGAAATTAAACCGGGAGAAGAACAAGGACCATCTGGCCTGGCGAGAATTAAGCCGCTGGGCTGTCTGTAGATACACCAAATTCTTGTGGTCGGTGAAAACTTGGAAGGGAAAGCGGGCCCCCTCCAACAGATGTCTCCACTCAGAGAAGGCCAACTTCATGGCTAGCAACTCCCTATCCCCGATGGAATAATTCCTCTCCGCTGATGTGAAGGTCTTAGAGAAGAAGAAGCAAGGATGCTTCCGACCTTGAGCATCCTTTTGGTAGAGGACTGCTCCAGCACCAACGGATGAGGCATCCACCTCCAATAAAATGGCTTATCAACATCGGGGCGATGTAGGATAGGAGCGCTAGCAAAATGAGACTTAACAGAAGAGAAAGCCGTGGAGACCTCTTCCGACCACAATTTGGGATTTGCTCCCTTCTTGGTGAGGGCTACCAAGGGAGCTACCAAGGTAGAGAAATGCGGGATGAACTGGCGATAGTAATTAATGAACCCCATAAAGCGCTGCACCGCTTTAAGAGAGTGAGGTTCCTGCCAGTCCATCACAGCCTGTAGTTTGACCGGATCCATAGCCAATCCCTGGGTTGAGATGATATAACCAAGGAAAGGTAAAGACTCCAGCTCAAACATACATTTCTCCAACTTAGCATAAAGGGAATTATCTCGTAAGAGGTTGAAGACTCTGCAGACATCTCTCCGGTGGGAGTCAATATCTGGAGAGAAGATGAGTATATCATCCAGATAGACTACGACCGAGGTGGAGAGCATATCCCGGAAGATGTCATTGACAAAGTCTTGGAAAACGGCTGGAGCATTACAGAGCCCAAAGGGCATCACCAGATATTCGTAATGCCCGTCCCTGGTATTGAAAGCCGTCTTCCATTCGTCCCCCTCACGGATGCGAATCAGGTTATACGCACCGCGCAGATCTAACTTAGTGAATACCCTTGCTCCCCGAAGCCTATGAAATAGCTCCGAAATCAAGGGCAACGGGTACTTGTTTTTAACGGTGATGGCGTTAAGACCCCGGTAATCAATACACGGACGCAATTCTCCATTTTTCTTCTGTACGAAGAAAAATCCCGCCCCAGCCGGTGACACCGACTTCCTAATAAACCCTCTTGCCAGGTTCTCCTGAATATATTGCGACATGGCCTCTGTCTCAGGAAGAGAGAGGGGATAGACCCTTCCCGAGGGGTTCTGCGCCAGGCAAGAGGTCGATAGGACAGTCATAGGGGCGATGAGGTGGAAGAGTCTCAGCAGCCTTCTTGGAGAACACATCTGCATATGACCAGTAGCACTTGGGGAGTGGAGTAAGATCTGCGGGTAACTCAGTAGTGGTAACCTGAACGCAACTCCTGACACATCTGCCTCTACATGCATCACTCCAACCCAGTATCCTACCCGAAGTCCACTCTATATGTGGGGAGTGGAAACGGAGCCAAGGTATACCTAGTAGGATCTCGTCTAATCCCTCGGGAAGGACGAGTAGGGAAATAAGTTCCTGATGGGAAGGAGATACCAACAATGCAAGTGGAACAGTCTGGTGTGTAATTTGTGAGGGCAATGTCGACCCATTCACTACCCGGACAGTCACTGATTTGTCAAGAGCCACCAGAGGAATTGCATGACGGCGAGCAAAGTCAGAGGACATGAAGTTCCCCTCTGCTCCTGAGTCCACGCAAAGGTCGGCGGCGATAGTGGAAGTGCCTACAGTGATTGTCCCTTTAAGTGTCAACTTGGAGGAAAATGCCGCTGTCTCTAGTGAACCTCCTCCCAGGACCACTAGACGCGATCGCTTCCCCGATCGCTGTGGACATTTGTTGGCATAATGTCCTGTCTGCTGGCACACTCTACAGACCACGGATACTCGAGTGGTCCGAGACTTAGATCTCACTCGAGAAATCTCCATGGCCTCAGGGGAATCGGACGCCTGAATGGAAGATTCCAGAGGTCTGGCGAAGGTGGGCGCCAGCCGGAACCTCTGCCTACACTGGGCCCGCTCCAACCTCCGCTCGTTAAAACGAAGGTCGATGCGGGTAGATATGGTAATGAGCTCCTCCAGTGTGGCAGGAATCTCCCTGGTGGACAAGGCGTCCTTCACATGGTCTGCCAGTCCCCTCCAGTACATGGGTATAAGGACTTTATCTGGCCAATCCAGCTCAGAGACCAGAGTCCGAAATTGGATAACAAACTGGCTGACCATGGATGAACCCTGGGTGATAGTCAACAGTTGAAGAGCCGTATCGTGGGTGACACGAGGTCCTAAAAAGACCTGTTTAAGAGTGTCCAAGAAGAGAGGAGCACTCTGCCCCACACGATCATCGCGCTCCCATAACGGCGTTGCCCACTCCAACGCCCTGCTCGACAAAAGGGATATGATAAAACCCACTTTCGCCCTCTCCGTGGGATAACGTGCAGCCAGAAGCTCTAGATGTATGGAGCACTGACTGACGAAACCCCGACATTGTTTACTGTCACCGGTAAACTTGTCTGGAAGTGGGAGGCGGGAAATAGTCGGAGCAGGGATGGCAGAGGACAACCTGGCTGCAGCCACGCTAGCAGCCTGAACAGCGACTGCGGTAACATCCACAGCTGAGGTTGTGCGCTCAAGAGCCGCCAACCTACCCTCCAGCTGCTGGATGTACTGCCTTAGACGCTGGTCATCCGCCATTTTACTAGCCAGACCCTGGCGCTAATATTATGTTAGGGTCTGCGGAACGCACCTAATAGATATAATAGAGAGGTGCGTTCGCAGCCCGGGGTCCACCATGCAGGCGAAGCCCGCTGCTAATAAGATGGCGAAAGTAGCGAACTCAGTTATCCCGCAGAGTCGCTAAAAATAAACGCCGTAGCGCGTTGTGGCAGTAAGTGCGAACTCTGTTAATCCCAGAGCCGCTAACGGGATGCCACAGCGCTATATGGCGATAGGTGCGAACTCAGTTAGCTTTAGTGAGCCGCAAAGTAAACACGCTAGGGCGCTGTCTAGCGTCAAAAGCGAACCCTGTTACGTCACAGAGCCGCTGAGAAAAAGTACCGTGTCCTGTCAAGCTCTCAGGTACACGGTTAATTGCTAGCGAGCATAATACGTGGTCATGCGCTAATGTCCTCGCGGGAGTCACCCGCAATCTATGGCGTCTGAACGCCAGACCCTGAATACGGCAATCAAACTCCTCACCGATTAAGTCGGTATTCTAGTGGCTTATTTCAGCCGGGTCCCTAACCACACACACGCATGACCATACTGGCGCATAGCATACAATGATTGATATTAGCGCATGGCGGCCCAGCCATGCTACCCTTTTATAGCAACAGCTACAGGACCTTCCAGGAACAAGGACCAATGAGAAACCTGTTCCAGAAGACTAGTAGTAACAGGGCCTTCCTGGCGGGCCAATAGGAGCTGCTGCAGTACCTGAGCATGTGACCCCTGATCTCCAATGAGAGATCTCACTCTGGGCATGCTCAGAAGGGAAAATGCAGTACTTTGTCCCAAAGACGTCTGCTCCAGCATTGGCTATAATAGCAGATCCAGGAAAGGCAGCAGCAAGTCACTGCCCAGTAGTGGAGTGGGCAAGACGCCTGGACCGACGTCTCTGCTGAGCAGGCTCCACTGCGGCCGGAGATGAATGGGAGACCGCAGCGGGACGGGTTCTAGACTCCCCTTGTGCAGCAGTGGGAAATCGAACCCTAACACACACAGATGCACACTCAGTATGGATTAGACCAAAATTTAAAAAGGAGAAAAAGGGTACCTCTATCAGCAGCGTACAGCTGTATAGTATTGGGGTAATTTTAAATCTCCGTATATATTTCCGGAGTAACACACAGACGCTCACTCAGTATGGATTAGACCAGAATATAAAAAGCAGAAATTGGGTACTGTTTCAGACGCGTACAGCTGTAAACAGTGTTGGGGCAATTTCTAATCTCCGTATATATTTCCGGAGTAACACACAGACGCTCACTCTGTATGGATTAGACCAGAATATAAAAAGCAGAAAAATGGTACTGTATCAGAAGCACACAGCTGTATTCAGTGTTGGGGTAATTTTAAATCTCTGTATATATTTCCGGAGTAACACACAGACGCTCACTCAGTATGGATTAGACCAGAATATAAAAAGAAAAAAAAATAGGTACTGTTTCAGAAGCGTACAGCTGTATACAGTGCTGGGGCAATTTTTAATCTCTGTATATATTTCCGGAGTAACACACAGACGCTCACTTAGTATGGATTAGACCAGAATATATAAAGCAGAAAAAGGGTACTATATCACAAGTGTACAGCTGTATGCAGTGTTGGGGTTATTTTAAATCTCCTTATATATTGCGGAAGTCACAAATAAACACTCACAGGCTCAGTATGGATTAGACCAGAATATAAAAAGCAGAAAAATGGTACTGTATCAGAAGCGTACAGGAGCATACAGTGTAGGGGAAATTTTAAATATCTGTGTATATTTCGAGAGTAACACACAGACGCACACTCAGTATGGATTAGACCAGAATATAAAAAGCAGAAAAAGGGTACTGTATCTGAAGCGTACAGCTGTATACCGTGTTGGGGTAATTTTAAATCTCCTTATATATTGCCGGAGTCACACACAGATGCTCACAGGCGCAGTATGGATTAGACCAGGATATAAAAAGCAGAAAAACGGTACTGTATCAGAATCGTACAGCTGTATACAGTGTTGGGGTAATTTTAAATCTCTGTATATATTGCCGGAACACACAGATGCTAACAGGCTCAGTATGGATTAGACCAGAATATAAAAACCTGAAAAAGGGTACTGTATCAGAAGCGTACAGCTGTATACAGTGTTGGGACCAGAATATAAAAAGCAGATAAAGTTTATAACCCAAAGCCATGAAAATAACAAATCTTTCTTTTTTCCACAAAATTAATTTTTGTAGCTCCCAATTTTTTATTTTCCCAAGGGTAATAGGAAAAATTAAACCCCCAAAGTTGGTGTGTAGAGTTGAGCAAAACAGGTCGGTCAGATTCGAAAGTCACCGATATTAGCCAAAGTCGGGTTTCTTTGGCCGAAACCCGACGATAGCGTGAAGGCGGCCGAGCGGTCGTCGACCCGAGCGAACAAGTCGGATTTCCCCGAATGCTTGCAGGTGCCTTTTTTTCACCAATGAGCAAGGACGTACATTGTGGGCAACGAGATGACATGTGCAGCGGTGCCACGTGGCTTTAAGCCGCGTGGGATTCAAATCCCTCGCCAAAGCGGTGCAGCACCGCTCATTGGCAGAGCCCGGCTTTGGTATGAGTGTGTGTGCGAGGCTGTGTGTGTGTGTGTATGCAGGCATCGTCCGATGGGACTACAAGTCCCATCCGGCTATGCCTGCTACACTGTCAGTGAGTGACACATTAGCCAATGATGGGACAGTAGTAGTCCCATCATCCGACTTATGTGTTAAATGTAAAAAAAAACATACATTACATACACAACATACAGAACATGCAACATATAACACAGAACTTACATATAACACAGAACATACATATAACATACAACACATAACATATAGAACATACATATAACATACAACACATAACATACAGAACATACATATAACACATAACATACAGAACATACATATAACAAACAACACAACATACAGTACATACATATAACATACAATACAGAACATACATATAACAAACAACACAACATACAACACATAACATACAGAACATACACATAACATACAACACATAACATACAGTACATGTATATAACACATAACATACAGAACATACATATAACATACAACACATAACATACAGAACATAGATATAGCATGCAACACATAACATACGGAACATAGATATAACATACAACACATAACATACAGAACATAGATATAACATACAACACATAACGTACAGTACATACATATGACACATAACATACAGAACATACACATAACATACAACACATAACATAGAGTACATACTCACCAATCACCTATTCCCCAATGCCATCGTCTCCTGTAATAAAAATATAATAATAAAACAACCTATACATCACCTGTCCACTGTAGTCCAGATAATAACGAGTGTCCCACGACGATCTCCGGTACAGAACACTGACATCGGGTGATGTCAGCGCTCTAAACCGCCCCTGTGATCCGCTGACAGCAGAGGTAATCCTCCGCTGTGTGTATCGCTCAGACGCCGGGAGAGAATGACATCACTTATGTTCATTCTCTCACTGACAATGCTGGGTGAGAAAATTCCCACGCAGCATTGCCATAAAGTGAGAGAATGAACTCAAGTAACCTCAGTGATGCACTGCAGGAGCCATTGTCTCCTGTCACTGCATCACTGGGAGGCCCTACAGAGCAGTGGCATCACCTGATGTCACTGTTCTATAGGGGAGACCGTCGTGGGACATTAGTTATTAATTGGACTGCATCGGACAGGGAGTATACAGTTGTTTTATTTTTTTTACTTTTTATTACAGGAGAACGAGGGCGTCGCTTGGATCTGAGCGTGTAATAAAGATATGAAAATCTATCTGTCATCTATCTGTCAATCTATCTATCTATTATCTATCCATCTATCTATCTATTATCTATCTATTCTCTATTATCTATTATCTATCTATTATCTATCTAACTATCTTCTATCTGTCTGTCTATCTTCTATCTATCTATTATCTATCTATCATATCTATTTATCTATTTATTTATCTATTATCTATCTATCTATTATCTATTATCTATTATCTATTTTATTTTATTATCTATCTATCTATCTATCTATCTATCTATCTATCTGTCTATCTGTGTGTGTAATGGAGCATGGGTTGGACAAGTGTAAAAGAGGAGGTTGGACAAGAAATGACGTCACAAATCTTTTTTTGTTAAATAACATATCTTTATTAAGGTTACAAAAACGCATACAAATACGCATGAAAAAACACATCAGAAAAGCATCTGCGTTTTCTGCCAAGAGGTCCTGTTTTTGTGCAGAAAATTCAGCAGTCAAATCTGCAACATGTGCACATACCCTCAAATCCCTGCCAAAGCAGTGCGGCACCGCTCATTGGCTGAGCCGCACCTGGCTGCTCAGCTTTGGCGGGGGATTCAAATCCCGTGTGTCACCACTTATTGGCTCAGCCGGCGGGGCGGAGGATTTGAATCCTGAGCCGCTCATTGGCTGAGCCATCAATGAGCGGTGCCGCGTGGCTTTGGCGGGGGATTTGAATCCCGCGCCTCTCAAATCCACGCGGTACCGCTTATTGGCTGCCGCCGGCAGCCATGCTCTATTACACACACAGATAGATAGAAAGATAGATAATAGATAAACAGATAGATAATAGATAGATAGACAGATATATAGATAGATAGGTAGATAGATAGAAGATAGACAGATAGCTAGATAATAGATAGACAGATAGCTAGATAATAGATAAATAGATAATAGATAGATAGATAGATAGATAGATAGATAGATAGATAGATAGATAGATAAATAGATAGATATATAGATAGATAGTTAATAGATAGATAGAAGTTAGACAGATAGATAGTAGATAGATAGATAGATAATAGATAGATAACAGATAGAAAGATAATAGATAGATATAGATAGATAGATAGATAGATAGATGACAGATAGACAGATAGATAGATAGAAAATAGATAGATATTACATAGATAATAGATAGATAGAATGGTACATCAATAGTTAGGGACACACGCGCACACACACACACACACAAAATCATCACACAATAGCGTTAAATTAAAAAAAAATGGGAAAAAAATGGCGTGGACTCCCACGCAATTTTCTGCGCCAGAGGGAGAAAGCCGATGGCTCGGGCCAATATTTCTAGCCTGGGAAAGACCCCCTAAAAAAATGTCATGGGGTCCCCAGTATTTTATAGCCAGAAAGGCTACGCAGACAGCTGCGGGCTGATATTCATACCCTAGGAAGGGGCCATGGATATTGGCGCACCCCCTGGCTAAAAATACCAGCACCCAGCCGCCCAAGAATTGGCGCATCTGTACGATGCGCCAATTCCGAACTTAGCCCCTCTCTTCCCACTTCCCTGTAGTGGTGGGATATGGGTAATAAGGGGTTAATATCACCTTGCTATTGTAAGGTGACATTAAGCCCGGTTAATAATGGAGAGGCGTCAATAAAACGCCTCTCCATTATTAATCTTATATTAATAAAGGGTTAAAAAAACCACACGCATAAGAATAAAGTATTTTAATAAAATAAAACACAACACGGTTTTCTTATCTTTATTACACGCTCAGATCCAAGCGGCGCCCTCGTTCTCCTGTAATAAAAAGTAAAAAATAAAACAACCGTATGCTCCCTGTCTGACGCAGTCCAATTAATAACGAATGTCCCACGACGGTCTCCCCTATAGAACAGTGACATCAGGTGATGCCACTGCTCTGTAGGGCCTCCCAGTGATGCTGTAAGGTTCTATGTATATATTCCTGAAACTCAGTTTGTTCGTCAGCCATTTTACTTTCTGTCTTGCTGCAGCTATCTTGCCCTCAGTCAAAATGGAGTTTCCAGCTTGCATGTTCCCGCCCTGATTCTCTCCTTTGCTTCTTAAGCAGCCACAGCTGAGCAATCAGTGCTTCAGAATCTAGCCTGCAGTGAACCTGTGACTTGACTCCTGTAAGCCTTGGACCTTGTACTCCAGCTATTCCTACTGAGGAACTCTGAAGCACTTGTGGACTCTGAACCCTGCTCTTTGAAAGACCCACGTTTGCATGGACTTACGCACAAGACGCTATATGAACTGTACTACATACATTACAAGATTCTGAAGCCAAAACGTTAGTGTCTGCTGGGTCTGGAAGGCTGTGTCTGCTGTACTGTGGATATCAGACGTCCGGTTGTACTTTCTGTGATGACAGTGGTTGTGACTTCTCACAACCATTCCAGGTGAGCAATTCCCTTAAGTTTTTTCTTTTTGCAGTGTTACCACAGGTAAACACTATTGTTTTTTTTTTTTTTTCCTTTCTTTTCTCTTTTTTGTCTGCTGTAACTCTGGATATCAGATGTCTGGTTGAAACTTTCTGTGATGATAGTGGTTGTGACTTCTCACAACCATTCCAGGTGAGCAGTTCCCTTAATTTTTTTTTCTCTCTGCAGTGTTGCCACAGGTGAACACTATTGTTTTTTTTCCCTCTCCTCTTCTTCCAGTAATCCTGTCTTAAAAGATCTGGAAAATGGAGGCCCGCATAAAGGAACTTTGCGGAGTGACTGATAATATCCTTGCAGATTTGCAGAATATAAAGACCCGTTTTACAAATCTACAGGACCTCAATAATCACAATTTGCAAGTGGTTGGACAGACTACCCAGGATTTGCGAGCCAGGATTGAGGTTCTAGAGGGGCGAGTCCAGGCTCCTGCCGTAGCCCCGAGTGCTGGGATTCCCAAGTTGCCCCCTTTTCGTTTTGGCGGTGAACGTGAGAAATTCAGGGGATTTATTAATCAATGCAATCTTTTTTTTTTCTGCTCATGCTTCACAATTTCCCACTGAACGATCTAAGGTGCTTACTATAATTATGTTGCTTACCAACAAGGCTTTAATGTGGGCAAACCCTCTGATTGAGACTGAGGATGATTGTTTGAATCACCTTGATGATTTTATTTCAGCCATGGGGCAGGTGTTTGATGACCCCAATCGAGGTGCAACAGCTGAAGCAGCCATGTTAGCTTTGCGCCAAGGTAAGCACTCGGTAGCTGAATATGCCTTGGATTTCAGGAGATGGGCCCTTGATACCACCTGGGACAGTTCCGCCAAAAAATCTATTTTTCGAAAGGGGTTATCTCCACTGATTAAGGATGAACTTGCTCGTGCCGACCCTCCCACTGCGTTAGGTGACTTTATTAACTACTGCATCCGTATTGATACTCGTCTGACTGAACGCAGGCAAGAGAGATGGTTCGAAAGCAATCGTACTAACCTTTTCCTACCTTCCTCTCCAGCTAAGGAACCTTTGAGTAGGATTACACGGGAACCTGAACCTGAACCCATGCAGGTAGACTCTTTACAACGACGGGTTAGTGATGCACGCAAGGAACATGTTTTAAGGAGAATCTATGTTTCTATTGTGGTAAGTCAGGGCACTTCATTATAAACTGCCCCAGCCGTTCTCCGTAAGACTACTGCAGCACTCATTCATTGTGAGTGTTGCGAGAGGGGATCTGTCAGGTCCGAGCCTCAGGCTCCAGAGAGATCTGCAGCAACAGATCTTGATTTCTCGGACTTAAACTCCGTCACCTCTGAGGACGTTGACTGTGTAAACGCTGCCATTTTTCAAGTTTCCTCAGCGGTGTCCCAGCTGAGTTGTAAGAAAAATAATTCTCATTGCTTTCTTTCCATCAAACTCTGGGTTGACTCAGCTTGGGTGTCTAGCTCTGCTATGATTGACTCAGGGGCAAGTGGAAATTTTATGGATGTCTCCTTTGCTCTGAAACAGGGAATACGTTCAGTGAAGAAGGCTACTCCAGTACAGATGGAAACTGTGGATGGCTCCCTGCTGACCTCTGGACCAGTGGATCAGGAAACAGAGTTTGAGGGTTCTTATGGGTAAAGATCATCAAGAGAAACTGTCCTTTATGCTTATCTCTTCTCCCCACTTTCCCATTATTCTAGGGCTACCATGGCTGCAGGCTCAGAATCCTACCATTAACTGGGAGACCAAGGAATTACACTTTCCAGAGAAACAGATGAGTCCAAAAGTTTCAGCTTGCTCTGTTCCTAAAGGAATCATGTCAGTCCCTGAACTACCAGCTGTATACCAGGACTATGTGGATTTATGTGACAAGAAGAACGCTGACCAGCTTCCTCCTCACCGTCCATATGATTGTCCAATTGAATTATTGCCTGGAGCAGAGATACCTTTTGGTAAGATCTACCCCCTGGCGGGGCCCGAGCTAAAGGCTTTAAAGGATTACATAGATGAAAATCTAGCCAAGGGCTTCATACGCCCCTCTTCATCTCCTGCAGGTGCAGCCATCTTCTTTGTAAAGAAGAAAGATGGATCTCTGAGACCATGCGTAGACTATAGGGAACTCAATAAGGTTACTATTAGAAACCGTTATCCATTGCCTTTAATCCCTGAGTTATTGGAGAGAGTGCGACATGCCAAAATTTTTTCTAAACTAGATCTTCGTGGGGCCTATAACTTAGTCCGTATTAGACCTGGGGATGAATGGAAGACTGCATTCAGGTCACGCTATGGACACTTTGAATATCTAGTTATGCCTTTTGGTCTGAGTACCGCCCCAGCCACTTTCCAACACTTGGTGAATGACATCTTCAGGGATCTCCTAGATACATTCGTGGTAATTTATTTGGATGATATTCTAATTTTTTCTAACTCCACAGAGGAACATCATGGACATGTGAGAATGGTCTTGGAACGTCTAAGACAAAATCATCTTTACATCAAACTTGAAAAGTGCGAATTCCATAGGACCGAAATTCAATTTCTGGGGTATGTACTGTCTACACAAGGAATTAGTATGGATGGAAGCAAAACCCAAGCCATCAAGGATTGGCCAAGTCCTAGAAATGTGAAGGAGGTACAGCGCTTCATCGGGTTTGCCAACTTCTATAGACGTTTCATTAGAAATTTCTCTGAGGTAGTGTCACCTATCACTCAACTTACCCGGAAAGAGTCTAGGTTTTCCTGGACTCCCCAAGCCCAGGAAGCATTTTCCCGTCTAAAAGATAAATTTACCACTGCACCTATCCTAGTACATCCCAACCCCGAGCTTGCCTTCATAATAGAGGTGGATGCTTCAGACTGTGCCGTTGGAGCTATACTCTCTCAGAGAACAGGTGAGAAAAATGTCTTGCATCCCTGTGCCTTCTTTTCCCAGCAGTTGTCTTCGGCTGAGAGGAACTACGATGTGGGCAATAGAGAGTTGTTGGCCATTATTGCCGCCTTCAAAGAATGGAGACACCTTCTTCAGGGAGCTGCACAGCAAATAGTCGTCCTGACAGACCATCGTAACCTTGAGTTTATCAGGTCGGCTAAGTGCCTGACTCCTCACCAGGCTCGCTGGAATCTTTTCTTAAACCAATTTAATTTTATCATCTCTTATAGACCAGGATCGCGCAATGGAAAGGCTGATGCACTCTCTAGGATTTACTCAGCAGAGACACGTCCAATTACTCCTCCTAAGACTATTCTTCCTGACTCTAGATTCCTAGGAGTAATTCATAATCAAGACCTACTTAAGGACATCAAGGAAGCATACCATGCGGATTCCTTTTTGGCACAACCCCCAAGGGACGTAAGTCTTGTCTTTAAGAATGGTGTGTGGATTCAGGGACAACGTCTGTATATTCCTGAAACAGTCAGATTAAGAGTATTGCAACTCATTCACGATTCCAAGATAGCTGGGCATAGAGGAATTCTAAAGACACAGGAATTTCTTTCTCGTTTCTTTTGGTGGCCCACTTGCAGGAAGGATGTTTTGAATTATGTCACTTCATGTGAGGTCTGTGCAAGATGCAAAACACCTCGCTCCTCACCAACTGGTCTGTTACAGCCTCTTCCCACTCCGTCCCGCCCGTGGGGATCCATTTCTATGGACTTCATTGTGGAGTTACCAACCTCTCAGGAGAAGAACACCATTCTAGTGGTGGTTGACCGTCTAACAAAGGCAGCTCATTTTATCCCTTGTGTCGGCTTACCCACTGCAAAACAGACATCAGATTTGATGATTAAAGATGTGTTTCGCTTACATGGAGTACCGGATGAGGTTATTTCGGATCGAGGGGTGCAATTCACTTCTAGGTTTTGGCAAAATTTCTGTGCAGCATTGGACATTAAAGTAAACCTTTCTTCTGCTTTTCATCCCCAGACTAATGGACAGACCGAACGAACCAATCAAACCCTTGAGCAGTATCTCCGCTGCTTTATCTGCCACCTACAGGATGATTGGGTGGATCTACTTCCATTAGCTGAGTTCTCGTATAACAACTCTCAGAGTGCCTCCACTAAACAGTCTCCTTTTTACTCTAATCTAGGTTATCATCCTAACATTCTACCACGATTTCCCATAGAAACGCCTTTACCAGCAGTGGCTGAAAGAATCACGTCTTTACAGAAGAATATGGATCTTCTAAAGGAAAATCTGGAATCGGCTCAAGAAAGGTACAAGAAAGCAGCAGATAAATTTCGTAAACCTGCACCAGCTTTCAAGGTAGGAGACTTGGTCTGGCTGTCAACCAGAAATCTTAAGTTAAGGATTCCATCGTCTAAGTTGGGACATAAGTACATTGGACCCTATAAAATCAGTAAAATTATAAGTGCCGTTGCTTGTCGTCTTCAACTGCCCAGAACTATGAGAATCCACCCTGTCTTTCATGTATCCCTACTAAAGGCTGCAACACCCAATACGTTTCCTGGACGTTCCTCTCCTTGCCCTGACCCAGTGCTTGTCGATGGTCAGGAAGAATTTGTGGTGGAAAGGATTTTAGATTCCAGGTTGTATAGAAATCAGTTACAATATCTGATTAAATGGCAGGGCTACCCAGTGGAGGACAACTCATGGGAACCGGTCAATAACGTTAATGCTCCTCGCTTGCTCCGTCAGTTTCATCAGAGGTACCCACACAAGCCTGGTCTGAGGTCATCCGGAGGTTGTCCTTAAGGGGGGAGTAATGTAAGGTTCTATGTATATATTCCTGAAACTCAGTTTGTTCGTCAGCCATTTTACTTTCTGTCTTGCTGCAGCTATCTTGCCCTCAGTCAAAATGGAGTTTCCAGCTTGCATGTTCCCGCCCTGATTCTCTCCTTTGCTTCTTAAGCAGCCACAGCTGAGCAATCAGTGCTTCAGAATCTAGCCTGCAGTGAACCTGTGACTTGACTCCTGTAAGCCTTGGACCTTGTACTCCAGCTATTCCTACTGAGGAACTCTGAAGCACTTGTGGACTCTGAACCCTGCTCTTTGAAAGACCCACGTTTGCATGGACTTACGCACAAGACGCTAAATGAACTGTACTACATACATTACAGATGCACTGACAGTTGACAATGGCTCCTGCAGTGCATCACTGAGATTACCTGAGTTCATTCTCTCACTTTATGGCAATGCTGCATGGGAATTTTCTCACCCAGAATTGCCAGTGAGAGAATGAACATAAGTGATGTCATTCTCTCCCGGCGTCTGAGCGATACACACAGTGCATCGCAGGGGCGGTGTAGAGCGCTGATATCTGATGTCAGTCTTCTACACCGGGGATCGTCATGGGACATTCGGTAATAACTGGACTATGACGGACAGGTGATGTATAGGTTGCTTTATTATTTTATTTTTATTACAGGAGACGATGGCATCGGGGATTAGGCGATTGGTGAGTATGTACTCTTTTTTATGTGTTGTATGTTATATGTATGTTCTGTATGTTATATGTTATGTGTATGTACTGTATGTTCTGTGTTGTATATATGTTCTGTATGTTATATGTATGTTCTGTATGTTATGTGTTATATGTATGTTCTGTATGTTATGTGTTATAAGTATGTTCTGTATGTTATGTGTTGTATAGTGTTGAGCGATACTGCTCGATATCTAAAAATATCGGATCGGAATGGTATCACCGATATCACTAAATATCGTCGATATCCGATTCCGATACCGGAAGTCCAATGTAAGTCTATGGGAACAAAATATCGCAACTAAAAAAACACTTTCTTTCGTTGTAAACACAAAATATACACACATAGAATACATATATATATATATATATACATGTCATTGTGACATATATATATACATATATTTATAGTTTATACACTTCTACATAGTAAAATAGACTCTGATTCAATTGCCGGGTAAAGCCGTGATATACCCCATAGAAGTCGACGGGCTCGGTGCCGAGTACCCCCAAAAACTCTGGCTCTGTGCGACTCAACTTGGGCGCCACGAACAGGATTCTGTAGCTCGCTATAAGCGAGTCCTGTGTGCCTGAATTGAACTGGTTTTGTGCTTGAGAATTGCTAAAATCATCAGAGAATGTATTTGCCATTTTTCCGCCATATCTGCGTCACGACGAGGCTCTGGTGAAGAAGAAGGGCGAGCTCTTCGTGGGTGTACACTCACTCAGTGGCGCGAAAACGATGGCCGACCACTCTAAATGGTACTGCAATGTAAGATCGTGCCCCACAGCTCTTGAGTTCCGCCTCCTCATCCTCCTCAGTGTGCGGAAACTAACACGAAGGTCCCGCCTCACTACAAAAGAGGGGCCCTTTCCAGATGCTAATGACACATGTGACTTGGCAGAGATGGCTAATGGACACGAGCAGAAGTGTGAAGGGATGGAGCAGTCAGAGCTCTCCCCCCACGGAAGCGACCCGATCGCCACGGAACCACCGTTGGGCACCCGGCCTGGAAACCCTCCTACGCTGCAAGAAGTGGAGGATACCCTAAGAGGCCTGGCCCGGCACCGGGAGGAGGTCGCCAGGATGGAAGCCAGCTGGCGTGCCCTAAAACTAAACTTGGAGCAGCGCCAATCCCTCTTACCTGAAGTGTCTGTACCGGATGGTGAGGCACCCGTTCTAGTAGAGGAGTCCGTGCGGGCATCCCAGCCCTTGCAATGTGATCCGGTTGACGTTGTCGCAGTGGAGGCACCCGTTCCTGCAAAAAACACTGCACCGGCAGCACCCCAGATTCCGCTGTCTGCCCCCGTCGCTGAGACAGAAGAAGCGACACCAGTCCTCATGGAGGAGGCCGCGCAGGCACCAGAGGTCTACCTGTCTGTACCGGAGCCCCGACTGTCATCTGTTCCAGAGCTGGCTGCTTCCTCCGCAGGTGAGCGCCGCCAGGACTGTCGGGCGCCAGGAGAGCTGCCGCAAACCGGACATCGTAAGCTGCAGTTTGATGGTGGAGACATGGAGATGCTGGTGGAGGAGAATTACAACCGGCGTCAGGAGGAAGAGTGGAGACGTTGGGAGAGAGAAGCCGAGCGACAAAGGGAGCAGCGCGAATCCCAGAAGCTTTGCCAACGTCACATCGAGAAGGACCGGGCAGATAAGGACCGGATGAGAAAAGATAAAGGAACCCTGATGGAGCCGCGGCGTAAGGGTGCAGTACGGAGCTTTAAATTGAATGGTGGTTGGGGCTTCATCCAGGAGCCTGGACTTTATTTAGAAGTGTTTGTGACCCAGCGGGACGTGGAGACTCACCTCCCAGAAGGACACCCGGGGAGGGACCTGTTGCCAGGAGACTTGGTAACTTACACCCGACACTGGGGTTACAATGGATGGTATGCCCTAAATGTCACCAGGTGCGACCCCTGGTCCCCAGAGTGTCAGGAACCTGTGAGACCCTCGGAGCCTTCAGCCTCCCACATCCAGGCCTCTGCACAAGTGCCCACCCCACGCCGTAAATCTCCCCAGCCTCCCTCAGTGGTCTCCTCAGCAGCCCCAGCTATGGACATGATAACTATAGCTGGCCCGTACCCGGCGCCTGTTAGGCCCCCTGGGGTTCGTTCAGTCCGTGACATAGGGCTCCAGACCCGGAGGGAGATGAAAGAGGTGACCACACAGACACAGATAGCGGGTCACGACTTGACTGTACAGGCCACACGACGTCATCAGGTCCTGGTGGTCCTTGGTGTCTCGGATGTTTGGCAAGCATCAGAAGAGTACCAGGTGGTACCTGGAACACCCCTGTCAAAGAATTATAAATAACCCGGACAGGGTCCCTGTATGTAAATAGTTAAATTGTTGATGTACCCGGACGGGTGAATGTTCATAAAAAAGTTTTTTAATTTAATAAAAAAAACAACACAGTTTTCATTACTTTTATTACAGTCTCATCCTGCGACGCCATCGATCTCCTGTAAAAAAATGAAAAAAAAAAATAGCAGTATACCACCTGTCCGACGCAGTCCATAGTAACGAGTGTCCCACGACGATCCAGCTTTGCTACATCAGAATGACATCAGAGGCAGGCAGGCAGGCAGAGGCTGTCATCCCGGCGCAGCACAGCTGATTACCTGCTTCCCCGGCGGTGACGTCATCAGACGGCCGGGATTACCCAGCAGTCACTGCAGTTATCGCGAAAAACTGCATGTGACCGCCAGGGAGAAGATAATGGCGGCCATCAAGCAGTCCAGGACGTGACCGCCGGAGATCTTCTGCCAGGTAAGTGCCGCTGACTCCTGACAGACCCGACCGACGGACACTCACAGTGACAGTGACAAATCCGATTCCGGTATCCGATATGACGAAAATATCGGTACTCGGAATCGAAAGCCCGATACAGCTAATATCGGCCGATACCCGATATTTGCAGTATCGTATCGCTCAACACTAGTGTTGTATGTTATATGTATGTTCTGTATGTTATGTGTTGTATGTTATATGTACAGTACAGACCAAAAGTTTGGACACACCTTCTCATTCAAAGATTTTTCTGTATTTTCATGACTATGACTATGAAAATTGTAGAATCACACTGAAGGTATCAAGACTATGAATTAACACATGTGGAATTATACATTACACTTTACAAAAAAGTGTGAAACAACTGAAAATATGTCTTATATTCTAGGTTCTTCAACGTAGCCACCTTTTGCTTTGATTACTGCTTTGCACGCAGAAAAGGTGAACGGCTGGACTCTACATGCCTAGTTCCCACCGTGAAGCATGGAGAAGGTGGTGTGATGGTGTGGGGGTGCTTTTCTGGTGACACTGTTGGGGATGGATAGAGATGAGAGAACCTTTCAAGGTTCGATTCGGTTCGGTTCGCCGAACAGTTCGCTGAATTCACCCAAATCCCATTAAATTCAATGGGAAGCAAAACCGAAAGCTTCACAAACATCTAAATTGAAGTTTCAATTAAGACCTGATTGTTAAGGAAGCAGTGTAAGCCTTCTTTGCTGGAAGCCCTAATTGCGGTGAGCCTGGTTGCTCAGTATGGATGTGGGGGATTCTCTCTGCACTGTTGGAAAGCGTGTCTCATTAAGGGAGAGGTTGAGGGCGCAGGTGGATGCCCAAGAGGAGGTGGAGGAGTCAGAAGCAGTAGAGGAAGAGTTAGATACAGAGGTTTGTCCGGCAAGCTGGGTGATTTCAAGACTTGTGGAGCAGCCCCTTTACTGCCTGCCCCCACAGCCACCAGAGTCACCCAATGCTCTGTCAGCAAGATATAATGCCCCTGCCCTTGTTTTCTCATCCAGCTGTCAGTGGTAAAATGCACTCTGGCAGACACAGATTTTTCAGGAAAGGGTGATGTTGTCTGTGACATGCTAGTGTAGCGCAGGCGCAGCTTTCCTGGAGAATTAATGGTGACTTGGCAACTGGTACTGGAGGACTGTGATGGCCATCAACTTTCGGAAACCATCTGTCTCCAGCAGGCGATAAGGCAGCATTTATAGGACAAACTTCTGGACTGTGAGTGATGTGCAGGCGTAGATATTATGGTGGATTGAAAAAAATTGTTGTGCTTGGTGAAAAAAAACAGCAGCCATCACCACTTCCATAACAGCTGACGAGCTCTCACTCACCCCCACTGTAGGGGGTAAACAAGTGGAGTTTCTGCGGCCGGAGATCTGTGTGAGAACACTTGGCACGGTAATGGACGAGGAAGAAGCAGCAGATGTGGTTCATGGGACAGCCATTGGAAGGGTGAGGCCCGCTAGTCCACATTTTAACACAGTAAGATTCCTAGACTAAGGCATGTTGATCGCGTGTGTGCGGTTCATGCATGTAGTAGTCAAATTATTGCAAGTTTTGCCTCTACTGAGTCCTTTTTTGCAAATTTTGCAGATAACGTGAGTTGGGTCATCCTTTGCAGTCTCAAAAAAGTCCAGGCTAGGCAACCCCTCCAGCTCCTGTGAACTACAGACTCACAACCGGTGCTGGAAAATCCACAGTTGTGGCAGAGGATGCAGTGCTTGTCGTTGCATCACTCAGTGTTTTTGGGGGAAGCACCCTCCTCATCTTCTTCCTCCTCCACCTCCTCTGATAAGCTTCTCAAGTGCGTGCTTCTGTGTTCACACCAAATGGGATCTTCAACCTCATTGCTATCCACTCTGTTCTCCCTCTCCTTACCCTAAAAGTCGTTCTCTTCCTGCCCTGACACCACACTACAGTCCAAGTGCACCTCTGGTATCTGAGTGTCATCAGGATCACCTCCACCCCGGAGGTTAATGTATAGTGACGTGGGTCTGGATTCTGATTAGACCCTACTTCATCCGGCCCCGGATCCAACATGAAAAAATTTGGGCATCGATGCATATGCTTTCCTCCTCTGGATTCTGTGAATCATTGGACCAGACCTCTGATGCCCATGAAATAGAATGTGAGAACAGTTATACAGAATGGCCTATCTGTGGCTCCCCACAATCAGTTGGCTGTTCATAAATTTAAACGCGTGGGGAAACAAGGGTGATTGGGGTACCACCTGTGAGGATTGTACTGTGTGTGATGCTAAGGTGGAGGAAAAGGAGGAGAGGCCACTTGATGCAGCACTTGCCATCCACTGGAGCACATGCTCTTTCTTAGCCTCATCTACAAGGCGTACCACTGTGCGGCTGCCAAAGTAAGGGAATCGAGTAGCCCGTCCAGTAACAGATGTTGTCAGTGATCTTCGGATAAGACGAGACTGTGTTTGTTCAGTTGTGCTTTCATTGACATTAACACCAAACCCACGTACACATTGAACACCAAGCCTATTCTCCCTTCCACCATGACTTCACTTTTCCCACTCACATTGTTAACCTGCTGTTTCACAACCTTAGGCCCATACCTGTCAGTCACCTGTCACTAAATGAACAATCATTATTTATTTTTTTAGATAATGTGCCTGAACAAAACTCTTATACCTAACGATTTTGATGAGCAAATACGGCCTACTAGCTGAACCCTAAATTAGGCCTAATGATTTTTAAGAGGAAATGTGGGCTTCTGATTCCTCAATGCAACACAGTTTATCACAAACAATTTTTATTAACTAATATGGCCTCCTGACTGAACCCCAATATTAGGCCTGATGCTTTTTAAAAGGAAATGTTCTCTTTTGGTTCCTCACTAGTGTTGAGCATTCCGATACTATCGGGTATATCGGGTATAGGCCGGCATTACCCGGCAATTGAATCAGAGGCTATTTTACTATGTAGAAGTGTATGAACTATAAATATTGTATATATATATTATAATATATTATATGTCACAATTACATGTATATATATATGTATTCTGTGTGTGCATAGTTAGTGTTTACAAGGAAAGAAATGTTTTTTTTTAGTTCCGATATTTCTGTCCCATAGACTTGCATTGGATTTCCGGTATCGGAATCGGGTATCGCAGACACTTTTTGGGTATCGGCGATACCCATTCCGATCCGATACTTCTTGATATCGGGAAGTATCGCTCAACTCTATTCCTCACTGCAACACAGTTTTATCACAAACAATTTGGATTAGCAAATAGGACCTCCTGGCTGAACCCCTATATTAGGCCTAATATTTTTTAAGAGAAAATGTGGCCTTCTGAATGCTTACTGCAACACAGTTTTCTCCCAAATGATTTAGATTAGTTAGTAGGTTCTTCTGCCTGAACCCCTATAGTATGCCTAATGATTTTAAAGAGAAAATCTAGCCTTCTGATTCCTCAGTGCAACATAATTTTATCCTAAACAATTTGGATTAGCAAATAGTGCCTCCTGACTGAACCCATACATTAGGCTTAATGGCTTTTAAGAGGAAATCTGGCCTTCTGAGTCCTCACTGCAACACAATTTTTGCCCAAATGATTTTGATTAGCAAATGGGGCCTCCTGAGACTGCAACACAGTTTTAGCACAATTTAGTTAGAT
The DNA here is from genome assembly GCA_033576555.1 of Oophaga sylvatica. Classification (NCBI taxonomy): domain Eukaryota; kingdom Metazoa; phylum Chordata; class Amphibia; order Anura; family Dendrobatidae; genus Oophaga; species Oophaga sylvatica. The sequence continues at coordinate 451,839,672 of JARQOD010000002.1, read as the reverse complement.
GCTGGAAGATTGATTTCACACAGGATGGCACACACATTAAAAAATTACACTCCGCAGCTCTTCTGAACTAGACACACCTCCTCCCCTCATAAAACACATTACCCCCGCTCATCATATAGCACCACTATCCTAGAAAAAGTGAAAACAAAAGCATTAGTGGAAATGTGACTATTTACTGATCTATGACAGCATTTTGCTGACTTTGAGAAAATATATTCGAGAAACTGAACACAAATCCGAATATGCTATGCTTGTGCCAAATTTGAGACTGGCGAATGTTTTCCGAGCAAGTTTGCTCATCTCTAGTAATGGATAGGCTTCTTATAGATGGTACGCCATTACTTACCTGTGGGCTTGATGTCACCTAACAATACAAGGGTGAAATCAACCCCACAAATATTACCACACTTGCCACTGCCAAAGAACAAGTGGGAAAAGCTGGGTAAAGCACCAGAATTGGCACATCTAATAGATTTGCCTTTTCTGGGGCAGCTGCAGGCTGCTATTTTTTAGGCTGGGAGGCAATATGCATTTCCTCTTACCTGCTTCAGAATACCAACCCCCAGCTGTTTTCTTTAGCTTAGCTGGTGGTCAAAAATTGGGGGACCCCACGCCGTTTTGATTTATTTAAATAATTAAAAAAACAGCATGGGGATCTCTTTATTCTTGATATCCAGCCATGATAAAGTTGACAGCTGAAGGTTGCAGCCAGCTTCTGTCAGTTCTGCCTTACTGGTTGTCAAAAATAGAACAGACCACACATCATTTTTTTTTATATATAGGCGCTGGCTGATGAATAATAGTGTATAAAGATAAAGGTGATGCAATTTAAAATAAAATACTTGACAGTATTTTATTAATAAACATTTTCACAGGTATACAATTTATACTGCAGAAAAAGAAAGCAGGAACTCAGTTTTTACAATGCAAAGAACCTCCTGTGAACCTATAGAAAGTTATTTGAAGTTTTGCTTGGCAACATCAGACAAAGGCTGCAAGGACTGGTTACTTGGCTTTCATTTAGTCTACACATTAGTTTTCCATCTTTCATAAAATATCTATAAACAACTTTCCTCCTTTACATGCTCAGGGACACACAAACATATATTTATACAAGGTATATACACTATACAGTGGGTACAGAAAGTATTCAGACCCCTTTAAATTTTTCACTCTTTGTTTCATTGTAGCCATTTGGTAAATTCATAAAAGTTCATTTTTTTTCTCATTAACGTTCACTCTGCACCCCATCTTGACTGAAAAAAAACAGAAATGTAGAAATTTTTGCAAATTTATTAAAAAGGAAAAATTGAAATATCACATATCACAGTATTCAGACACTTTGTTCAGTATTGAGTAGAAGCACTCTTTTGAGCTAGTATAGCCATGAGTCTTCTTGGGAATGATGCAACAAGTTTTTCACACCTGGATTTGGGGATCCTCTGCCACTCTTCTTTGCAGATCCTCTCCTGTTCCATCAGGTTGGATTGTAAATGTTGGTGGACATTGGTTTCAGGTCTCTCCAGAGATGCTCAAATGCGTTTAGGTCAGTGCTTTGGCTGTACCAGTCAAAAATGGTCACAGACTTGTTCTGAAGCCACTCCTTTGTTATTTTAGCTGTGTGCTTAGGGTCATTGTCTTGTTGGAAGGTGAACCTTCGGCCAAGTCTGAGGTCCATAGAACTCTGGAAGAGGTTTTCATTCAGGATATCTCTGTACTTGGCCACATTCATGTTTCCTTCAACCAGTGGTCCTGACCCTGCAGCTGAAAAACACCCCCATAGCATGATACTGCCACCACCATGTTTCACTGTTGGGATTGTATTGGGGAGGTGATGAGCAGTGCCTGGTGTTCTCCACACATGCTGCTTAGAATTATCACCAAAAGTTCTATCTTCGTCTCATCACACCAACGAATCGTATCTCTCATAGTCTGGGAGTCCTTCATGTGTTTTTTTTAGCAAACTCTATGCAAACTTTCATATGTCTTGCACTGAGGAGAGACTTCCATCGGGCCACTCTGCCATAGAGGCCCAACTGGTGAAGGGTTGTATTGATATTTGACTTTATGGAACTTTCTCCCATCTCCCTACTGAATCTGTGGAGCTCAGCCACAGTGATCTTTGGGTTCTTCTTTACCTCTCTCACCAAGGCTCTTCTCGCATGATTACTCAGTTTGGCTGGATGGCCAGGTCTAGGAAGACTTCTGGTGGTCCCAAACTTATTCCATTTATTAAGAATTTATTTTGTAACCTTGGACAGATGTGTGCCTTGCCACAATTCTGTCTCTGAGCTCCTTGGCCAGTTCCTTTGACCTCATGATTCTCATTTGGTCTGACATGCACTGTGAGCTGTGAGGTCTTATATAGACAGGTGTGTGCCTTTACAAATCAAGTCCTATCAGTTTAATTAAACACAGCTGGACGCCAATGAAGGAGTAGAATCATCTCAATGAGGATCACAAGGAAATGGACAGCATGTGACTTAAATATGAGTATCTGAATAAAGGGTCTGAATACTTATGACTATGTGATATTTCACTTTTTCTTTTTCAATAAATTAGCAAAAAATTCTACATTTCTATTCTTTTAGTCAAGATGGAGTGCAGAGTCTACATTATTGAGAAAAAAATGAACATTTTTGAATTTACCAAATGTCTGAAATGAAACAAAGAGGGAAAAATTAAAAGGGGTCTGAATACTTTCTGTACCCACTGTATACAGTGGTGGTTGAAAGATTTGGCAACCTTTAAATTGCTCCAGAAAATTAAGTATTTCTCCCACAAAATTATTGCCATTACACATGTCTTGTTATACAGATGTTTATTTACTTTGTGTGTATTTGAAAAGCACAAAATAAAACTGAAAAAAAGGCAAATTGGGCATAATTTCCCATAAAACACCGCACAATTGTCAGTGGTGTACCTTTCCAAAATAGTGGGTAAAAAACTGTTTCAAGCATGTGAGGCTCATTCATACTCACCTGTGGCAAGTAACAGGTGTGGTCAATATGAAAATGACTCGTGAAACCAGATAAAAAGTGGAGAAGTTGACTCAATCTCTACATTGTTTCTGTATGTGCTGCACTAAGCATGGAGAACAGATAGAGGAAAAGAAAACTGTCTGAGGACTTGAGAACTAAAATTGTTGAACAATATCAACAATCTCAATGTTGCAAGTCCATCTCCAGATATCTTGATGTACCTTTGCCCACAGTGCATAACATAATCAAGAAGATTACAACCCATAGCACTGCAGCTAATCTCCCTGGACATGGATGGCAGAGAAAAATTGATGAAAAATTGCAGCGCAGAATAGTCTGGATGGCGGATAATAAGCCCCAATCAAAATCCAAAGAAATTTAAGCTGTCCTGCAGGCTCAGAGTGCATCACTGTCAGCTTGAACTAGCCATCGACATGAATTCAATTAAACGCTATCATATGAAACCCAAGAGGACCATACTGCTGACACAATGACATAAAAAGCTAGACTGCAGTTTGCCTAAATGTATGTGAGGAAGCCAAAATCCTTCTGGGTAAGTATCTTGTGGACAGATGAGACCAAGATAGAACTTTTACTGATATGAGAGAGTTAGAGCAGTTTGCGAATGAAGAGTGGTCAAAAATTCCAGTTGAGACATGTAAGAAGCTTGTTGATGGTTATTGGAAGCAAATGATTGCAGTTACTTATCCCAAAGGGTGTGCAATCAAATATTAAGTTGAGGGTGCCAACAATTTTGCTCGGTACATTTTTAGGGTTTTGTGTGAAATTTTGTCCTAGGTCATGGGTTTTCCAGCAGGACAATGACCTCAAGCATACTTCAAGAAGCCCCCAGAAATGGATTGAAACAAATTGGTGGAGAGCTCTGAAGTGGACAGCAATGTGTCTGAATCTAAACCCCATTGGACAGATCTTAAAAATTGCTGTTGGAGAAGGCTCTCTTCAAATATGGGAGAACTGGAGCAGTTTGCAAAGGAACAGTTCATTTTCTGGAACAATTTCAAGGGTGCAAACACTTTCCATCATACCATGAATACCATGATGAATTTAAATACTCTGTATTTCAGTTAATCACATATAAATAATGTATAAGATAGAATAATCAACACTTGTCTGTTTCTAAAAGGACCAAATTATTGGATTAATTTGTGTTGTAGGAAACATTAATTTCACGTGAGTGCTTCATAATGTATTATTGAGTCAGGACAATGAAGGTTGGTAATTACATACACACAATCAATTGCTCAGTCTGATCATTCTAACGTCATGTCTATAATCTACTTGCTAGGGAGTCCTGACTTTAGTATAATGTATGTTAGTATGTAGATAAATGCTGTTACTGTATTTAAACCATTTTATAGAAATGTATCCTTGTGGAAAGGAAATAAATAAACAATAACTAAAAGGCATATTTTACTTGTAAGTGAGAAAGTGAAAAGATCTTGGAATAATCACATGACAAAAAATATATACAATAAGAATAGGTGATTATTATATGTGGAGGTGACCTTCCTCGAGATCTCACCTCCACCCTTTGAAAAGCCAATTTAATAAGTCACCACATCATGTAGCTATCTGAAATATTATTAAAGCATCGAGTTGTATCTATTTTATGTGGTTTGGTTCTATTTTTGATATATATTCTTTGGGGATTTTCTACTCAAATATGAAAAAAGGACATTTTTCTCTGCCCTCATCACTAATGTTACACTTGGGCCTAAAATGTTCAATAATATTCGTGCACTTCATTACCAGCTATTTTTTTTTAACCCTTAGGCCTCATTCACACATCAGTATATTTGCATCAATGTTTGTGTGCTAAAGCCAGAAGTGGTTTTTAGAGAGAAAGATTAACACCTGTTATGTCTTTTGGAAACACTCCTGGTTTTGCCGTACAAAAACTGATAAGTACCGTAAATATATTTCTAAGGGTGCTATTAAAATGAAATTCTCACCAGATGTCAGTAACAACCTATTCAATCCACACAGGCAAAAAAAATCAAACCACAAATGTCCATAAATGAAGTTATGTTTAATAATGATAAATGACACAGGGAAAAAGTATTGAACACGCTTACTGAAATTTATTTAATACTTCATACAAAAGCCTTTGTCGGTGATGACAGCTTTATGGTTATTACTGGTCGGATGCATTGCTCTAGTATGATTTTGACCTTTGTTCCACACAAATACTCTTCAAATCCTGAAGGTTCTTTAGACTCCTTCTATAAACTCTGTTTAGTTCCTTCCATAAATTTTCTATTGAATTCAGGTCAAGTGATTGGCTGTGTCATTCTATCAACTTTATTTTCTTTCTCTGAAACCAATTGAGAGTTTCTTTGGCTGTGTGTTTGGGATCATTCTCTTGCTGAAATGTCCACCATTGTTTTAGCTTCATCATTCTGGTACATGGCAGCAGATTTTTATCAAGAATATCTCGGTACATTAATCTTTCCTTCATAAGAAGTTTGCCAGTGTCGTATGCTGAAAAACAGCCCCAAGCCAATATGTTCCCACCTCCAAACTTCTTTGCTGGTATAGTGTTTTTAGGGTGATTTGTGTGATGACTCAGCTTCAATCTGGCCACTAGTGTGGGGTGAAATTTCAGAGGTCAAGGGAAAAGAGCCATTGTTTCATGTGAGACTGCATGATGACCCTTTTCTATGTTAATTTGTGAAATGCCTGATGATTACGAAATTGCATCAGCCCCCTGCTGTGTGCTATTTGCCATCATTTGGAGGAAAATTATACAGTCTAATTGAACAATTGAACAATGAGGGAACAGCCATCCACTACCTCCCCCCAATCCTGTGGGACAATGCCTTGAAATGGGAGATGAGGGACATAAAAAGTGCCCTGTCAATAGTGAGATTCTACAGGACTTCAGCCTAAGGACCATGGTCCCAGTTGGTGAATTACAGGAATGCTCCACTGCCCAACACTGAGCCCACAAATTCATTTGGAGAACTAGGTTGGGACAATCCCGTCACCTGGTCACATAGCTCTCTGTGATCGGTCAGCTTTCTTTCTTTGCTTGCCACTACCTCCTATTAGTGGATGCCCACCAAAATCTGGGGTGCTGCTGGCTGGGGCAGTTAGCCCTGGATTCTCTGAAGTTGCAGAGGTTCTAATCCCTGGCGAGCCAGTGGAAGGGTGAGACTCTGTCACTTGCGCCATCTTGTATCCTCGCTGGGAATGCACTACATACTGTTGACTGTTGGTGAACCAGTAAAGTCATACTGGCGTGTGCTACCCTCACCCTGTGTTGTCTGAGTAGTGTTCTGCCTATGGTGAAAGAGTACAGGCATACAGCAAGATGAGCTCCAGCCCATGCGGTCTTTTAAAGACATCCAGGCCAACGGATGAAAGCACCCACTGACCTTCGTCACAACTACCACAACTGGTAGCAGCAGTGGGATATTACTCAACCCGGCTGATCCAGGGATCTGTAGGGGACTGGTGTTTGTAGACACCATCAAAGGACTCCATTACTACGGAGGCATATAAGCATACCCAGCAGGCCATAGGTGAAGCATACACATCAGGTTTTGGATGCCACCATGTCCAACCCCACGAGCTCGGGCTTGCTAAGAGGACTGGAGTGGATATACAGCCTAAACAGGAAGCAGCAACTACAGGAGCCGTGCCAGCTTCGATGGGTCGAATACCATGCCACCAATTTTCAGTTGGATTTAATCCAGAAATTGGTCTGATGGGATGCTCAGAACATTGTGAAGGAGGACAAAAACTATGCTGAGGATGACCCAGAGGAATTAAACTGCTTGTCAGATCATGAATACAGTGACAATCTGAAATCAACCCAATCCCGAGAAGCCTGAATCCAGGACTTGTTGGTCGCATTGAGGCTTGGTAATAGGCTGTTATATGGATAGAGGTGTATCTCATGTAATGGTGTGAATGACTCCCTATGCAAGCATGTGTGCAATTAGAATACTAGGTAGTGAACCCACGGATGTTTGGTGGGTTAATAAGTTGTTGTTTTATTAGCATTTTTCACCTGTGCTGCCCTTGCCTTTATCATTGGGGACCTGTTACATCCTGTTTGTGCATTTGTGTTTGGACAAAGTTTTGCAATTATGGCTGCTTTTTCTCTCTTTCGGTGATGTGTTTATTGATTTTTAGTCCTTTTTCAATTAATTGTATTGGGCACGTAGCCTCAAGCTGGGAGTTCCAGTACCCCTAGTATCAGTGACGGCCCCTACCTCCATGATGGTCCACCACCAAGAAAAACATTCCCACCACAGAGAATTGCCAGTAATTAATGAGTCCAATAATGAGGTTGATGAATACTTTCAATATTTTAAACCCTGATGATTATGCACCACAGCTGATTGGGCCAAATACCTGTGGACTATTTTCCCTGGTCGGGTCCAGTATGCTGTTCGGTTGCTTAGGCTTTGGGACAGCCTGAGATGAGACTACTAAGGACACCTTGTTGGCCCTTTTACCATTGCCCCCTAGAGATATTTCACCAAGCTGCGGACTTTGTCTTGGCAAGGGGCCTCCTATTTAGAATTTGGCAGTCAACTCCAATGGCACTGCAATAGCTGGCTTGGTGGTTTGGATGCCCACTCATCCTGTAGCAATTTATGGAGACTGGGTAGCCAATCAGAGGACAAACATCACAGAGCAAGTAATCCAATTCGCTGACAAGTTTGCAGCTAATTGATCCCACTGGAAGTCCTATAAGCCCACCTGTCCCAGAAGACCACTAAATCAAGGAACCAAGTGGCCACCAGCCGCTTGAGCAGGACTATCCCACTACCAACCAGAAACCCCACCAAGACAAAGGTTTACAAACAGGCCCCATGATTGGCCCAACCCATGGCATTGTTTTACATGCAGGCACCTTGAACACATGGCCAAATATTGTTTCATGGTTGGGGCTCTATGCCTGAAGCTCATCTGCTGGCCCAACCAATCAACATCTGCTAAGTTGAGCCATCAGGGCCTGAAGGATGCTAACCTTGGGATACACCAGCAGTGAAGGAACTGATATACCCTGTCTACCCTACAACAGCCAACATCATCCATCGCCACATCCAGTCATTCAAGGTCAGTGTCATTCAGGCCCAGGGACTTCAGGACACTGGGTCTCTCATTATCCCGGTCATCCAAGATATTGTCCCCCATTTACTAGGCCATCAAGTGACCAATTCTTTGGCTGGAAGTCAGCGCTCGGACATCCCTCTAGCATGTGTGTTGATGGACTGGGTTAATGATTAGGGAGAGGTTGAAGTGGGAATCATGGACAGTTTTCCCACAACTGTTATTTTGGGAATGACCTAGGACAAGGGCTGTCTAGCCAGCTTCTCACAGTCATCACCCACAACCAAGCCACGCAGCACCCTGATGCAGGACCTTTTGTCAATCCTTCTGATGATAACTCATACTCCATGCCTCCATCATCCTCTTCTGAGCTGGGTACAGTGAGTACACCTGACCAAATTGTTGCCATTGAATGGGGGGAGATAGATCATAAGGAGTTTCGGGAAGCCCAACTCACAAACCCCACCCTAAAGCTTGTCTGCAGTATGGATGCCCAAACTGGGGAAAGAAATCAGGGGGTGGTGTATGGATGGGAGAAGGGCCTGTTATATTGGGAAAAGCCCGCATCCTGATAATAAAAATGCTGGACCCATATTTATGAGCTCGTGATACCCCTGCAGTACCAACCCCAACTCTTACGCTTGACCTATAACGTCGCTGCAGCTGGGCACATGGGTGAGAAAATGACCTGGATCCACCTGCTACATAGTTTCTTTTGGCTGAGGGTAACTCAAGAAGTACAGAAACACAAAGCCTCTTATCTAGTGTGTCAACAAATAGGGGAAGCACCCAGTAGTGCTCTGCTACAATTCATGCCCTTGACAGGTGAACTGTTCCAGAGGGTTGCCATAAATTAAGTGGGCCCCTTAGACATCCTCAGCTGCAGTAGACCCTTGTCGACTTTGCCACCCGCTACCCGAATGCCATTGTTCTTTCATACATAGATGCTGAGCACATGCCACAAACTCTATTAGACTTCCTTTGTTGAGCAGGGATTCTGCAGGAGGTAATAACTAGAGATAGGCGAACCTTTCAAGGTTTGGTTCAGTTCACTGAACGTCCCAATGTTTGCCGAACATATTCGGCGAACAGTTTGTCGAATATACCCGAACTCCGTTAGATTCAATGGGAGGCCAAACTGAACGTATGTGCGACACCTTAAAAGGTGACTAAAAGATTCCCAAACAGATAAATTTAGGAGCAGACACCATGAAAAGTGGCATCAATTGACCCACAGTACAAATTTGCTAATGGCCCAGCAGCAGTCATCCATGGGCCATGCATGAGGTATCAGGGTTTGGGTCAGCATTTACAGCTTTAAATTAAAGTTTCAATGAAGACCTGGTGGTTAAGGGAGTGATATAAGCCTTCTTTGCTGGGAGCCCTGATACCTCATGCAACAGTTCCAATTTTCTTTTTTCCCAGCCACACTCAAATGGCACAAACATTAGTTTCATAGAGTACTATTGGTAGAAAAATGTAAGTAAAGTAACACAGGTTGATATATTAGAAACTAGAATGTAATACTAATGATTCAGACTCAAAACAACATGTAATGACATGTACTATAAAAGCTACAAAAACATATGTTTATCATAATACAATAATCAATAAATATATGGATAAAAATGATCCTCATAGACAATATATGAATTGGGGTCACCAAGTGGATGACAAATATACAGTCATGGCCAAAAGTTTTGAGAATGACACAAATATTAATTTTTACAAGAAGAATGACACCACTGGACACTTTAAAAGTAGGCTGGTGCTTAGCATCATTGTTTCTCTTCTGTTAACCATGGTTATCTCTAAAGAAACACGTGCAGTCATCATTGCAATGCACAAAAATGGCCTAACAGGGAAGAGTATCACAGCTAGAAAGATTGCACCTCAGTCAACAATCTATCGCATCATCAAGAACTTCAAGGAGAGAGGTTCCATTGTTGCCAAAAAGGCTCCAGGGCGCCCAAGAAAGACCAGCAAGCGCCAGGACCGTCTCTTAAAAGTGTTTCAGCTGCGGGATCGGGCTACCAGCAGTGCAGAGCTTGCTCAGGAATGGCAGCAGGCAGGTGTGAGTGCATCTGCACACACTGTGAGGCGGAGACTCTTGGAGCAAGGCCTGGTCTCAAGGAGGGCAGCAAAGAAGCCACTTCTCTCCAGAAAAAACATCATGGACAGACTGATATTCTGCAAAATGTACAGGCAGTGGACTGCTGAGGACTGGGGTAAAGTTATTTTCTCTGATGAATCCCCTTTTCGATTGTTTGGGACATCAGGAAAACGCCTCATTCTGAGAAGACAAGTTGAGCGCTACCACCAGTCTTGTCTCATGCCAACTGTTAAGCATCCTGAAACCATTCATGTGTGGGGTTGCTTCTCAGCCAAGGGAATCGGCTCTCTCACAGTCTTGCCTAAAAACACAGCCATGAATAAAGAATGGTACCAGAATGTCCTCCAAGAGCAACTTCTCCCAACCCTCTAAGAGCAGTTTGGCGATCAACAATGCCTTTTCCAGCAGTTCAGACTCCACACATAAGACCTCAGGAGTGAACTTTGATGTCAAACATATGTACCATCCTACAAAACTTTGAGGAGTCCACCAAGATGGTGAGTGGTGATGATGCCATAATTAGCGTCATAGTCCCACTTCTCTGTATTCTGAAAGGCTCTCTGCTCACAATGAAAGAGGATGCATTGCAGGCAAGCATGATGAGATGCAGCAAGGAACCATACAGGTTAATTACACACAGCCTAGCCTCATGTCATCTCAACGTGAATTGGGTGACAATGAGGAAGAGGAGGTGGAAGAACAGGAGCTAGTTTCATGTGCTATAGACGGTACTACAAGCACAACTGTCATACCATATGTTTAGCATGGATGGCCTGAGGACAGGGAGGAGGAGGACAGCATGGTCAGTCATCCTCTTGGTGAGGACACGGAAGTCTTGCCTGTTAGCAGTCTGTCACTCATGGCTGATTTGATGTTGAGCTGCCTTTCTCGTGACCGTCGCATTGTCAAAATTTTGAGTGACACTCATTACTGGTTGGTGAAACTTCTAGACCCACGTTACAAGGAGAACTTTCAAACTCTTCTTACAGAGGCAGACAGGTGTACTAAAATGGTGCAGTACCAGAGGACCATTGTTGCAGAATTATTAAAAACATTTCCATCTGAAAATGATGGCAGCAGAGGTCACAGTTCGTTGGACAACCAAGGAGTACAGGCGAGAGAGACACAACTCCAATACAGCAGAGGCAGGGGAACACTGGCAAAGTTCTGGGAGAGTTTTCTCAGACCCTCCCATCGCACTGGCCCTGAGACGCAGGGTACTCTCACAAGGAGTGCACAGTTTTGGAAGATGCTTAGGGAGTACCTTGCTGACCGTACCAACATCCTCCATGATTCTTCTGTGCCTTTTAATTATTGGGTATCCAAGCTGGACACGTGGGATGAACTGGCTCTCTACGACTTGGAGGTCCTGGTCTACCCTGCCCCTAGCATTTTGTCAGAGTGTGTTTTTAGTGCCGCTGGTTGAATTATAACTGATAAGCGCATCAGGCTGTCAACTGAAAATGCTGACAGGCTGACTTATAAAAATGAACAAGGGCTGGATTGGGCCAGACTTCTCTACACCACCAAATGATAACAGCGAAACCTAACCTCAAATCCAGTTTCTTTTTTTGGGAGGTGTATTCCCATGCACCTCTTCATACTCACACATGGGTATACGCTTCCTGATTTTGATTATTTGGTGTTATCCTCCTCCTTCTCCTCATCCTCATCATCCACCACCATTTGATCACCAGGGTAAACGTGTTCCGTGATGCAACAGCCACGTTAGTGTATACAAGGATGTTTAGGATGGCCGTAAAAAAAATGTTTACACAGTATGTTGATGTGTACCTCCCAGGGGAAAATGTTTTTCAGCAAGTGTATGGGCATTACAAGTATAGGAGACTCGCTCCTTTAAATTGGGAAAAGATTTATAGGAGGACATCCTCCACGTCTCTTCAGACACCACCACTAGAACACCAAGGTGAACGTGTTCCGTGATGCAACAGCCACTACAGTTTTTTGCAAAGGTGTTTATGATGACCGTAAAAAAAGAATTTACACTGTAGGTAGATGTGAACCCTCCAGGGGAAAATGTTTTTCAGCCCATACACTTAGTGTATGGGCATTACAAGTATAGGAGACCCACTCCGTTATAATGGGAACATTTTTTTATGAGGCCCTCCTGCACATCTCTTTCAAGGGGCATTGGAGTGCCTCCAAATTTTTGGCAGCCCTTGCATTCACTGCATAGGCAAACAGTATGGGAGACCCACTTCCTAATAATGGGAACTTTGTTTTCAGGAGGCCCTCCTCTACGTCTCCTCAAAGGGTTATTGGGGTTGCCTGTAACTTTGGGGCAAGGCAGGCCTTGTATTCAATGCATAGGCAAACACTATGGGAGACACACTTTCTTCTATTGGGAACATTTTTGTAATGAGGCCCTTAAGTATGTTTGTTGAAAGGGTTATTGGGGTGCATGTTCCTTTGGTGCAGGGCAGGCCTTGCATTCAATGCATAGGCTAACAGTATGGCAGTACCAAAAGAAAAAAATGTGAACTTTGGTTTCATGTGGTCATCCAGGACGTCTGTTCCGAATGTTATTGGGGTGCACGTAACTTTTTGGCAGGGCAGGCCTTGCATTCAATGCCTAGGCTAATAGTATGGCAGTACCAAATGAAAAAAATGGCAATTTTGTTTTCATGTGGCCATCCAGTACGTTGGTTCAAAGGGTTATTGGGGTGCGTGTAACTTTGGGGCAAGGCAGGCCTTGCATTCAATGCATAGGCAAACACTATAGGAGACACGCTTTCTTCTAATAGGAACATTTTTGTCATGAGGCACTCAAGTACGTCTGTTGAAAGGGTTTTGGGGTTGCATGTTACTTTGGTGCAGGTAGGCCTTGCCTTCAATGCATAGGCTAACAGTATGGCAGTACCAAATGAAAAAAATGGCAACTTTGGTTTCATGTGGCTATCCACTACGTCGGTACAAAGGGTTATTGGGGTGCGTGTAACTTTAGGGCAGGGCAGGGCTTGCATTCACTTCACGGGCAAACTGTATGGGAGTAAAAAATAAGCGTAATGGGAACTTTAGTTTCATGTTGCCATCCAGGATGTCTGTTTTTTGGGTTATTGAGGTGTGTCCAAATTTGGAGCAGGCCTTGCATTCACTTCATGGGCAAACTTTATGGGAGTGCAAAATTCATAATAATGGGATCTTTGGTTTCATGTGCTATCCACTACGTCGGTTCAAAGGGTTATTGGGTCGTATAACTTTGGGGAAAGGCAGGCCTTGCATTAAATGCATAGGCAAACAGTATTGGAGACCCATTTTCTTATAATGGGAACATTTTTTCATGAGCCCTCCTGTATGTCTCATCAAAGGGGTATTGGGGTGCATCCTAATTTTTGGCAGCCCAGCCACTCACTGCATAGGGAATAACAGTATAGGAGACCCATTGTTTAATAATGGGAACAACAAAGCAAAGCCAGCTGGTGGCTCTTTAAAAAGATTAATGCCGCCTGATGCCCATATAAAAATAGGCTCTGTAACTTTCAGAGTCCTTGCTTCATAAATGAAACAGGATGTGTCTGATGATGTATCACACATCACATGGCCAGCTAAGGTTATTAAATGACATTTCCCAGTGAATGCATTTGTATTGGTTGAAAGCAATGCTAAAGTTGAAAAACGCATCAAAAACGCTACGTGTGAATATAGCCCAAGTGGTGGAGGCACATTTTTTTGGGGTGTTCTTTATTTTGCCTTACATACAAATTATTATCCTGGAAAGGATGTTCCTGAACATATTTCCCAGGAAAATCCATTTTGGTTTCATTTTTGTATGTTTTAGTGTGCGTCTGTAAAAGTGGCGCAACTCTCTGACAACATTGTTCACAGCAGTGACCTAGGAGTCAGAAATGGTTTCAGGGATCTTCCCCATGATGTTCCCATGTAATTTGTGCATTGTTCCCATAGATTTCCGATGTTTTGATACCCTAGAAAGACCTCCAGCATGAGTTGTGGCAAAAAAGCTCGGATTTCTCATGCAATTAGTGATGTTAGTAGTGGTAGTGGTAGTAGTAGTGTTAGTAGTAGTTAATTAGTAGTGATGAGCGAGCATTAAAATGCTCATGTGCTCGTTGCTTGGTTTGAGCAAATTGGAATGCATGGGTACTTGACACAAGCATCGAGCCCCCGAGCATTTTAGTGCTTGCTCATCACTCCTAATTAACTCACCCACAGTAGAACATTTTATAATGGCACAGAAGCAGTCAGCCCTAGGCTATGCAAGAGGTATCAGGGTCTTGGACAGCATTTACAAGTTTGAATTGAAATTTCAATGAAGTGAACACCAAGTGGTTAAGGGAGTAGTTTAAGGCTTCTTTGCTGGGAGCCCTACTACCTCATGCAACAGCTTCAATCTTTTCCAGCCATACTAAGATGTCACAAAGATCAGTTTAATAGAGTGATAATGGTAGTTGAGTGAAAGTGCAGACTTACCTGTCTGGGAGCCCTACCTCTACAGGAAAAACACATGAAGGAGATCTAACTTGGATTCTCCACATTTTAAAAAAAACATTGTCACACACCACTAAAGTGGCATCAATTTACACAAAGTAGAAACAGTATAATAGGCCTTTGACACAAATTCCACTACAGGCAACCCGCCAGATGGAGACCCAACTTAAAGTCTCCACATTTCAAAAAATTGTTTGTAATATTAATAGCAGTAGCAACAGCAGGCACAGAAGCCATGACAAAGGAGGCACAGACTGCAATAATGCAAGATCAAAGCATGACAATAAAACAAAACCATAACCTAGTCTGCCCAGTCTGTGACTACGGTGCAAAAATCATTGGAAATCTATGACGTGTTAATTTTGATGAATAATAAGTGGTCTACACTTTTAGAGGACAGCCAGTTGCAATTTGTCAGGACATCAACAGCAGCGCTGAAGACACAATCTGAAAGAACAATGGCTTCCTGGCATGACAAAAGCTCAGAGGCATGATAGGCAAGCTCAGGATACTCATTCATTTTTGAAGGTCAAAATGCAAAAGGGTGCAAATTCACCCTGATGGCATCTATATTGAGCTCAAGATACTCTTGCACCATCTTCTCCAGTCATTCACAATTCGTCAGCTCTGTTCTGTTTGCCTCACTGCTGTCTTAAGGAAAATCACTCATAAAATTGTCTAAAACCAAATTTCCCTTTGCAGCTGGGATCGTGGATGTAACAGAGTGGCAACCCAGTAGTCAGCACTATTCCTAACCCTAAGAATGCAGGAAACATGTTGAAGATAGAGCAGCAAGAAGACACTCATGTGTGGGTGGCTTCCATGAGGTCCAAGTCCATGGTGTGCTGGTGGTGAGGTCATACTCAAGGTTGCTTCCTTCACCCCCTCCAGCCAACTACAGACAACATCCTCTTCATCTCCGGACTGTTGCCTGTCCATCACCTCTTATTCCTCATCCTCCTCAACTTTTTCTTCAGCTATTTTACCTTCACCAACAGTTTGACTGGTACCTTGAGCCACCCTTGATCTCTGTAATCTACCCTCCCATGTGTTAGGGTTTGAGTTCCCGCTTCTGCACAGGGGGAGTCTCGAACCAGTCCCGCTGGGGTCCCCCATTTGTCTTTGTCTGCAGTGGAGCCTGCTCAGCTTAGATGTCGGTCCCAGCGTCTCGCCCAGTCTAGCAGTGTGCAGAGGATTACTGCTGCTCTTCAAAGCTCTGCTATTGTGGCCAGTACTGGTTAGCAGCGAGCAGACGCCTTTAGTACAAAGTCCTTGTTTTCCCCTTCTGAGCATGCCCAGAGTGAGATCTCTCATTGGAGATCAGGGTCACATGCTCAGGTACTGCAGCAGCTCCTATTGGTCCGCCAGGAAGGTCCTGTGACTACTGGTGTTCTGGAACAAGTTTCATTGGTCCTTGTTTCTGGCAGGTCCAGTAGCTTTTACTATAAAAGGGTAGCATGGCTGGGCTGCCATGCGCTAATATCAATCTTTATATGCTATGCGCCAGTGTGGTCATGCGTGTGTGTGGTTAGGGCCCCGGCTGAAATAAGCCCCTAGAATACCGACTTAATCGGTGAGGAGTTTGGTATGCTAGCTGGTGAGGGTCGGTGTCCTAGATGCCCTAGATTACCGGCATAACCGGTGAGGAGTTTGATTGCCGTATTCAGGGCCTGGCGTTCAGACGCCATAGATTGCGGGTGACTCCCGTGAGGACATTAGCGCATGATCCCGTTCTATGTTCGCTTAGCACTTAACTGTGTACCTGGGTGCCAGACAGGACACAGAAGTTTGTCTCAGCGGCTCTGTGATGTAACAGGGTTCGCTTTCAACGCTAGACAGCGCCCTAGCGTGTTTATTTTGCGACTCAGTTGTGTTTAGTGAGTTCGCACACATCGCCATATAGCGCTGCGGCACTCCTTCTAGCGGCTCTGTGGATTAACAGAGTTCGCACATATTGCCACAGCGCGTTACGGCGTTTATTTTGGCGACTCTGCGGGATAACAGAGTTCGCTTCTTGCGCCATTTTACTAGCAGCAGGCTCCGCCTGCACGGTGGACCCCGGGCTGTGAACGCACCTCTCCACAACATATATTTGGTGCGTTCCGCAGACCTTAACACCATGACACCTGTTATGTTTCGGTAGCTGAGGAGAAATTGCAAAAAATAGCCAAAGTAGCAATACACCAGAGAGGCTGGAAACTATTGGATTGCAGTAACCTAAACTAACCGCCACACTAGTAGATCCTAGACGCCTTTTACAGCCGGAGAGATAGCTACACCTAAAGGCAGAAAGATGAATGCTATCTGCCCCGGAGCAGAATCCCCAAAGAAATAGGAAGCCCCCGAACATGTAATTGCGGTTAGACAAGAAGAAAACACGGACACAGACAGAAAATAAAATGAGCAAACGCTGGGGCCCAATCTGTCTAGATAGAAAAGTATAGGAAAGAATTCTGACTGTAACCCAAAAAAACCCTGACAAAAATACCAACACTTCTGATTAACAAAAACCTGAGATCACACGATCTCTACAACCTAAATCAGATCTCTGGTGTAACACACAGCAACACAGCAAATAAAAAGTGACAAAGGAACAAAGCAAAAATGCAAACACACAATGAGCACAATTGCAGCGCAAGACCCCAAAAGGGGACCAGGCTGCAGTCCACTGCAAGCAGCAAACCAGCAGTGAAAATCCAACAGAGGAAAAAAAAGCAAAATACTTATCTGAATGAGAGCAGGAAAGCAAGATGTGCTCCAAGCAAGAGCAGGAGGAACAATTGATTTCCGGCAAGGCTGCTGGGAACTCAGGTCACTTATATCATACCATTCAGAGCCAGCTGAAGGCCATTCAGTAATTAGTTCATTACCCTCAGCAACCACCGGAGGGAGCCCCAGCTCAGAAGTCGCCTCCAAGGTATTCACAACAGTACCCCCCCCTTGAGGAGGGGTCACCGAACCCTCACCTGCGCAACCAGGCCGAGCAGGATGAGCTCGATGATAGGCACGGATAAGTCTCCCAGCATGGATGTCTGAAGCAAACACCCAAGAATTGTCCTCCTGACCATAACCTCTCCACTTAACCAAATACTGGAGTTTCCGTCTAGCAAAACGAGAATCCAATATTTTCTCAACCACATACTCCAAATTGCCCTCAACCAAAACAGGATCAGGAGGTGCAGCCATAGGAACCACTGGCTCTATAAACCTCTTCAATAAGGACTTGTGGAACACGTTATGGATCTTAAATGTCCCTGGAAGAAGCAAACGGAAGGAAACAGGATTAATAATTTCCATGATCTTATAAGGGCCAATGATTCTTGGCTTAAATTTGGGAGATGCAACCTTCATAGGGATATTTCTTGAGGACAACCAAACCAAGTCCCCCACTTTAAAACGAGGACCATCAGTCCTATGCCGGTTGGCAAACTGCTGGGCCTTCTCTTGAGAGAGAGACTACCTCTCCACTACCTGGTCCCAAATCTGCTGCATACGCTGCACAATAGAGTCAACCCCCGGACAGACAGAAGCCTCTGCCTGTCCTGAAGAAAATCGAGGGTGAAACCCAGAATTGCAGAAAAATGGAGACATCAAGGTGGCAGAGCTAGCCCTATTATTAAGAGCAAACTCAGCCAAAGGCAAAAAAGAGACCCAGTCATCTTGATTAGCAGACACAAAACATCTCATATATGTCTCCAAGGTCTGGTTTGTTCTCTCGGTTTGTCCATTGGTCTGAGGGTGAAATGCAGAGCAGAAAGATAACTGAACACCAAGTTTAGAACAAAATGTCCTCCAAAATCTGGAAACAAACTTGACTCCTCTGTCAGACACAATATTCTCAGGAATGCCATGTAACCGAACCACGTGCTGAATGAACAAAGGCACCAATTCGGAGGAGGAAGGCAACTTAGGTAATGGCACAACATGTATCATCTTGGAAAACCTATCACAGATTACCCAGATAACGGTCATTCTCTGAGAGACAGGAAGGTCGGAAATAAAATCCACTGATATATGGATCCATGGCCTCTTGGGTACAGGTAATGGCATTAACAAACCACTAGAACGAGAGCAAGGCTTGGAACGAGAGCAAGTCCCACAGGACTGCACAAAGTCCCTGACGTCACGAGACAAAGTAGGCCACCAAAAGGACCGACTCACCAAGTCTCTGGTACCAAAAATACCGGGATGACCAGCCAATGTGGAACAATGAATCTCAGACATCACACTCTTTTTCCACTGGTCCGGAACAAACAATTTCCCAACAGGGCAGCGCTCAGGTTTATCCTCCTGACACCCCTCCAGAGCCAGTCTCAAATTGGGCGAGATGGCGGAAAGAACTACACCCTCTTTCAAAATAATAGCAGGATCAAATAACTCAGGAGAATCCGCAAAGAAACTCCTCGAGAGGGCATCCGCCTTAACATTCTTAGTGTCCGGAAGAAAAGAAAACACAAAATTAAAACGTGTGAAAAACAAGGCCCACCTGGCCTGTCTAGGATTAAGTCGCTTGGCTGACTCGAGATAAACCAGGTTCTTATGGTCCATGAGGACCACCACCTGATGTTTGGCTCCTTCCAGCCAATGTCTCCACTCTTCAAAGGCCCACTTCATGGCCAATATCTCCCGATTACCCATGTCATAATTACGTTCAGTTGGAGAAAATTTTCGAGAGAAAAAGGCACAAGGGTTACTCTTAGAGGTCTCTGGATCCCTTTGGGACAAAACGGCACCTGCCCCAATCTCAGAGGCATCAACCTCCATCTGAAACGGCAGAGAAACATCAGGCTGCCGTAGAACAGGAGCAGAAATGAATTTCTGCTTAAGTTCCTGAAACGCAGAAACTGCCTCAGGAGGCCAATTCACCACATCGGAACCCTTTTTGGTCAAATCAGTCAATTGTTTAAAAATACCGGAGAAATTACCAATAAATTTGCGATAAAAATTGGCAAAACCCAAAAATCTCTGAAGAGCCTTCAATGAAGTAGGTTGAACCCAATCACAGATGGCCTGAACCTTGACCGGGTCCATTTCAATAACAGACGGAGACAAAATGAATCCCAGAAATGAGACCTTCTGTACGCCAAAAAGACACTTTGATCCCTTCACATACAGTGCATTCTCTCTCAAAATCCGAAACACAGTCCGAACATGTTTCACATGAGAGTCCCAGTCGTTGGAAAAAATAAAGATATCATCCAAATAAACAATCAGAAATTTATCCACAAAATCCCTGAAAATATAATTCATGAAGGATTGGAAGACGGAAGGGGCATTAGTAAGCCCAAAAGGCATCACTAGGTACTCAAAATGCCCCTCTGGGGTATTAAACGCCATCTTCCATTCATCCCCGTGCTTAATGCGAATAAGGTTATACGCCCCCTGAGGTCAAGCTTGGTAAACCAACTAGCACTTTTCACTCTGGAAAATAGGTCAGAAATCAAAGGTAACGGATATTGATATTTAACAGTGATCTTATTCAAGAGGCGATAATCAATACACGGCCTCAATAAACCATCCATTTTGGCCACAAAGAAAAAACTGGCGCCCAAGAGTGAGGAGGATGGTCTGATATGACCCTTCTCCAATGACTCCTTAATATAAGATCACATAGCATCGTGTTCAGGTACAGATAAATTAAAAAGGCAACCTTTAGGAAATTTACCACCAGGCACTAAGTCAATAGCGCAATCATAGCTCCTGTGAGGAGGTAAGGATGCAGATTTACTTTCACTAAACACATCAGAAAAATCAGTCAAAAAGTCAGGGACATCCTGAGACTGGGGAGAGGCAGAAAAAACAGGAGTGTCAGTATTAACACATTGGCAACCCCAACTGGTCACAGACACAGATTTCCAATCCAAAACAGGATTATGAGTCTGTAACCATGAGAAACCCAGTACAATAATGTCATGCAGATTATGCAACACCAGAAATTTGCAAGTCTCCTGATGATCTGGTTCAACCCTCATTATCACCTGAGTAGAAAACTGGGGTTTATTCTCCGCCAAAGGGGTGGAATCAATTCCCAGAAAAGGAATAGACTTCCGCAGGGGTATCATGGGAAACCCACAATGTTTGGCAAAGTCAAAATCCATCAGGTTAATAGCTGTTCCTGAATCAACAAAAGCCTGAGCCAAAAATGTGGACAGGGAGCAAATCAGGGTAACAGTCAACAGAAATTTAGTCTGAACACTACCCAAGACAACTGAGCGCGCAAAACGTCTTCCCGCTTAGGGCAGACGGAAATAGCATGAGAAACGTCACCACAGTAGAAACATAACCAATTGCGCTTACGAAACTCATGACGCTGAGCCCCAGAAGTCACTCCATCACACTGCATGGGCTCAGGAGCTGGCTCACAAGGCAACACCATCTCACGCCTACCTCTGCGCTCCGCAAACGTCTGTCAATTTGAATAGCCAAAGTCATAGAATCATTGAGACCAGAAGGAACAGGGAATCCCACCATAACGTCCTTTAAATTTTCTGACAGACCCTTCCGAAAAAGGGCTGCCAAAGCATCATCATTCCATTTGGTCATGACTGCCCATTTTCGAAATTTCTGACAGTACAGCTCAGCATCTTGACGACCCAGATTTAATGCCAACAAGGTCTTTTCAGCTTGATCAGTGACATTAAGTTCATCGTACAATAACCCCAGAGCCTGAAAAAATACATCAACATCATTCAAAACAGGATCCCCAGGTGTCAGGGAAAAAGCCCAATCCTGAGGGTCGCCGCGCAGCAGAGAGATGACAATTTGAAGCTGCTGTGCTGCGTTCCCTGAGGTCTTAGGCTTTAAGGCAAAAAACAACTTACAGTTATTTTTGAAATTCAGAAATTTAGACCGATCCCCCAAAAATAAATCTGGCATGGGGATCCTAGGTTCCACAACCGGCAACCTAGCAAGATAGGTAGCAATACTCTAAACCTCAGTGGCAAGCTGCTCCACACGGCAAGACAACTGTGCAAACTCCATTGAGAGAAAAAATAAATTCCTCCTCAGCACCCAGAGAAATAGAGGGAAAAAAAGTAACAAATTTTTTCCTCTTTACTATTTTTCCCTTCTGTGAGTACCATATAATTTTCAGTGTGGCCAGTAATACTGTTATGTTTCGGTAGCTGAGGAGAAACTGCAAAAAATAGCCAAAGTAGCAATACACCAGAGGGGCTGGAAACTAATGGATTGCAGTAACCTAAACTAACCGCCACACTATAAGTAGCCGTGGAGCGTACCTATGGTGATCCTAGACGCCTCGTCACAGCCGTAGAGATAGCTACACCTAAAGGCAGAAAGATGAATGCTATCTGCCCCGGAGCAGAATCCCCAAAGAAATAGGAAGCCCCCGAACATGTAATGGCGGTTAGACAAGAAGAAAACACGGACACAGACAGAAAATAGAATGAGCAAACGCTGGGGCCCAATCTGTCTAGATAGAAAAGTATAGGAAAGAATTCTGACTGCAACCCAAAAAAACCCTGACAAAAATACCAACACTTCTGATTAACAAAAACCTGAGATCACACGATCTCTACCACCTAAATCAGATCTCTGGTGTAACACACAGCAACACAGCAAATAAAAAATGACAAAGGAACAAAGCAAAAATGCAAACACATAATGAGCACAATTGCAGCGCAAGACCCTAAAAGGGGACCAGGCTGCAGTCCACTGCAAGCAGCAAACCAGCAGTGAAAATCCAACAGATGAAAAAAAAGCAAAACACTTATCTGAATGAGAGCAGGAAAGCAAGATGTGCTCCAAGCAAGAGCAGGAGGAACAATTGATTACCGGCAAGGCTGCTGGGAACTCAGGTCACTTATATCATACCATTCAGAGCCAGCTGAAGGCCATTCAGTAATTAGTTCATTACCCTCAGCAACCACCGGAGGGAGCCCCAGCTCAGAAGTCGCCTCCAAGATATTCACAACAGACACCCACCTGTGTGACGACAGTCTGGAACTTAGAGATATTGTTATCCCTTCTGCATGCTTCCACCTCTTCCTCTGGGACCACCACCTCCTCATGCAGACTATTCAATTGTGCTTCAGCATGTACATGACCAGAACAGTGATGACGATGACAGCATCGTCAACGCTAACCATCTTAGTAGCCATTTTGAAACTATGCAGAAGGACGCAGAGGTGCTTCATCTATGCCTACTCTGCAATCGCGATTTGCACATACTGCATCAGTGCTCGTCGCTGCTGCCATAGTCACTGAAATATGTGCAGAGTGGAATTCCATGGTGTTGGAACATTGCAAATCAAATGGTTAACCAGTAGGAAGAAAGACTTCTGTAGCGATGCAAGTCGATGACCTGTTGGGTGTGATCGTTAGAAGTGAGCACAGCGACTGTGCTTTCCACTGCAGTGCATCCTGGCCAGGAGAGTGGCAGAAAAATTGCTGTACCACCAGGTTGAGGATGTGAGCCATGCAAGGCACATGTGAGGTTGCGCCGGCATAGAGCCGCCACCACATTTGCACAGTTATCACACGCGGCCTTCCCTGTCTACAGGTTCAGTGGAGACAACCATTGCTCTAACTAGGCTTGGATACCTGTCCACAACTCTTGAGCTGTGTGACTGCAATCTCCAAGGCATATTAATTTAAACACTGCCTGATTGTGGTCAGACCTGTTTGCACAGTACGGAGTTGGGGTGAATTCTCTCTGCACTGTTGGAACGCATGTCTCCTTAAGGGAGAGGTTGAGGGCACAGGTGAAGGCCCTAGAAGAGGCAGAGGAGCCAGAAGCAGTGGAGGAAGTGTTTGGCATGAGTAGGAGGAAACATTCTTTTATGCAATATGCTGTAAAAGAGAATGGACAGCATCTCCAAAAATCATCATAAAGCCGCTAGGAAAAATATACATAACTGAACATGAGGTTCTTAGTTTATCATTCTGAAAAGACTGTATGTGTGATGGAAATATATAAAACATATAGATCTCACTTGCATATATACTAAACAGCTAATATATACACTATAATCAATTTCTTAAAATGGCCGCCATAAACCAGACAACGGTTTGGGATTTTCCAGACATAAAGAGGAACTAATTACCAGATGTACCGAGCTGATGTCTCAATTGTCAGCATAATTACAGAAAAAGCGACAGTCATGTTGAATGCTTAGTCAGCCTATTGCTATGCCTTAATCACAATATTCTATATATTTAGATAACCAATAACAGAGAAGCTTGACCATATGGTAATTAACTAACCACCCCTTTCTATAAGCCACTATAAAAACATGTATGTACAATAAAGCATTAGTAATGATGGAATGTGATTCTGTCACCCTTGGTGTGCAGTGTCATTCTTGAGTGCTCAAATACTCAGCCTAATTGGGAACGACCGCAGCACACACAGCGATAGATTTATCCTAGCCAATATTTCCTTCACATCTGGCGCCCAGCGTGGGGCAGTGGAGAAACACACGGGGACTGTTGTGAATACCTTGGAGGCGACTTCTGAGCTGGGGCTCCCTCCGGTGGTTGCTGAGGGTAATGAACTAATTACTGAATGGCCTTCAGATGGCTCTGAATGGTATGATATAAGTGACCCGAGTTCCCAGCAGCCTTGCCGTTAATCAATTGTTCCTCCTGCTCTTGCTTGGAGCACATCTTGCTTTCCTGCTCTCATACAGATAAGTTTTTTTTTTCGTCTGTTGGATTTTCACTGCTGGTTTGCTGCTTGCAGTGGACTGCAGCCTGGTCCCCTTTTAGGGTCTTGCGCTGCAATTGTGCTCATTGTGTGTTTGCATTTTTGCTTTGTTCCTTTGTCACTTTTTATTTGCTGTGTTGCTATGTGTTACACCTGAGATCTGATTTAGGTGGTAGAGATCGTGTGATCTCAGGTTTTTTGTTAATCAGAAGTGTTGGTATTATTGTCAGGGTTTTTTTTTGGGTTGCAGTCAGAATTCTTTCCTATACTTTTCTATCTAGACAGATTGGGCCCCAGCGTTTGCGCATTCTATTTTCTGTCTGTGTCCGTGTTTTCTTCTTGTCTAACCGCCATTACATGTTCGGGGGCTTCCTATTTCTTGGGGGATTCTGCTCTGGGGCAGATAGCATTCATCTTTCTGCCTTTAGTTGTAGCTATCTCTCCGGCTGTGACGAGGCGTCTAGGATCACCGTAGGTACGCTCCACGGCTACTTCTAGTGTGGCGGTTAGTTTAGGTTACTGCAATCCAATAGTTTCCAGCCTCTCTGGTGTATTGCTACTTTGGTTATTTTTTGCAGTTTCTCCTCAGCTACCGAAACATAACAGGGGACCCTGCTAACCAAAAAGATGAGGGTGTCGGCCGTGGCCTCTGCTCACGGGACAGAGTCTGCAGCTCCATAAGAAAGGTAAAAAAATGTTGTCACTGCCTGAATGTCCCTGTGCCCATTTCTGGGTCTATACCTCTTGCCGGTCAGGTGTGGTCACCACCGCATTCCCAGGTAGAGTAAAAAGTGCACGCCCTTAGCCAAACCCTGGGATATAAGCCAAGGTGTCTGTTGCATGCACAAGGGGAGTCTCGAACCAGTTCCGCTGCGGTCCCCCATCCATCTCGGCCGCAGTGGAGCCTGCTCAGCAAAGACGTCAGTCCCAGCATCTTGCCCGGTCTAATACTGTGCAGAGACTTGATGCTACCTCTCCAGGTTATACTATTGTAGCCAGTTCTGGTTAGTGGCGAGCAGACATCTTTAAGACTAAGTCCTGCGTTTCCCCTTCTGAGCATGCCCAGGGTAAGAACTCTCATTCGAGATCAGGGGTCACATGCTCAGGTACTGCAGCAGCTCCTATTGGTCCGCTAGGACGGTCATGAAACTACATGTGTTCTGGAATATTGGTCCTTTTCTATAGTTGCGACTCTGTAAAGTAACAGAGTTCGCCATACCGCCGTCTTACTAACAGCAGGCTCTGCATGCACAGTGGACCCCGGGCTGCGAACGCACCTATTATTTATATTTATTTTGTGCGTTCCGCCAGCCCTAACATAATACTAGCGCCAGGGTCTGGCTAGTAAAATGGCAGATGACCAGCGTCTACAGCAGGACATCCAGCAGCTGGAGGGTAGGTTGGCGGCCCTTGAGCGCACAACCTCAGCTGTGGATGTTACCGCAGTCGCTGTTCAGGCTGCTAGCATGGCTGCAGCCAGTGTGTCCACTGCCTCCTCTGCCCCTACATTATCCCACCTCCGCTTCCAGACAAGTTTGCTGGTGAAAGCAAGCAATGTAAGGGATTCGTGATTCAGTGCTCTATACAACTCGAGCTTCTGGCTGCACGTTTCCCCATGGATCGGGCACAAGTGGGTTTTGTAATATCTCTCCTGTCGGGCAGAGCGTTGGAGTGGGCCACCCCGCTGTGGGAGCGCGATGACCGTGTGGTGTGGAGTGCTCCTCGTTTTCTGGAGGCTCTAAAAAAGGTCTTTCTAAGACCTCAGGTCACCCACGATACGGCGCTCCAACTGCTGGCAAGTTCACAGGGTTCGTCCTTGGTCAGCTATTTTGCTGTCCAATTTCGGACTCTGGCCTCGGAGTTAGACTGGCCAGATAAAGTCCTCATTCCCGTGTTTTGGAGAGGACTGGCGGGCCATGTGAAAGACGCCTTGGCTACCAGGGAGATTCCCACCACACTGGAGAAGCTTATCGCCATATCTACCCGCATCGACCTCCGTTTTCACGAGCGGAGGTTGGAGCGGTCCCAGTGTAGGCAGAGGTTCCGGCTGGCTCCCACCTTCGCCAGACCTCTAGAATCTTTCAGTCAGGCATCTGACTCCCATGAGGCCATGGAGGTTTCTCGAGCAGGACCTAAGTCCCGGGCCGCTCGAGTACCAGTGGTTTGTAACATCTGTCAGCAGTTAGGACATTATGCCAACAAATGTCCACAACGGTCGGGAAAACGGTCGCGTCTAGTGACCCTGGGAGGAGGTTCACTAGACACCGCAGCATTTTCCACCAATTTGTCCTTCAAGGGTCCATCTACTCTCACCGCCGCGCTCTGTGTGGATTCTGGAGCCGAGGGGAATTTCATGTCCTCTGCCTTTGCTCTCCACCACACTATACCTCAGGTGATGCTCGCCAAATCGGTGACTGTGCGAGTAGTGAATGGATCGACTCTGCCCTCACAAATCACCCACCAGACTATCCCTCTCACTTTATCTATGTCCCCTTCCCATCAGGAGTAGTGTTGAGCGATACTGCTCGATATCTAAAAATATCATATCGGAATGGTATCGCCGATATCACTAAATATCGTCGATATCCGATTCCGATACCGGAAGTCCCATGTAAGTCTATGGGAACAAAATATCGCAACAAAAAAAACCCTTTCTTTCGTTGTAAACACAAAATATACACACATAGAATACATATATATATATATATATATATATATATATATATATATTTATATATACATGTCATTGTGACATATATATATATATACATATATTTATAGTTTATACACTTCTACATAGTAAAATAGACTCTGATTCAATTGCCGGGTAAAGCCGTGACATACCCCATAGTAGTCGACGGGCTCGGTGCCGAGTACCCCCAAAACCTCTGGCTCTGTGCGACTCAACTTGGGCGTCACGAACAGGATTCTGTAGCTCGCTATAAGCGAGTCCTGTGTGCCTGAATTGAACTGGTTTTGTGCTTGAGAATTGCTAAAATCATCAGAGAATGTATTTGCCATTTTTCCGCCATATCTGCGTCACGACGAGGCCTGGTGAAGAAGAAGGGGGTGCTCTTCGTGGGTGTACACTCACTCAGTGGCGCGAAAACGATGGCCGACCACTCTAAATGGTACTGCAATGTAAGATCGTGCTCCACAGCTCTGGAGTTCCGCCTCCTCATCCTCCTCAGTGTGCGGAAACTAACACGAAGGTCCCGCCTCACTACAAAAGAGGGGCCCTCTCCAGATGCTAATGACACATGTGACTTGGCAGAGATGGCTAATGGACACGAGCAGAAGTGTGAAGGGATGGAGCAGTCAGAGCTCTCCCCCCACGGAAGCGACCCGATCGCCACGGAACCACCGTTGGGCACCCGGCCTGGAAACCCTCCTACGCTGCAAGAAGCGGAGGATACCCTAAGAGGCCTGGCCCGGCACCGGGAGGAGGTCGCCAGGATGGAAGCCAGCTGGTGTGCCCTAAAACTAAACTTGGAGCGGCGCCAATCCCTCTTACCTGAAGTGTCTGTACCGGAAGGTGAGGCACCCGTTCTAGTAGAGGAGTCCGTGCGGGCATCCCAGCCCTTGCAATGTGATCCGGTTGACGTTGTCGCAGTGGAGGCACCTGTTCCTGCAAAAAACTCTGCACCGGCAGCACCCCAGATCCCGCTGTCTGCCCCCATCGCTGAGACAGAAGAAGCGACACCCGTCCTCATGGAGGAGGCCGCGCAGGCACCAGAGGTCTACCTGTCTGTACCGGAGCCCCGACTGTCATCTGTTCCAGAGCCGGCTGCTTCCTCCGCAGGTGAGCGCCACCAGGACTGTCGGGCGCCAGGAGAGCTGCCGCAAACCGGACATCGTAAGCTGCAGTTTGATGGTGGAGACATGGAGCTGCTGGTGGAGGAGAATTACAACCGGCGTCAGGAAGAAGAGTGGAGACGTTGGGAGCGGGAAGCAGAGCGACAAAGGGAGCAGCGAGAATCCCAAAAGCTTCGGCAACGTAACCTGGAGAAGGACCGGGCAGATAAGGACCGGATGAGAAAAGATAAAGGAACCCTGTGGGAGCCGCGGCGTAAGGGTGCAGTACGGAGCTTTAAATTGAAAGGTGGTTGGGGCTTCATCCAGGAGCCTGGACTTTATTTAGAAGTGTTTGTGACCCGGCGGGACGTGGAGACTCACCTCCCAGAAGGACACCCGGGGAGGGACCTGTTGCCAGGAGACTTGGTGACTTACACCCGACACTGGGGTTACAATGGATGGTACGCCCTAAATGTTACCAGGTGCGACCCCTACTCCCCAGAGTGTCAGGAACCTGTGAGACCCTCGGAGCCTTCAGCCTCCCACATCCAGGCCTCTGCACAAGTGCCCACCCCACGCCGTAAATCTCCCCAGCCTCCCTCAGTGGTCTCCTCAGCAGCCCCAGCTATGGACATGATAACTATAGCTGGCCCGTACCCGGCGCCTGTTAGGCCCCCTGGGGTTCGTTCAGTCCGGGACATAGGGCTCCAGACCCGGAGGGAGATGAAAGAGGTGGCCACACAGACACAGATAGCGGGTCACGACTTGACTGTACAGGCCACACGACGTCATCAGGTCCTGGTGGTCCTTGGTGTCTCGGATGTTTGGCAAGCATCAGAAGAGTACCAGGTGGTACCTGGAACACCCCTGCCAAAGAATTATAAATAACCCGGACAGGGTCCTGTATGTAAATAGTTAAATTGCTGATGTACCCGGACGGGTGAATGTTCATAAAATAATTTTTTAATTTAATAAAAAACACAACACAGTTTTCATTACTTTTATTACAGTCTCATCCTGCGACGCCATCGATCTCCTGTAAAAAAATGAAAAAAATATACAGCAGTATACCACCTGTCCGACGCAGTCCATAGTAACGAGTGTCCCACGACGATCCAGCTCTGCTACATCAGAATGACAGGCAGAGGCTGTCATCCCGGCGCAGCACAGCTGATTACCTGCTTCCCCGGCGGTGACGTCATCGGACTGGTTTACGGCCGGGATTACCCTGCAGTCACTGCAGTTATCGCGAAAAAACTGCATGTGACGCCAGGGAGAAGATAATGGCGGCCATCAAGCAGTCCAGGACGTGACCGCCGGAAATCTTCTGCCAGGTAAGTGCCGCTGACTCCTGACAGACCCGACCGACGGACACTCACAGTGACAGTGACAAATCCGATTCCGGTATCCGATATGACGAAAATATCGGTACTCGGAATCGAAAGACCGATACAGCTAATATCGGCCGATACCCGATATTTGCAGTATCGTATCGCTCAACACTAATCAGGAGAGTATTTATTTTCTTGTCCTGCCCAAGGGAATAGATGAGGTTTTGCTGGGAATACCTTGGCTCCGTCACCACTCTCCCCATATTGAGTGGTCCTCTGGGAGGATACTGGGTTGGGGTGATTCATGTAGAGGCAGGTGTGTCAGGGAGTGCGTTCAGGTCACCACCACAGTGATACCCGTAGATCTCACTTCTCTTCCCCAGTGTTATTGGTCATATGCAGATGTTTTCTCCAAGAAGGCGGCGGAGACTCTTCCGCCTCATTGCCCCTACGACTGTCATATTGATCTCTTGCCTGGAGCAGAACCTCCTCGGGGAAGAGTCTATCCCCTCTCGCTTCCTGAGACCGAGGCCATGTCCCAGTATATTCAGGAGAATCTGGCAAGAGGGTTCATTAGGAAGTCGGTGTCACCAGCAGGGGCGGGGTTCTTCTTCGTGCAAAAGAAGAACGGAGAATTACGTCCGTGTATTGACTACAGGGATCTTAACGCCATCACCGTCAAGAATAAATCCCCGTTGCCCCTATTCCCTGAGCTCTTTGATAGGCTCTGAGGAGCAAAGGTATTTACCAAGCTAGATCTATGTGGTGCCTATAACCTAATTCGCATCCGTGAAGGGGACGAGTGGAAGACAGCTTTTAATACCAGGGATGGGCATTATGAATACCTTTTGATGCCCTTCGGGCTCTGTAATGCTCCCGCAGTTTTCCAAGACTTTGTCAATGACATCTTCCGGGATATGCTCTCCATCTCTGTAGTAGTCTTTCTGGATGATATTCTCATCTTTTCACCAGATATAGACTCTCACCGGAGGGATGTCAACAAAGTCTTCGACCTCTTATGGGCAAACTCCCTCTATGCCAAGCTGGAGAAATGTGTGTTTGAGCAGGAGTCTTTACCTTTCCTAGGCTATATCATCTCCGCCCAGGGATTGGCTATGGATCCTGCCAAACTACAGGCTGTTATGTACTGGCAGAACCCCATTCTCTTAAAGCGGTGCAGCGCTTTATGGGGTTTATTAATTATTATCGCCAGTTCATTCCCCATTTCTCGACTTTGGTAGCTCCCTTGGTAGCACTCACCAAGAAGGGAGCAAATACCAAGTTGTGGTCTGAGGAGGTCTCCAAGGCATTCTCTTCCATCAAGTCGCATTTTGCCAGTGCTCCCATATTACATCGCCCCGATGTTGATAAGCCGTTTATTTTAGAGGTGGACGCCTCTTCTGTTGGTGCTGGAGCAGTCCTTTATCAAAAGGATGCTCAAGGTCGGAAGCATCCCTGCTTCTTCTTTTCTAAGACCTTTACACCAGCAGAGAGGAATTATTACATCGGGGACAGGGAGTTGTGTTGTGAATGGGTTTGAGATGAGTTCTGAGCAGAGGCTCCCTCTGGTGGTTACAAGCGGTGCTAGTGAAGATTGTGAGGACTGGGAATCAGGTGTTACTGACTGGTCTTATATAAGGGAGTCATTTTCCCATCAGGGTTGCCGGTGATCAATTGTTCTGGTCTGAATCCTTCATTCCAGTTTTCCTTGTAGCCTGCTGTGTCGTGTCTGCATCTCCTGCTAACAGATAAGACTTTTTCTTCTTTTGTGTTTGTGCTATATTTTTGCATTTTGTCCTGCACTTCTTTGGGGGCCTTCAGGGTCCCCTCCGGGGGCTTCTGCCCTCTCAGTTTAGTTCAGCCACTGAGTTTTGTTCTTTTGCTTTTTCCAGTTTTTTCAGTGGCTGCTGTTTTGATTTTGTTACACCAGAGAGCTAATTTAGGTGGTAGAGGTCGTGTGATCTCAGGTGATTTTGAAATTAGTAGAGTTGGTGCTTTTCAGGGTTTTCTGGGATTGCAGTAAGTACCCTTCCTATCCTTTTCTATTTAGATAGTTTGGGCCCCAGCGTTTGCTCATACTATTTTCTTTCTGTGTCAGTATTTCCTCTTGTCTAACCGCCATTACATGTTTGGGGGCTTTCTATTATCTTTGGGGTTCTGCTCCGGGCAGATAGCTTTCCTATTTCTATCTTTAGGTGTAGTTAGTTTCTCAGGCTGTGACGAGGCGTCTAGGACCAACGTTGGAACGCTCCACGGCTGCCTCTAGTTGTGGTGGTTAGTCAGGGTACTGCAATCTCATAGATTCCAACTGCTCTGGTGTATTACCTTTTTTACCTGCACTCCTCAGCTACCGAAACATAACAGAGTTGCTGGCTATGAAGTTGGCCTTCTCTGAGTGGAGACATCTTCTGGAGCGGGCTCGTTTTCCCTTCCAAGTCTTCACTGACCACAAAAACTTGGTATATCTGCAAACGGCTCAGCGGCTAAATTCTCGCCAGGCCAGATGGTCCCTATTCTTCTCTCGGTTCCACTTCACCCTCCATTTTCTCTCCGGTGAGAAGAATATTTGGGCCGACGCTCTCTCTCGCTCCTTAGTGTCATCAGAGGAGGAGGATGAGGAGCCTCGGCTTATTGTCCCCGAAGAGAGCCTGAGAACGGTAGCCCCGATTTCGCTAGAGTCTGTGCCTCCGTGCAAGACTTTTGTGCCCACTAATTTGCGACCGGAGGTACTTTCTTGGGCACACTCATCAAGGGTGGGTGGACACTTTGGGCAAAGAGGACAACTGAATTATTGGCGAGGACATACTGGTGGCCACATATGGTCCATGACGTCAGGGAGTATGTTCAGGCGTGGGTCTCCTGCGCCAAGAACAAGTCCTCTCGACAACAGCCAGCTGGGATACTTTTCCCTATGCCCGTGGCAGACAGGCCCTGGGAGATGGTCGGGATGGACTTTGTGGTGGGCTTACCCAAGTCTCGGGGTTGCACTATCATTTGGGTGATCACCGACCACTTCTCCAAAATGGTGCACTTAGTGCCGCTACCACGGTTACCTTCTGCACAGGCCTTGGCAGCATTATTTATTAGAAACATCTACCGTCTACACAGTTTGCCAGACAAGATTGCCAGCAATCGAGGTCCCCAATTTGCGTCTCGGTTCTGGAGAGAGCTGTGTCATCTACTCTGCATTGAGTTAAACCTCTCCTCTGCATATCATCCCGAGACGAATGGGTTGGTAGAGAGGGCCAACCAGACCTTGGTCACATACTTGCGACATTTTGTCTCTGCCAGGCAGGATGACTGGGCATCCTTGCTCCCTGGGCGGAGTTCGCGCTAAACAATGCTGTGGCTGACTCCACCGGACAGACCCCATTCCTCTTAAATTACAGCCAGCATCCGCGGGTACCGGTGCCAATGCCCGTGGCTTCCGCCGACTCCAGGGTGGCAGACTGGGCTGTGGAGGCACGGGACATATGGGACCGCACCCAGGATGCCATTCAGGCTTCCAAGGAGAGGATGAGGTCTTCTGCCGTTGCCCATCGGCGTCCAGCTCCGACATTTGCTCCTGGCGACCTAGTGTGGCTCTGCGCCCGAAATATCAGGCTGCTTCTGGAGTTCACTAAGTTGGCACCCCGCTATTTGGGTCCCTTCAAGGTCCTCGAGCAGGTGAACCCTGTGGCTTACCGTTTGGCCATTCTGCCTCACCTTGGTATCTCCGACACCTTCCATGTTTCCCTCCTAAAACCCGTGGTCATCTCCCGGTTGTCTGAGTCATCTGCCAGGACGTCGGGTTCGTCTACGGACGATCACGAGGTGAACGCCATTGTAGGGTGCAAGGTGGTATGGGGTAAAAATTTTTTTTGGGTGGATTGGAAGGGTTATGGGCCTGAGGATAGGTCCTGGGAGCCTGCCGAGCATATTCATGCTCCGCAGCTCATCGCTGCCTTTGAACGTAGCGAGGCCCAAAGAAGGGGGGCCCTAGGAGCGAGGGTAATGTTAGGGGTCGAGTTCCCGCTTCTGCACAAGGGAAGTCTCGAACCATTCCCGCTGCAGTCCCCCATCAATCTCCAGCCACAGTGGAGCCTGCTCAGCAAAGACGTCGGTCCCAGCGTCTCGCCCAGTCTAATACTGTGCAGAGACTTGCTGCTGCCTCTCCAGGTTCTGCTATTGTAGCCAGTTCTGGTTAGTAGTAGAGTTGAGCGATACTTTCCGATATCCAAAAGTATCGGAATCGGAATGGTATCGCCGATACCATTAAAATATCGGCGATACCCGATACCGATACCGGAAGTCCCATGTAAGTCTATGGGAACAAAATATCGCAACTAAAAAAAACCTTTATTTCCTTGTAAACACTAAATATACACACATAGAATACATATATATATATATATATATATATATATATATATACATGTCATTGTGACATATATATATACATATATGTATAGTTTATACACTTCTACATAGTAAAATATCCTCTGATTCAATTGCCGGGTAAAGCCGGCTTCTGTGAAAAGACAGAAGCACCCGACATGAAATGACACTTGGTGTACATAGGGTTAACCATGTCTTTTCATGTCGTTTGCAATCTGATTTGCACAAACAATTACATCAGTCTATGTGTGCAAAATTTCACACCTGTAGGGGTTAATTAAAGGTGTAAATTCGTTGTAAAAAAACCTGACTTTTTTGCTACGAATTTACACCTTTAATTAACCCCTACAGGTGTGAAATTTTGCACACTAAAGGGTATGCCACACTAAACAATATCGCTAACGGGATCGCTAAAAAACGTCACTATTTAGCGATCCCGTTAGCGATATTGTTCAGTGCGGCAGCTTCCAGCGACGAGCTTCCTGCTGTGATCTCGCTCGTCGCTGGAATCGTTCCGGACCCTATTTCATCGTCGGCGCTCCCGCTGGGTAAGTATCTTATCGCTGTGTGGCACCTTTTCTTAGCGATTTAGCGGTACTTTTGTACCGCTAAAGTCGTTAAGAAGATCGCTAACGGCGATAGCGTCGTTAACTATATCGCTAAATGCGGCAGCATTTAGCGATATAGAAACAATCCCGCTAGCGATCTCATTAGTATGCAACGCTAACGAGATCGCTAGCGGGATAGCTTAGTGTGGCAGTACTTTTACACTCATGTAATTGTTTGTGCAAATCAGATATCAAACTACATGAAAAGACATGGTTAACTCTATGTAAACCAAGTGTCATTTATGTCGGGTTCTGCATTTTCACAAAAGCCGGCAATTGAATTAGCGGCTATTATACTATGTAGAAGTGTATGAACTATAAATATATATATATATGTGTCACAAACTCAATGACATGTATATATATATATGAGGTGTAAAATTGCTGAAAAAAAATGCGTGGGCTCCCGCCCTATTTTGCAACCAGACAGACAAAGCCAGTGAGTGGGGGCAAATAATAATAGCCCAGAGAGGGACCATTATTTTTGGCCCCCCCCGGCTACTAAAATCTGCCCCCAGACACCCCAGAAAGGGCAAATCTCTAATTAGATTTGCCCTTTCTGGCACTTTGCCCGTCTATTCCCATTGCCCTGTAGCGGTGGCGAATGGGTTAATAGGGGATTAAAATGACCTTGCAATTGAAAGGTCACTTTAAGCCAGGTTAATAATTGAGAGCTGTCAATTAGACAACTATAAATTATTAATCCTATTGTATGAAAGAAAAATCAAACACACACACTTTAATAAAAAAGAAGTTTAATGAAATAATCACACAGTTTTTGACCATATTTTATTTACCTGCTAAAACCATTTCCTGTAATAAAAATAAAATAATAAAGCAAAATTATTCTTACCTATCCCATGCACAGTCAGGTCCCACAGTGTAATCCTTCAGAAAGGGTTAATGTTTACTGCAGGGACCGCAGCTAATGCTGCAGCCTCACAGTAAACCCCCAAATGAATGAGCTCCTCTCCTGGCTGACAGGAGAGGAAGTGGAAAGCTTAATTGATTGCTTTCCACTTTCACTTCAGGTCAGCCAGGGACACCATCAGTGACGTCAGAGGGAACTGATTAACAAAAATAGGGGTTCCCTTCGAAAAAAAAATGGCGTGGGGTCCCCCCTATTTTTGTTAACCAGCCAGATGAAGCAGACCGCTGAGGCCTGGATTTTCAGGCTGTTAAGGAGCCAAGATCCATGGACCTTGCCAGCCTGATAATACCAGGCCACAGCTGTCTGCATATCTTGGCTGATTAACAAAAACAGGGGATCCCCTCGAAAAAAATTGGCGTGGGGTCCCCCCTATTTTTGTTAACCAGCCAGATGAAGCAGACCGCTGAGGCCTGGTTTTTCAGGCTGGTAAGGATCCAATATCCATGGACCTTGCAAGCCTGATAATACCAGGCCACAGCAGTCTGCTTAGCTTGGCTGGTTAACAAAAATAGGGGATCCCCTCGAAAAAAAAACGGCGTAGGGGGTCCCCCTATTTTTGTTAACCAGCCAAGTAAAATGCAGACTGCTGCGGCCTGGTATTAAAAGACTGTCAAGGCCCATGGATTTTGGCCCTCAACAGCCTGATAATACCAGGCTACAGCAGCCCCACATTTGGCGCATCAAAAGATGTGCCAATTGTGGCACTTTACCCGGCTCTTCCCACTGCCCTGTAGCGGTGGCAAGTGGGGTAATAAGGGGTTAATGTCACCGTTGATTGCACGGTGACAATAAGCCCGGTTAATAATGGAGAGGTGTCAATAAGACACCGATCCATTATTAATCCCAAAGTTATTAAATGTATAAAAAAAAGACAAAGCAAGAAAAAAGTCTTTTAATGAAATAAAAGAGACAACACAGTTTTCATTAATTTTATTATACACTCATTCCTGCGACGCCATCGATCTCCTGTAAAAAAAAAAAAAAACAAACCAACAGTATACCACCTGTCCGACGCAGTCCATAGTAACGACAGTCCCACGACGATCCAGCTCTGCTACATCGCAATGACAGGCAGAGCCTGTCATCCCGACGCAGCACAGCTGATTACCTGCTTCCCCGGCGGTGACGTCATCGGACTGACTGCTTTACGGCCGGGATTACCCAGCAGTCACTGCAGTTATCGCGAGAAACTGCATGTGACTGCCGGGGAAAGATGATGGCGGCCATGAAGCAGTGCAGGACGTGACCGCCGGAGATCTTCTGCCAGGTAAGTGCCGCTGACTCCTGACAGACCCGACCGACGGACACTGACAGTGACAGTGACAATCCCGATTCCGGTATCCGATATGACGAAAATATCGGAACTCGGAATCGGAATTCCGATACAGCCAATATCGGCCGATACCCGATATTTGCAGTATCGGAATGCTCAACCCTAGTTAGTAGCGAGCAGACGTCTTTAAGACTAAGTCCTGCGTTTCCCCTTCTGAGCATGCCCAGGGTAAGATCTCTCATTCGAGATCAGGGGTCACATGCTCAGGTACTGCAGCAGCTCCTATTGGTCCGCTAGGAAGGTCCTGAAACTACATGTGTTCTGGAATAGTTTCTCATTGGTCCTTTTCTGGCAGGTCCTGTAGTTGCTGCTATAAAAGGGTTGCATGACCATGCGGCCATGCGCTAGTATCAATTGCATTATGTGCTTTGCGCCAGTGTGATCTTGCACGCATGTGTTAGGGCTCGGCTGAAATAAGCCCCTAGAATACCGGCACCTCCAGTGAGGAGACTTGTATGCACGTGTTTAGGGCTTGGCTGAAATAAGCTTCTAGAACACCGGCTTCTCCGGTGAGGAGATTGTCTGATTGCGTTGCTGATTGCATTACTACGGACTGCTGTCCGCACAGCAGTTGTCTGTGCATCCCTGTGGAGTTAACAGGACACAGTCCATATCTCTGCGTCTCTACCTTAGCGACTCTGTGGTGTAACAGAGTTCGCTTATACCGCCATATAGTGCCACAGTATCTATAGTTGCAACTCTGTGAAGTAACAGAGTTCGCCATACCGCCATCTTACTAGCAGCAGGCTCCGCCTGCACGGTGGACCCCGGGCTGCGAACGCACCTATTATTTATATTTACTTTTTTGCGTTCCGCTAGCCCTAACAATGTGTTTATGTTTGTGTAGATTCAGGAGATAGGTGGAACAGTCACTGATTTTGCTTGTGGTTGCTGGGAAACAGACAACAGGAAGCAGTCACTTGATAAGTTATTACAGATTCCCGTGCACCGGGGGGAGAGGCATTCCCAGATTTCCAGGCATGGATGGCAATTAGTTAGAGGGATTTTACAGATTCCTGTAGCCGGTGAGCCAGGCAGGAACCGACACGGAGGGTGATAGTCCCGGGCATCTGAGTGCCCTGTGCGATTGGCAGTTGTCAGGTTACCAGAACAGCTTGAACGTGCCACAGAATAATAAAGAGGGCTTTGATTCTCCCAGGAGTCTGTTCATGTTGTTATGTAAAGTGATGTCTCTTTGAATATAGAGTTGTAGAGTTGTAATAGAAGGCATTTTGCACACTTCCCTTTTGTTGTTAGCAGGGAAATATCCCTTATAAATCACATTGTCACATCTGAAGTTGCTCTGGTTCCTGTTTTGTACTCTGAGATTTTTAGCTGCAGTATAGAAACTTTTTTAGGATCTGAGCTGTGTCTGTGATCATGCTGTGTGATACTTGATTTTCGATACATCAGTAGTATCTAAGAGAAAAAGGGGCAGTAAGTGTCTGCGTGTCAGAAGCACAGACAAAAGTGTTAGAAGCTGCATCATCTCTTTGAAGTTTTGGAATGGGGAATAAGCTGGGGAAACAGGAGGGTCTTTTACTTCCTGATGAGAAAACTGCCCCCCAGATAGTAGCTGAACAGGAGGGTGTGAAGTATGTAAAAAATTACAGACGGCTGATGAAAGTATGTGAAATTCACCAAGAAGGCAAACTTCAGGCTGCAGAGTGGTATGACATATTGAAAAAGAAAAAAGGGAAGTTGGTTGATGCTAAGTTGCTGAACAAGGCAAATGCTTGGTATAGAGTAGCAGCAGACTTACATCATTTAGGAGGTACAGAAAGATATGTGAACAAACCAGGAAATGATTTTCATGTGTATATGATGGGGAAAGGTCTCAAACCATCTGCGCCTCCACCATATGGAGAGAATAAATACTGGACATGTGCAGTCTGCTCTCAACCGAATCCTTAATATAGGGACACTTGTGCAGTGTGTGACGCTCCCTGCCCCTCTCTACAGGGAGAAGGCATCATTGTTCCAACCACGCCCTCTCAGGCTACACAAAAGGGGGAGGAATTCTCTCCTCCTTTTCTGTCACTCCTCTCTCCTCCTAACTCACACCTCTCTCCTCCTCCTCTTTCTCTGCCACTCCTCTCTCCTTCTCCTTCTCTGCCACTCCTCTCTCCACCTCCTCTGTCACTCCCCTCTCCTCCTCCTTCTCTCCCACTCTCCTTTCCTCCTCCTCTGCCACTCCTCTCTCCTCCTCCTCCTTCTCTGCCACTCCTCTCTCTTCTTCCTCCTCCTCTGTCACTCCTCTCCCCCCTCCTTTTTCTCTGGCACTCCTCTCTACTCCTCCTCCTTCTCTGCCACTCCTCTCTCCTCCTTCCTCACACCTCTCTCTTCCTGCTTCTCTTTCATTTCACTACCTCCTGTGCCAATGCCTAAGCAGGCACACCTTGTGTTGTCTCTGTATCCAGTGTTTACAGCGTAAGGCACTTTCTATGTCCCAAGCACAGAACAGCCATTGCCAGTCATGATATCAGAAGAAGAGGATGAGAACCTCCCTGCCCACAGTGCCACAGGTAGCCCCCAGACACTACAGGCAGCAGCAGACAGCTCAGCCAGGGGTTCAGAGGGGGGACCATCCGCTGATAATGCACAATCTTAATATCGATCAGAAGCTGCCAACATTCACACCAACATGGAATTATAATCCACCGCAGACCCAGGCAGGGGGGAACATCCTGATGCAAAAAGGCAACTTCTAAGTCCAAATATCAACCCATGCATGACCCCAGTACACAATTGTTATGGAAATGTAATTAGGATAAATCTATCCTGAAGTGTTTGTTGGTGCTGTTCCCAATTTTCTATTAAATGTCTTTTTGAGCGCTCAGAACGAAATGAGGACTGTCCACACGGAAGTGTCAGTATAACAGTTCGTCAAGACCCCACGTTTATTATTCATTCAAGGTTTTATACGTTTACAAAAAGAGGCTGGTTAGTCAATTAACATACAATTAAAAGCTGCTCGATTATTGGCTGTTCTAGTGTAAGTATGATAATTATGATAAAAGGGCTAAAGTTGCAGATTTATTGTTTTTGTTCTTTGCCCTAGCTTTCTTGCATGACTAGTAAAGAAAACAATATATATCTATTAAGACTTTCTGTTCTTGTTTCTTATGAAGGCCAGGGTAGTTTAAAACGACTGATTATAGCTGGCATCAGCTTTTGCATAGATATGCTGAGCACAGGATTTTTAGCAAGTAAGATCTATCTAACTGTGAATGCATATATATGAATATACATTGAATATATGGAATACATATATATTTCCATGACAGTCCCCCCTTAGATACCACTTGCCCTAAAAACCTGCTCCTGTCCCAAAGCGCTGCAACTCTTTTGTGCTGCCGGCGGGTTGAGATATGCCTAGTTCATGCCTCCCCTACCGATACATACAAAAAAGGCTGCACTCAAGCATACTAAAGCATGACAATATGGAATACATGAAATTTAGAATAGCAATATGGCTTTGGAATATAAGGAAAAATTTGAGACGCTTAGTATAAATATTTGGCCAAACATTTTAAAGCCCACCAACCATCGTCAAGGTGGTCTCAATACTGGTGAGTCCCTGACCTAATGTGAACATACCTCTATTAGGCTGATATCTGAATTTCTGGGTGAATATGCACCTCTGTCAGCAATGCCTGCATTTATGGGTAAAGTAGGCACCTGGTGTAATTAAAATCACCACCTGGTGGGGGCGGAGTGCTCGGTCAGCAAGCTAACATTCAATAGACAAAAAAACCTGACTGTCACATCCAGTCTAATGTGAACTAGGTGCAAACCAAGGGAAGCTACCCCCATGTAAAACATACAAAAAAAGGCTGCACTCAAGCATACTAAAGCATGACAATATGGAATACATTAAATTTAGAATAGCAATATGGCTGTAAGGTTCTTTGTCTCTTTTGACATGTTTCTTGAGACTCAGTTTTTTCCCTGGCCATTTTGCTTTCTGTCTTGCTGCAGCTATCTTGCCCTCAGTCAATATGGAGTTTCCAGCTTTCATGTTCCCGCCCTGATTCTCTCCCTCTTGCCTCTTAAGCAGCCTCAGCTGAGCAATCAGTGCTTCAGAATCAAGCCTGCAGTCAGCCTGTGACCTGACTCCTGGAAACCTTGGACTTGTACTCCAGCCATTTCCTACTGAGGAACTTTGGAACACTTGTGGACTCTGGAAACCTGCTGTTTGGTAAATCCACGTTTGCAAGGGAACTGCGGTAACAGAGAAGAGATCCTGAACCTGTTGTGGAGAGTTGTTGCTGAGCTTGAAGTTACTCTGGCCTGCTGTGTCTCCTGCCTCTGTACCTGCAAACTGTGTGACCCTTTTGCCTACTTGTATGAAGTAATACAAGTCCTTCCATATCAAACCTATGTCTCATGTGTTTTCCTCGCACCCAAGCACAAGACGCTATATGAACTGTATACCATACATTACAAGATTCTGAAGCCAACGTTAGTGTCTGCTGGGTCTGGGAAGGCTGTGTCTGCTGTGACTGTGGATATCAGATGTCCGTTTATACCTTCTGTGATGACAGTGGTTGTGACTTCTCACAACCATTCCAGGTGAGCGCATTCCCTTAATTTTACTCTGCAGTGTTACCACAGGTAAACACTATTGTGTTTTTTTTTTTTCCTCTTCTCCTTCCAGTACTCCTGTCTTAAAAGATCTGGAAGATGGAGGCTCTCATAAAGGAGCTTTGCGGAGTGACTGATACAATCCTTGCAGATATACAGACTTTAAAGACCCGTTTTGCAAGCCTACAGGACCTCACTAATCACAATTTGCAAGTGTTTGGACAAACTACCCAGGAATTACGAGCCAGGATTGAGGCTCTAGAGGAACGAGTCCAGGCTCCTGCCATAACCCCGACTTCTGGGATCCCCAAGTTACCCCCTTTTCATTTTGGCGGTGAACGTGAGAAATTCAGGGGATTTATTAACCAATGCAATCTTTTTTTTTCTGCACATGCTTCACAATTTCCCACTGAACGATCTAAAGTGCTTACTATAATCATGTTGCTTACCAACAAGGCTTTGATGTGGGCAAACCCTCTGATTGAGACTGGGGATGAATGTTTGAATCATCTTGATGCTTTCATTTCAGCCATGGGGCAGGTGTTTGATGACCCCAATCGAGGTGCAACAGCTGAAGCAGCCATGTTAACTTTGCGCCAAGGTAAGCGCTCAGTAGCCGAATATGCCTTGGATTTCAGGAGATGGGCCCTCGATACCACTTGGGACAGTTCCGCCAAAAAATCTATTTTTCGGAAAGGGTTGTCTCCACTGATTAAGGATGAACTTGCTCGTGTCGACCCTCCCACTGCGTTAGGTGACTTTATTAACTACTGCGTCTGTATTGATGCTCGTCTGACTGAACGCAGGCAAGAGAGATGGTTCGAAAGTAATCGCACTAACCTTTTCCTACCTTCCTCCCCAGCTAAGGAACCTTTGAGTAGGATCACAAGGGAACCAGAACCTGAACCCATGCAGGTGGACCCTTTACAAAGACGGGTTAGTGATGCACGCAAAGAACATCGTTTAAAGGAAAATCTATGTTTCTACTGTGGTAAGTCAGGGCACTTCATTATAAACTGCCCCAGCCGTTCTCGTAAGACTACTGCAGCAGTCATTCACTGTGAGTGTTGCGAGAGGAGATCTGTCAGGTCCGAGCCTCAGGCTCCAGAGAGATCTGCAGCAACAGATATTGATTTCTCGGACTTAAACTCCGTTACTTCTGAGGACGATGACTGTGTAAACGCTGCAATTTTTCAAGTTTCCTCAGCAGTGTCCCAGCTGAGTTGTAAGAAAAGCAATTCTCATTGCTTCCTTTCCATCAAACTCTGGGTTGACTCAGTCTGGGTGTCTAGCTCTGCTATGATCGACTCAGGGGCAAGTGGAAATTTTATGGATATCTCCTTTGCTCTGAAACGGGGGATACGTTCAGTGAACAAGGCTACTCCAGTACAGATGGAGACTGTGGATGGCTCCCTGCTGACCTCTGGACCAGTGGATCAGGAAACTGAGCCTTTGAGGGTCATTATGGGTAAAGATCATCAAGAGAAACTGTCCTTTATGCTTATCTCTTCTCCCCACTTTCCCATTATTCTAGGGCTACCATGGCTGCAGGCTCAGAACCCTACCATTAACTGGGAGACCAAGGAATTACACTTTCCGGAGAAACAGATGAGTCCAGAAGTTTCAGCTTGCTCTGTTCCTAAAGGAACCATGTCAGCCCCTGAACTACCAGCTGTATACCAGGACTATGTGGATTTATGTGACAAGAAGAACGCTGACCAGCTTCCCCCTCACCGTCCATATGATTGTCCAATTGAATTATTGCCTGGAGCAGAGATACCTTTTGGTAAGATCTACCCTTGGCGGGGCCTGAGCTAAAGGCTTTGAAGGACTACATAGATGAAAATCTAGCCAAGGGCTTCATACGCCCCTCTTCATCTCCTGCAGGTGCACCCATCTTCTTTGTGAAGAAGAAAGATGGATCTCTGAGACCCTGCGTAGACTATAGGGAACTCAATAAGGTTACTATTAGAAACCGTTATCCATTGCCTTTAATCCCTGAGTTATTGGAGAGAGTGCGGCATGCCAAAATTTTCTCTAAACTGGATCTCCGTGGGGCCTATAACTTGGTCCGTATTAGACCTGGGGATGAATGGAAGACTGCATTCAGGTCACACTATGGACACTTTGAATATCTAGTCATGCCTTTTGGTCTGAGTACCGCCCCAGCCACTTTCCAACACTTGGTGAATGACATCTTCAGGGATCTCCTAGATACATTTGTGGTGATTTATCTGGATAATTTAATTTTTTCTAACTCCACAGAGGAACATCATGGACATGTGAGAACGGTCTTAGAACGCCTAAGACAGAAC
Organism: Oophaga sylvatica; assembly: GCA_033576555.1. NCBI lineage: Eukaryota > Metazoa > Chordata > Amphibia > Anura > Dendrobatidae > Oophaga > Oophaga sylvatica. The sequence continues at coordinate 451,796,079 of JARQOD010000002.1, read as the reverse complement.
CATCTTTACATCAAACTTGAAAAGTGTGAATTCCATAGGACCGAGATTCAATTTCTGGGGTATGTACTGTCTACGCAAGGGATTAGTATGGATGGAAGCAAGACCCAAGCCATCAAGGATTGGCCAATTCCTAGGAATGTGAAGGAGGTGCAGCGCTTTATCGGGTTTGCCAACTTCTATAGACGTTTTATTAGGAATTTCTCTGAGGTAGTGTCACCTATCACCCAACTTACCCGGAAAGAGTCTAGGTTCTCCTGGACCCCGCAAGCCAGGAAGCATTTTCCCGTCTAAAGGATAAATTTACCACCGCACCTATCTTAGTACATCCCAACCCCGAACTTGCCTTCATAATAGAGGTGGATGCTTCAGACTGTGCCGTTGGAGCTATACTCTCTCAGAGAACAGGTGAGAAGAATGTCTTGCATCCCTGTGCTTTCTTTTCCCAGCGGTTGTCTTCGGCTGAGAGGAACTACGATGTGGGCAATAGAGAATTGTTGGCCATTATTGCCGCCTTTAAGGAATGGAGACACCTTCTTCAGGGAGCTGCACAGCAAATAATCGTCCTGACAGACCATCGGAACCTTGAATTTATCAGGTCGGCTAAGTGCCTGACTCCTCGCCAGGCTCGCTGGAATCTTTTCCTAAACCAATTTAATTTTGTAATTTCTTATAGGCCAGGATCGCGCAATGGTAAGGCTGATGCACTCTCTAGGATTCATTCAACAGAGACCCGTCCACTTACTCCTCCTAAGACTATTCTTCCTGACTCTAGATTCCTGGGAGTGATTCATAATATCAAGACCTACTTAAGGACATCAAGGAAGCATACCATGCGGATTCTTGTTGGCACAACCCCCAAGGGACGTAAGTCTTGTCTTTAAGAATGGTGTGTGGATTCAGGGACAACGTCAGTATATACCTGAAACAGTCAGATTGAGAGTATTGCAACTCATCCATGATTCCAAGATAGCTGGGCATAGAGGAATTCTAAAGACACAAGAATTTCTTTCTCGTTTCTTTTGGTGGCCCACTTACAGGAAAGACGTTTTAAACTATGTCACTTCATGTGAAGTCTGTGCAAGATGCAAAACACCTCGCTCCTCACCAACTGGTCTGTTGCAACCCCTTCCCACCCCGTCCCGCCCGTGGGGATACATTTCTATGGACTTCATTGTGGAGTTACCAACCTCTCAAGGGAAGAACACCATTCTAGTGGTGGTCGATCGTTTAACAAAGGCAGCTCATTTTATCCCCTGTGTCAGCTTACCCACTGCAAAACAGACATCAGATTTGATGATTAAGAATGTGTTTCGCTTGCATGGAGTACCGGATGAGGTCATTTCGGATCGAGGGGTGCAATTCACTTCAAGGTTTTGGCAAAATTTCTGTGCCGCATTGGACATTAAAGTAAACCTTTCTTCTGCTTTTCATCCCCAGACTAATGGACAGACAGAACGAACCAATCAGACCCTGCAGCAGTATCTCTGCTGCTTTATCTGCCACCTACAGGATGATTGGGTGGATCTACTCCCACTGGCTGAGTTCTCTTATAACAACTCTTAGAGCGCCTCCACTAAGCAGTCTCCTTTTTATTCCAATTTAGGTTATCATCCTAACATTCTTCCTCGATTTCCCATAGAAACGCCCTTGCCGGCAGTGGCTGAAAGAATCACGTCTTTACAAAAGAATATGGATCTTCTAAAGAAAAATCTGGAATTGGCTCAGGAAAGGTACAAGAAAGCAGCAGATAAATTTCGTAAACCTGCACCAGCTTTCAAGGTAGGAGACTTGGTCTGGCTGTCAACCAGAAATCTTAAGTTAAAGATTCCATCGTCTAAATTGGGACATAAGTACATTGGACCCTATAAAATCAGTAAAATTATAAGTGCCGTTGCTTGTCGTCTTCAACTGCCCAGAACTATGAGAATCCACCCTGTCTTTCATGTATCTCTACTAAAGGCTGCAACACCCAATACGTTTCCTGGACGTTCTTCTCCTTGCCCTGACCCAGTGCTGGTCGACGGTCAGGAAGAATTTGTGGTGGAAAGGATTCTAGATTCCAGGTTGTACAGAAATCAGTTACAATATTTGATTAAATGGCAGGGCTACCCAGTGGAGGACAACTCATGGGAACCAGCCAATAACATTAATGCTCCTCGCTTGCTCTGCCAGTTTCATCAGAGGTACCCAGACAAGCCTGGTCTGAGGTCATCCGGAGGTTGTCCCTAAGGGGGGAGTAATGTAAGGTTCTTTGCTCTTTTGACATGTTTCTTGAGACTCAGTTTTTTCCCTCTGCTATTTTGCTTTCTGTCTTGCTGCAGCTATCTTGCCCTCAGTCAATATGGAGTTTCCAGCTTTCATGTTCCCACCCTGATTCTCTCCCTCTTGCCTCTTAAGCAGCCTCAGCTGAGCAATCAGTGCTTCAGAATCAAGCCTGCAGTCAGCCTGTGACCTGACTCCTGGAAACCTTGGACTTGTACTCCAGCCATTTCCTACTGAGGAACTTTGGAACACTTGTGGACTCTGGAAACCTGCTGTTTGGTAAATCCACGTTTGCAAGGGAACTGCGGTAACAGAGAAGAGATCCTGAACCTGTTGTGGAGAGTTGTTGCTGAGCTTGAAGTTACTCTGGCCTGCTGTGTCTCCTGCCTCTGTACCTGCAAACTGTGTGACCCTTTTGCCTACTTGTATGAAGTAATACAAGTCCTTCCATATCAAACCTATGTCTCATGTGTTTTCCTCGCACCCAAGCACAAGACGCTATATGAACTGTATACCATACATTACAATGGCTTTGGAATATAAGGAAAAATTTGAGACGCTTAGTATAAACATTTGGCCAAACATTTTAAAGCCCACCAACCATCGTCAAGGTGGTCTCAATACTGGTGAGTCCGTGACCTAATGTGAACATACCTCTATTAGGCTGATATTTGAATTTCTGGGTGAATATGCACCTCTGTCAGCAATGCCTGCATTTAAGGGTAAAGTAGGGACCTGGTGTAATTAAAATCACCACCTGGTGGGGGCGGAGTGCTCGGTCAGCAAGCTAACATTCAATAGACAAAAAAACCTGACTGACACATCCAGACTAATGTGAACTAGGTGCAAACCAAGGGAAGCTACCCCCATGTAAAACATACAAAAAAAGGCTGCACTCAAGCATACTAAAGCATGACAATATGGAATACATGAAATTTAGAATAGCAATATGGCTTTGGAATATAAGGAAAAATTTGAGACGCTTAGTATAAACATTTGGCCAAACATTTTAAAGCCCACCAACCATCGTCAAGGTGGTCTCAATACTGGTGAGTCCCTGACCGAATGTGAACATACCTCTATTAGGCTGATATCTGAATTTCTGGGTGAATATGCACCTCTGTCAGCAATGCCTGCATTTATGGGTAAAGTAGGGACCTGGTGTAATTAAAATCACCACCTGGTGGGGGCGGAGTGCTCGGTCAGCAAGCTAACATTCAATAGACAAAAAAACCTGACTGGCACATCCAGACTAATGTGAACTATGTGCAAACCAAGGGAAGCTACCCCCATGTAAAACATACAAAAAAGGCTGCACTCAAGCATACTAAAGCATGACAATATGGAATACATGAAATTTAGAATAGCAATATGGCTTTGGAATATAAGGAAAAATTTGAGACGCTTAGTATAAACATTTGGCCAAACATTTTAAAGCCCACCAACCATCGTCAAGGTGGTCTCAATACTGGTGAGTCCCTGACCTAATGTGAACATACCTCTATTAGGCTGATATCTGAATTTCTGGGTGAATATGCACCTCTGTCAGCAATGCCTGCATTTAAGGGTAAAGTAGGGACCTGGTGTAATTAAAATCACCACCTGGTGGGGGCGCAGTGCTCGGTCAGCAAGCTAACATTCAATAGACAAAAAAACTTGACTGGCACATCCAGACTAATGTGAACTAGGTGCAAACCAAGGGAAGCTACCCCTATGTAAAACATACAAAAAAAGGCTGCACTCAAGCATACTAAAGCATGACAATATGGAATACATGAAATTTAGAATAGCAATATGGCTTTGGAATATAAGGAAAAATTTGAGACGCTTAGTATAAACATTTGGCCAAACATTTTAAAGCCCACCAACCATCGTCAAGGTGGTCTCAATACTGGTGAGTCCCTGACCTAATGTGAACATACCTCTATTAGGCTGATATCTGAATTTCTGGGTGAATATGCACCTCTGTCAGCAATGCCTGCATTTATGGGTAAAGTAGGGACCTGGTGTAATTAAAATCACCACCTGGTGGGGGCGGAGTGCTCGGTCAGCAAGCTAATATTCAATACATTCAACATTTAATTACACCAGGTCCCTACTTTACCCATAAATGCAGGCATTGCTGACAGAGGTGCATATTCACCCAGAAATTCAGATATCAGCCTAATAGAGGTATGTTCACATTAGGTCAGGGACTCACCAGTATTGAGACCACCTTGACGATGGTTGGTGGGCTTTAAAATGTTTGGCCAAATGTTTATACTAAGCGTCTCAAATTTTTCCTTATATTCCAAAGCCATATTGCTATTCTAAATTTCATGTATTCCATATTGTCATGCTTTAGTATGCTTGAGTGCAGCCTTTTTTTGTATGTTTTACATGGGGGTAGCTTCCCTTGGTTTGCACCTAGTTCACATTAGTCTGGATGTGCCAGTCAGGTTTTTTTGTCTATTGAATGTTAGCTTGCTGACCGAGCACTCCGCCCCCACCAGGTGGTGATTTTAATTACACCAGGTCCCTACTTTACCCATAAATGCAGGCATTGCTGACAGAGGTACATATTCACCCAGAAATTCAGATATCAGCCTAATAGAGGTATATTCACATTAGGTCAGGGACTCACCAGTATTGAGACCACCTTGACGATGGTTGGTGGGCTTTAAAATGTTGGCCAAATGTTTATACTAAGCGTCTCAAATTTTTCCTTATATTCCAAAGCCATATTGCTATTCTAAATTTCATGTATTCCATATTGTCATGCTTTAGTATGCTTGAGTGCAGCCTTTTTTTGTATGTTTTACATGGGGGTAGCTTCCCTTGGTTTGCACCTAGTTCACATTAGTCTCCCCTACCGATACAGACTTTTCACAAATGGGCGGTCAGGAGGACTGTCCCTAGCAGGGGTTCATGTGTTTGCAATCATAGTTTCTTTATTCAACTGCATGTTCAGAAAAACGTGTGTATTCTTCATCAGGTACGTCATCTGTCTGGTCAGTCAGAGCATCCACGACATCCTTCATGACTTATGTGTCTCTCCTGGTACAGGAGCTTCCTTGCAATGCGATACGTGGATCCAAGCAGGCTTTCCCTCTAGTTACACAGAGGTTGGTGTCATCTGGGGCTCTTGGACAGGACCATAAAATCTGGGATCGAGTGTTCTCATTTCCAACTTTTTTTTCACCAACACCCAGTCTCCTGGCTTTCAAGGAGTGCGTACCGGACACTGTGTCTGGATCTGGCAGTAAAGAGAAAAACTCGAGAATGGACATTAGTTTTTGACCAATTCAATTACATAAGCAAACAAGATATCATTTTGCATATTCTGCTGCTGAGGGAAGAATGCACCTGACTTGGGACTAGACCCAAACAAAATTTCGCATGGTGACAGCTTTTCTGGGTCTCTGGGAGAGTGCAATTGGGGGTGTGTCTCATGCCATGGTTTGCGTGTCTCTTGGGCAATTTTCAAAGCATCCTATTCTTAAGTGTTCCGTTCAGTTTTTTCTACCTTCCTGCTGCTCTGGGAGTGGTAAGGAGTGTGTAGGCCTAAATCTGATCCTACTGCTAACCAGATCTCTTGTGTCAGATTTGCTGTGAATGCGGGTCCCTGATCACTTTCTATCATTTCTGGAACCCCGTATCTGCACACTATTTTCCGAAAGTAGCTTCTTTGCAGTAGTCTTTGCTGACTTGGAAGGCTTCTGTCCATCTTGAAAACACTTCTTTGACCACAATGGCGTATTTGAATCCTTCACTTGGCGATATCTGGATGTGGTCTATCTGGAACCTCTGAAGCTGGTAGAGTGGTCTTGCCAGATGAGGTGAGGGGGACTTTCTTCCATACGTTCAGGCTTGCATTTGCCGCAGGTCAGATAGCTGCTGGTGAATTTGGCTGTTAGGGTGGAGATCCCTGAAGCGAACCAGTAAGCACCAATCAGATCATTCATCTGTGTCTTTGATCTGTGGGTGGGTCCATGCGCCCATTGAACCACCACAGGGTACATACTTCGCGGTAGGCAGGGTTTAAAAGTCCATTGTAGATAGCCTTCCTTCTTCACGTGTTGCTTTTTTTGCATTCAGCTCTTCTCCTTTTGGAGCTTGGTCTTGCAACTTCTTGAGCAGATCCCAGAACGTCTTTTTGTCAGGTTTCTTGTCTTCAGTCGTCATGTAGTAGCCGTCCGGCTCTACGACCTCTCCCACTTCTCCATGTTGTCTTCCTTTGGCCACTTCTTTGGCTGCCATGTCCGCCATGTTATTGCCTCATGCCTCTTCTGTACTCAGTTTTCCATGCGCTTTTGATTTTTTAAATTGCCACCATTTTGGAAGTTGGAGTACACCCAGCAGGTCCCTAAAGGCTCCATGATGCTTCACGGTTGTCCGTTTGCTGTGATGAAGTCCCTTGCAGCCCAGATGGGCCCAAAGTCGTGTGCTATGCCATGCGAGTACCTGTAGTCGGGTGTAGATGTTTGCAGTCTTGCCTTCTGCCATCTGGCAGGCCTTCGTCAGTGCTATCAGTTCTGCTTCCTGGGCTGACAGGCTAGGTGACAGACTTCTGGACCACAGGATTTCTTGATTGCTGGTCACTGCACTTCCTGTGTGGAAACTTCTTCATCATCTGCAAATCTGGAGCCATCCAAGTAGAGGATAAATTCTGTAAATTTTGTTCTGAAAAGTCCATATTGTATCCCCCCTTGGGAGTGGGAGTAGAGTGGCCGGGATGAGGACTGTAGGTCTGGAGACGGTGACATTATGAGACAAAGGCGATAGAGGCGCCACAAAGATGCCTGGCGGTGGGGAGATTATTGTTGGTTGAGCTTGATTGAGGATTGCCAAGATGTCGTGTGGAGTGAGAGATTCCAGTGGCTGTCCAAGATTGATGTCAGCAACCTTGTCCAGGAAGGTGTGTGCTGCAGATACTGCCATCAGGCAGGAGGGTGCTTCTCTTGCAACTGGATCCAAGTGGGCTGAGAGGCAGCCTAAAAGTCTCTGTTTTCCCCCGTGAATCCGTGCCAGGACTCCAGTAGCATGACCTTCTTTCTTCCATCAGGTAGATGGAAAGACTTCTCGTAGTCAGGTAGGCCTGGTATTGGCGCTGAGACTGTGGAGTTCTTCCAATCTCCTGAATGAGTTGACAGCTGTGTCCGATAGAAGGAGCGGGGTTGCGTTGATACAAGTGCACAGAGGCTGCATTAGGACTTAGGCATCAGGGATCCAGGTTTTGCAATACGACACTAGACCAGGGAAGGCCTGCAGCATTTTCGGAGTTGTTGGGGGAGCCATCTTCTCCACAGTGGTCTTCCAGTCATTTGACAGGTGTTTCGTCTGGTGGGCAATACAGTGTTCCAGGGATGTAACTTGTTTCTGACATCACTGGACTTTGTTCTTCCAGACCTTGCGTTGCTGTTCTTCCAGGTAGAGTAGGAGAGACAAGGAATGGACTGTGCAGGTATCGATGTCAACCATACAAAAGAGAAGGTCATCCACGTGTTGTAGAAGAGTGACTCTTGCATATTCTGCAATCCAGTTGACGAGGATGGAGGACATTGTCTTGGTGAAACTTGAAGGGCTTGTTCTGAGCACCTTGAGGCAACACTGTCCATATTCACTGCACTGGTGCGTGAAGGCAGGCCTCCAGGTGGAGGGGAAACACTGAAGAAGGCACTGGCCAAGTTGATCACCGTGAATACCGTTGCGGTCACTGGGACTTTTGAGAGCAGAGTGTGATGGTTCAGCACTGTTGGGGTTTCAAATACCGTAGCCTCTTTCACGGCCTCCAGGCCTTGCACCATTCTGAACTCAGTGGGGTTTACAGTCTTTTTCTTCACTGTGGAAAGCTGGGATTGATTCCGATGGGCGAGGCAGCCCAGTTTGGCCTTGTCCTTCACTATGCGGCAGGGGACTCCCATCTCCCGGCACAGAGCTGGCGGGAAAACAAGCCACCTACTAGGATCCACATCATGAGAGATGACGACCAGCTGGCTTTTTTGTTCTCCACCAAGGCAGTCACTGTGTTAGCACCTGCTCTGGTCACAGGGGGTCTTCTTGTTGGGAAGTCTCCTTCACCGGCTGCTTTTTTCTCAGCACGGGCCATCAGTAGTTTCTTTTTCTCCAGCTCGGTCTCAGGTCAGTATTTGTGCACAAGTTTGAAGAGCTGAGTGGCCTTTTGCTGGTCTAGGGCCTGGCTGAACTGGTTGATTGCAGGGGGCACCTCCTGGTGCTTGCAAAAGATGAACCTCTGGCGTTGGAGCTGGATGAGGTGTTGCCATTCCATGAAGCGAGTAGGGTCCTTCTTGAGTTGAATATCCTGGCCAATGTCAAAGTTCTCAGGCCGTCTTCTTAGGCGAGTTCACTTAGACCTTCAGTTGGTCAGAGACATCTTGACTCTGGGTGATGGAGTGGTTTTTCTGGTACTATGTCCAGCACCTCCTGTGATAGGTCTGCAGTGTGGTTGTTCCTGTTTCTTCTTGGGTCAGGGGTGAAGAAAGTGTCATGGTCCCATCTTCCTGGAGCACTCTGGTCGCTTTCAGCTTCTGCAGTAGGTCCACTCCCAATAGGTTGAGGGTGCAGGTCTTTGACACAACAAACTGGGACATATGGAGTGTTCTGGCTGAGTCCACATGATCAGGGGCTTCATAATCTGGAAATATCTGACTTGGCCATCAATTCCCATGCAGGATGCAGAAGATTCTGATAGATAGGTGAGGTTGCGGAGTTCCACAAGAAAAGATCTGACTATGCCATCCACTCTCAGGATATTGGTCCCACTGGCGAGGTTCCCTGTGCACTTGGCGTGCTCCTGTCCTATGGACGGGGTTCTTCACTGCTTTCTGTGTTTCTTCTTCTTCTGGGCGAAGTCAGTGTTCTGCACCGGTTCCGGAAATGACCAAACTCGCCACAGTTGTAACACTGGACATCCCTTCTGTCCCGGCGGGACTCAATCCTTTTTGCTACTGCGAGCAGGGTATCCATTGCTATTGACGTGTACTCAGGCCTGGCTACTACCAGTAGTTTCCTGATTGGTTCTCTCAGTCCATGCACAAAAGCCTGTGCCAACATCCATCTGTGTGTCTGATCATGGGTAATGAGGCCCAAATCTTGAAACACTTGCATCACTGTGTCATGGAACTTCTCCACAGACTCTGTCTTGTCTTGACTCATGTCATGTAGGCTGAGAGTTTTTCCTGTCAGTCTGCTTTTGGCCCATTCTCTGAGCTGCTCAATTAGCTTTGGTCCTGTCTCCCAGGCATACGCATCTAACTCTCCTGGAAACTTGAAGTGTTCTCTCATAATTGGCCAGGATGCATCACCTGCTTTTATTTCCATTACGGTCCAGAGATCAATCCAGGCTGCTGCATACGTTCGCTGCATCTGCTGCATTTTTTGGCAAAATGGCATGGGGTGTATCCCTGGGTCTGGCAGTATACTAATCACCTGGCTTGGGATGAAGGGCTCATAGGATGGTGCCTCTACCTGTCCCTGCTCTCTTGGTGTTTGTGGGTTTTCTTCCCTAGTATTGGGCAGCATGTATGACGTTGTGTCTTCATCTTCATCAGATGAGAAGTGACATGGTGTGCTTGGTGCATATACTGGGTGAGATTTGGGCTTAAAAGTTGTCTTGCTGCATTGGGATTTCCCTCTTCCTTGCTGAGGCTGCGGTGGATCAGTGTCATGGTTCCATGCTGGCAGCCCTGCTCGGCACTGAGGTTCCTCATTTGTGTCTGTAGCTACACCTCCCCCTGTGAAACCCTGGCTGTGGGCTCTGCTAGCTGTTGTGTCTGGGGCCTACCTGCAGCGTTTTGTGTTGGGAGATTTTCACTTTCTTCTCCTGATATAATGACTGGCTGTTATGATCTGCTACAAGCACTAAGGAAAGATGGAAATTCTGTCCCTACAATAGAACTAAGCTGGATCCCTATGATGTAACGGGGAACCTGATCCTGCGACCAGACCCGCTAAAGTCCTCAGCTAGTCTGAACGTAGACCTATAGTTGCGAGGGAGGAATCCCTACAAGAACTAGGGACTGAGAGAAAAGGTGGACACCTCCTAACAGAAATTGTAGCAGGGAAAAATAAAACAGAAAACAAATTACTTAGAGATCCTAAGATCAAGCAAAACTGACTGAGTAGGGCACCTAAGCACCCGGCTAGCTTAAGAGTAGGTAATACAATGAAGTCCAGCAAAGCCAGAAGGGCGGAGCCATTCTAAATAGGGAAAAAAGGTCATGTGACCAGCAAGCTGAAACAAAACCTAACAAGAGGGTTCTAACAGTACCCTCCCTTCTAAGAGAATCCTCTAGGACTTAGGCTTATCCGGAAACCTCTTGTGAAACGCTCTGACAAGTCTAGACGCAGAAACATCATCCGCCCTCACCCATGAGTTATCCTCGGGTCCATAACCCTTCCAAGCGACGAGGTACTGTAAACTCCCTCTATACCGTCTAGAATTTAAGATGCGGGAAATCTCATATTGCCCGTCCTCCACCACCAGGGGAACAGTGGACGTGACGTCTCCATCTGAGACCTCAGCTTTTTTCAAGAGAGAAACATGAAACACCGGATTAATCTTCCAGGAGGTGGGAAGCTCCAACTTAACAGCAGATTGGTTAATAACCTGAAGCACCTTAAAGGGCCCTACAAACTTGGGACCCAATTTCTTAGACGGAATCCTCAAGCGCAGATTCTTAGAGGACAACCAAACCATGTCACCAATAGCAAACAAAACCTCTTGTCGTTTTCTATCAAAATACACTTTGGATCTTTTGTTAGCCTCCTGAAGATTACCACGCACATCAGTCCAAACTCTCTCCAAAACACCAGAAAAATTCTCCTCTTCAGGTACAGCCGAACCCAACTTGGAAAATGACCCAAACGACGGATGTCTCCCAGTACAACAAAAAAAGGCGAACAACCAGCAGAAGCGGATGTGTGGTTGTTAAGAGCAAACTCAGCAAGTGGCAGAAACTCAGACCACCCCTCTTGATTATCAGTCACAAAACAATGCAAGAACTGCTCAACATCCTGGTTTTTCCTTTCTGTCTGGGCATTAGACTCAGGATGATATCCGGATGAAAACGACAAATGAACTCCCAACCTGTCACAAAAGGCGCGCCAAACGAGCCACAAACTGAGGTCCCCTATCAGAAACAATGTCAGTAGGAACACCATGTAGTCTGACTATTTCCTTGACAAAGGCCTTAGCGAAAGTCTTAGCGCAGGGCAGTTTGATGAAAGTAACCAAGTGACACATCTTGCTAAAACGGTCCACGACCACCCAGATGACAGTGAAACCCTCAGAGGGGGGAAGGTCAGTAATAAAGTCCATAGCCAAATGTGTCCAAGGTGCACTAGGGACCTCCAGAGGGCAAAGCAACCCCGCAGCAGGAGTATGAGAAGACTTAGATCTAGCACACACAGTGCATTGGCGCACCCACTTAATGACTTCCTTCTGCCATCCTGGCCACCAAAAACTGCGACCCACAAGTCTCTTGGTCTCAGAGATTCCAGGATGACCTGCCAACCGAGAGTCATGACATTCATCAAACAAATCTCTCCTCAGGGTACCAGGCACAAACAACCTCCCATGCGGCGTGTTAGATGGGGCATTCTCCTGTGCTTTAAGAATCTCATCTTCCAACACGGAGTCCAAAACAGCAATAACAACTCCCTCTTGCAAGATGTTTTCCTCCTCCTCCTCAGTACCCACCATAGGAGAAAAGCTGCGAGACAAAGCATCAGCTTTAACATTTTTAGTACCTGGGATGTAAGTAACGGTAAAATTAAACCGTGAGAAAAACAGTGCCCACCAAGCCTGACGGGCATTCAAGCGTTTGGCAGCATCAAGGTAGATCAGATTTTTATGATCGGTGAAGACTTGAACGGGAAATTCCGCTCCCTCCAAAAAATGACGCCAGTGTTCAAATGCGAGTTTAATTGCCAACAATTCCCGATTACCGATATCATAATTTAGTTCAGACTCAGAAAATTTCTTTGAAAAAAAAGCACAGGGATGTACTCCATCCGTCTTTGCCTGAGACAACACCGCGCCGAACCCCACAGAAGAAGCATCAACCTCAACCAAAAATGGTTTAGTCACATCAGGCTGCGTAAGGATGGGAGCAGAGCTGAACCTCCCCTTTAGCAACACAAAAGCCTCAATGGCCTCAGTAGTCCACTGAACCGCATCAGCACCTTTCCTGGTGAGATCGGTCAGAGGTTTGGCAATCACAGAAATTTTTTTATGAATTTTCTATAATAATTGGCGAACCCCAAAAACCTCTGTATTGATTTCACACCAATAGGCCTAGGCCATTCCTGCACAGCTTGCACTTTCACCGGGTCCATCTCAAAACCTTCACTGGAGACAATGTAGCCCAAAAAACTAAGTCTCTGTACAGCGAACTCACATTTTTCTAGTTTGGCAAAAAGTGAATTATCTCTCAGTAACTGTAATACTTCACGCACACTCCTCCAATGAGACTCCAAATCCGGTGAATAAATCAAAATGTCATCCAAATACACAACCACACTTCTGCCGATCAAAGGTCTAAGGATGTCATTAATAAGATTCTGAAAAAATGCCGGAGCACTGGAAAGCCCAAAAGGCATGACCAGATTCTCAAAATGACCCAGTGGAGTGTTAAACGCGGTCTTCCATTCATCCCCCTCCTTCATGCGCAACAAATTATATGCCCCTCGAAGATCAATTTTCGAGAACCACTTGGCCCCCACTAACTGATTAAACAAATCAGGAATCAATGGCAGTGGGTAAGGATTGCGTACAGTAATCTTATTAACCTCATGAAAGTCTAGACAAGGCCGTAAACCGCCATCCTTTTTTTTAACAAAACAAAAAATCCAACCGCCACAGGAGATTTGGAAGGCCTAATGTGACCGGCGGCCAAGCTTGTCTGTATGTATTCCTCCAACGCCTTTCTCTCAGGAATAGTCAAATTAAATAAACGACTTTTAGGAAGAGTCGCTCCAGGGACAAATTCAATTGCACAATCATAATCTCTATGAGGAGGCAATACCTGCGATTCCTTATCAGAAAAAACTTTCCAAAAATCCTGAATAGGTACAGGTAACTCCCCCTTAACTACAGCAGCAATACGCCCGTTACAACACTTGTCATAACAATTAGGACTCCAGGACTTAATTTCATTGGTAGACCAATCCAGTACCGGATTGTGCAATTTTAACCAGGGTAACCCCAAAATCACAGGTGAGGGCAAATTATTCAAAACTACCAAATCCAAATTCTCTTGATGAACACCATTAATAGTAAGAGGAAATTCACAGATATGGTGAGTAACATTTTTCAAGTGAGAACCATCCACAGACACCACATTAATAGGAGAAGATAGAAGTTTGGGTTTTAATTTTAGTTTTTCCAAAAATTTCCCATCAATCACATTGAGAGTTGAACCACAATCCACAAATACCTGAAACTCCATTAATTCCTCCTCACCAGCAGTGGTAGCAGAAATAAAGACACCTTTTTTGTTTAAACAAGCTATGCGGGCGAAACTGACCTCATTTTTTTTTTCTCTTTATTCATTCGAAGCGCACAGTTCTTAATAAAATGCCCAGATTTGCCACAATAGAAACACAAGCCCTCCGCAAATCTACGGTCTTTTTCCCGAGAGTAAGGTGTCATTGCTCCAATTTCCATCGGCTCTGCAATGTCAGTACAGTCCCTTTCCAAACTTGGAGATGACAAGGCAGATTTACTCTCATTAACCCTTGCACGCAGTCTCCTATCCACCCGTATGACTAATTGCATAGCCTCTTGCAAGTTACCAGGTATAGGATAAGCAATCAGCAAATCTTTAACCCTTTCACTTAACCCTGCAAGAAATAAACTTTTCAAAGCTGAATCGTTCCACCCCACCTGAGTGGACCACCTTCGGAAGTGAGTACAATATTTTTCCACATTACCTGATCCCTGTCTCAAACGTCTCAATTCTGTCTCAGCTGATGAAACACGATCCGGATCGTCATACAATAACCCCAAAGCAGAAAAAAAACTATCCACTGATCTAAAGCATGGATCACTAGGCTGCAGCGAAAAGGCCCAGTCCTGAGGTTCTTTGCGCAAAAGTGACATTATGAACCCTATGCGCTGTGATTCATCACCAGAGGATCTGGGTCTCAAACGGAAATACAACAAGCAAGCATTTTTAAAAGAAAAAAAATCTTGTTGTTCACCAAAAAATAAATCAGGCAAACGTACCTTTGGCTCCACGAAATGTGCTCCAGAACAACTACTCACGTGTTGCTGGATTTCAGCCACCTCCAGAGAAAGTCCCTGCAGGCGTTGAGCCAAATCCTGAACCGACACCATGATGGAAACAGAAAATCTTTTCTTAGAGATTTTTTTTTTTTCTTGGGCTGGACTTACTGTTATGATCTGCTACAAGCACTAAGGAAAGATGGGAATTCTGTCCCTACAATAGAACTAAGCTGGATCCCTACGATGTAACGGGGAACCTGATCCTGCGACCAGACCCGCTAAAGTCCTCAGCTAGTCTGAACGAAGACCTATAGTTGCGAGGGAGGAATCCCTACAAGAACTAGGGACTGGGAGAAAAGGTGGACACCTCCTAACAGAAATTGTAGCAGGGAAAAATAAAACAGAAAACAAATTACTTAGAGATCCTAAGATCAAGCAAAACTGACTGAGTAGGGCACCTAAGCACCCGGCTAGCTTAAGAGTAGGTAATACAATGAAGTCCAGCAAAGCCAGAAGGGCGGAGCCAGACTAAATAGGGAAAAAAGGTCATGTGACCAGCAAGCTGAAACAAAACCTAACAAGAGGGTTCTAACACTGGCAATGTTTGTACTGTGCTTGGGATAGGCAGGGTGCCCTGTGCTGGAGGCACTGAATACAGGGACACCACATTGCTTTGATTGGGCGTTGACCCAGTTGATAACGAAGTAGAAAAAAGAGGAAGAGAAGGGAGGTGTGAGTGAGAAGCGGTGGGATGTGCCTGAGAGGAGGAGGAAGGAGGAGAGCGAGCACGAGCAGGTGGGTGTGGTGTGGGAGGAGAAAGGGAAAGAGGAGGGGGGAGAGGTGGAGGAGAGAGAGGAGAAAATGAAGGAGGAGAGGGTGAAGAAGAGGAAGAGGAAGAAAATGGATGTGTCAGAGATGTGAGGGAGGGGAAAGAAGGAATGATAGGGAAAGAAGGATAGAGAGGGATGGCAGCGAGGAAAGAGGAGAAAAGTCTGAAGAAGGAGAACGGGACTGAGAAAAGAAAGAGTAGAGGGTGTCCCCCCTGTGATTCTTGAGAGGGGACCATTGAAACAAAAATGCCTTCCCCCTGTGGAGAGAGGCGGGGAGCGTTTTTCCCTGTACAAGGCTCCTTATTCAATGAGAGCAGCCTACACCTGTCCCGTGCCTCCACATGATGGACATGTGATGTGTGTGATTCTGAATTCTGCTCTTGTGACATGTCAGTGATCATTTTTCTCACAGACGATTTAACACCTTTTCAATCGTATTCACATAAAAAAAATCACTTCCTGGTCCGTTCAAATTAACTTTCTGTACCTTCTACACGATGCACCACTTCTCTTTTATAGCAGAGGGTAATCTATAAACAAACTTTCCTGTGCCTTTCAAACAAAAACAAAAAAAACATTTCATTGTGCAGCGTAAAGTCTGCCCGTCCATTTGCTTCTCACGTACTCTGACCTTCTATTCACATGCCTAGCCCTTCGATTCTTGTCTATTCCAAAAACCTATTCAACAAAGGTGATTAAAAATCTGAAAACTGCTGCATTCTGGTTCTCTGTGCGAGATTCTTGTCTTCACTGAATGCCTGATGGGAGGGGTGAGTGAAGCCGCTGCGCAGCTGTTTGTGTTCTCTCCCTCAGCCTGCAATTTCCTTATCTGTGGAGTGACCTTGGTCTAAAACACGCTAAATGGTTGGAGAATAAAACTCTAAAATAAGTTGATTAAAAAAAATCTCCAAAATTATTTAAAAAAATTTACTTAAAAGAAAAACTTTAAAAACAAGAGTTAGATTTAGTAAAAACTCTAGGAAAAAAGATTGACCAAAAAGGGGAGGGAAAAAAAACGTATTAATAGTGTGAGACAGTGAGAGCGTATGTATTGAATGGGGTGTACATTTCACAGGTACTTTGCTGACTTGTATAGGGGAAATGTGTGCCTTTGTAAAACTAGTGGTGGAGAAAGGTCATTACACCATCCATTCAAGTACACGTTTGCAGCTCAAACCTGTGGCCACTCAGGTGATAATTAGGAAACCAGAAGTAGGTGTCTGGGAAACACAGTCAGAGAGAGGGGGAGCTAGTTTAGTCTGGACACAGGAAGGTGTCCCGGCACAAGAAACAGTCTCCAAGTGTTAGAGCTGGCTTAGTCTGGACACACAGGAAGGTGTCCCGGCACAAGAAGCAGTCTCAAAGTGTTAGAGCTGGCTTAGTCTGGACACACAGGAAGGTGTCCCGA
Source organism: Oophaga sylvatica (assembly GCA_033576555.1). Classification (NCBI taxonomy): domain Eukaryota; kingdom Metazoa; phylum Chordata; class Amphibia; order Anura; family Dendrobatidae; genus Oophaga; species Oophaga sylvatica. The sequence continues at coordinate 451,779,350 of JARQOD010000002.1, read as the reverse complement.
CACAAGAAGCAGTCTCCAAGAGTGTTAGAGCTGGCTTAGTCTGGACACACAGGAAGGTGTCCCGGCACAAGAAGCAGTCTCCAAGAGTGTTAGAGCTGGCTTAGTCTGGACACACAGGAAGGTGTCCCGGCACAAGAAGCAGTCTCCAGGAGTGTGAGCTATCTCAGTCTGGGTGCAGGAAGTACCCCGGACACAGGAGTAGCCTCAGTGCGAATCCGTGTGAATAGCGGCTGAATAGGAGTGGATCTCTCTCAAGTCTGGACGCTGAAGGAGCCTTCAGACACAAGGAGGAGTATCTGTGAAACTCCATACTGGTAACATATATCATATGTGTTGTTTTGGGCACAGACTGGTAGAGTCTGTACCCGGATAGTCAGGGAAATCGATCTATGTGTAATTAGTGGCTAGACAAGCCTAGGTTTTCTGTTTATGCTTTGTTTTATCTGTTTGCTGTGGACTTTAATAAAGCTGGTTGCGGCCAGTTTTACACCAGAACTGCTGTCTGAATGAACTGTTTTCGTGCCATTCTGTCTACCCAGACAGCGATCCTAGAGCTATAACCCCTGGAAATGTTACAATTGGCGGAGAATGCTGGGGCAGCGCAGTGGCTGATACAGTTAGTGCTGGAGTGTGCATGCAGCACGGTGGCTTAGAGACAGCAATAAAGGTGAAGTCTGTTGAAATAGCAGCAGAGAAAAAAAAGTGTGTGTCAAGAGAAACGTCTGTTTGGAGCAGTCTTAAAGAGACAGTAGCCCTAATAGACTTTGCAAAGAAAAAAAAAAAGTGTCTGCACAGCAAGGCTGAATTTTCTGTGGAGAAGGCTGTGGAGTGTGTATGTCTTGAGTGAAGACTGCCGTTGTTGAGACAGAGAAGTCTGACAGCATGGACGACGAGTATGGATACAAGCATCTTGCTGTGACTCAGTGGGGTCACGAAGGCATCTTGCTGTGACTCGGTGGGGGTTACGAAGATTGTCGTCGCACTCAAATCCGGTTTTCAGCTGCAACTCGGCGGGGTTGTGAAGATTGTCGTCGCACTCAAATTTTGCTGTGGCTCGGCGGGGCCACGAAGATTTTTCCAAGGGAAAGCGGTGAAGTTCTGGTGTGAACAGTGCTCCGCGATGGCTGTGAACGGAGCAGCGAATGGGTCTGACAAGTCGGACCGCATATTTGAGAAATGTCTACTGGACATGCAACTGGACAGGGTGCGGGAGCTATGGGCACCGTATGGAATGGCGGCAGTGGACCATTCTATGGACTCTCCGGGGGTGCCAGTGTTGTCACAGAGAGAGGGGGAGGTGGTAAGAGATGTTGTGAACTGAGTCCTAAGACTACTGCTGATTTTTTGTGTAAAAATTACCCTGCCGGTGTGGTTGTTAAAAAGGGGGCGGAGTCTAAAAAAGGGGCGGATTTTCACAAAAGTGTAGAGTGTGGAAAACTGAAAATTATTACTGGTTGTGGGTTGGTACCTCCTAAAAATGACAATGTGACCGTTGATAACGGGGTAGCTCCAGTAGAAGGGGGTGACGTCAAAGTGGGAGGTGACCTGTTAGTCCACAACACAATGGGGAGTGACACAGACCGCGTAGCTGACTGGGACACTATGAAAGTAACAAGTGAGTTCAGTCAGGAGAGGCTAGACGAGGGAAGAGAGTCCTCCTCTCGTCGTAGACGGCGCAAGGGCCACAAAAAGGTTGTTCCGGTAGTACTCGCTGAAAATGAAAATGAAGAGAATGTAGTACTGTCTGCCTATGCTTCAAGTGTGGATTCTCCTTTAGAGGTAGAAAAGGAGAGGGCCAGTCATGGCCAAGAGCTGAAACCTATTCGGCTGCAGTATTAGAGTGACATGCTGCAATTATGTGAAAACCTGGAGGACGTGTCCTCAGACCAGCGAGGTCTAGAAGGAAGCAACGAGGAAGTTATCCTGTGGCAGAATATGTTCTTTGCCATTAAAGAGGACCGCCGCAAAATCAAGGAAGAGGTTTTGCAGTTGGAGCGGGAGAAGGAGGCGCTGCAGGATGGAGTTTCTGGAAGTAAACAAATCCTAGAACGATTGCGCGAACAGCTCAACCAGGAGCTGTGTGACTCCAGGAAGGAGTGTGGTGAACGCAGTAGGGAACTGCAACAGATGAAGAGAGATTATGTGGATCTCCTCAGGGTCAAAGAAAAACTAGAAGAGGATAAGAGGGATGCAGAGCAAATGCGCCAGGTGGTTGAGACCACTCTGCAGGACACCCGTGAAGAAAATGGTGATCTGCGCAGAAAGACCCTAGGTCTGGAAGCTCAGGTGAAGGAGCTACAGATGTCCTGTGATACTCTCCAGAAGGCGGAGATGCGCCTTAAGGAAAAGCTCAGCCAAATGGAAGCTGAGCGGGAAAAGATGGAGGAGTCCATCAGAGAAGCTACAGACCAGGTCCAGGAGTTGGCCACTGGAGATGGGAGGTGTAAAGCAGATACTTCCTCGAGTGATGTGAGTTCGGATGATTCAGTGGATGTCGGAGCCGAGATCAAGGAGCTCAAGGAGTGGTTACAAGCCCAGTGGACGCAAGAGAAGCTTCAGAGACGGGCTGCTGAGAGGCGAATGGCGGAACTAGAGGAAGAAGTTCTCGGGCTTAAAAGTCGCCTGATACAGTGTCACTCGATGAACAAGGCCTTCTTGGAGAAAGAAAAGGGCAAACACGTTGCACTTGCTCCTTTTTGCCAAGAGAAGATAGACCTGAGGAGAGCTAAGAGTGTGGTAACGGAAGATAAATGTGAAATGGAAGTGGTCAGGACGGAAATTCACGAATTTGTAGCTGTGAGTCAGCTCAGAAGAAGCATAAAGGGGGAAGAAACTGACAGTCAGTTGTCCCTGGACCCTGAGCTGATTGATCGTCTGGAAACCACTGGTGAGACCGAAACGTGTCGGTACAAGTGCCTCGTAGATGTACCTGAGGACTTGAGAGAAGAATGCACCCGTGAGTCTGTGCATGAAGCGTTTAGGAAGGCCGTGGGAGCCTGTAAGGTGTACTCGACTTCAGGAGCTAAACAGCTGGTGGTCTTGTCCACGACCGAAGTTACAGTGAAGAGGGTGGCAATCCTAAGTGACATGCACTGGCGATGTATTCGCACAAAGCGGTTTCTCCGGTTGAAGACAGAACAAACCGTTAGACAACTAAAGCTTATGAGAAAAGCTCACAGTCTACAGGAAGAGGTCATCCGGGTGCCTCATGTTCTGGTGAGAAAGCTGATTGGGAGAAATGGCCGAGCCATGCAGATAATGGTGAAGAAGTCTGGTGTGGTGAAAGTAAGCAGTCCACGTGATCGTCGGGACTGGATACCAGATGAAGACGGCATGGTGTCATTCTACGCTATAGGAACAGAAGAAAGTCTTGAATATGTGCGCATGCTGGTGGCGTACCGTGTGACCTACCTGCGAGAGGTAGAACAATTGAATCTCGCTAGACAGCGAGTAGATAGACAGCATCATCTGAGCAGCAGAAGATGGCAGCCGTCTAAGAATAGTGAGACCCGACAGAGAAAGGGCCCCCTAAATAACAGAACAGCTACGGCTGAAGTTAGGGACCTTACAAGATGTCCTGAGGGTAGTGGGCGTGGGTTTAGAGGTAGTGAGACCTCCAGTAACTCAGGTTTGAGAGGCCCATACAGACGACCCGATAGAGTACAGGACAGTACGGAGTCTAACCGGACCTTAGATACCCAGGCAAGACCTGACAAGGTTACGATTGACCACTGGGAGCGAAGGGGAGACCTGACAAGGTTACGTCCCAGAAATGTGACTGGACGAAGTCTGTGACAATGACAGACGGTAGGTCCCTAAGGAATGAGCGAATGTCATTGACTAATATTCTGGGGCTGAACAGAGCAAGGGACAAGTACATGGTCTCTGTGTGAACTGTGGGTTGAGGTGATTGCATATATTATGTGTTCAACCCCACAAGCTTAAACTTATGTGATGATCATGATAATGATGATGATGATAATGATGATGATGATCATAATGATGATGATAATGATGATGATGCTAATCATAATAGTGATGATACTGATAATGGTGATGACCGTGATGAAGATGAAATTCCTTTGCAGGTGATGTTGGGAGACGAGGATGGTGGTTCTCAGGAACCGAGTGTCCCTGACCTACCTGTGTCCTGTGACAATTTTGGGAGTGAGCAGTTGCGAGACCCCACTCTTAAAACGGCACAGGAAAATATAAGTGTTCTAAATGAGGTTCCCCAAGAGCCTGGCTCTGAGGAGAGGTTTCCTCATGCTGCCATGAACAATAACCTATTGTATAGGGACACTGAAGTCCAGGGAGAGGTCGTGAGACAGCTCCTGGTACCTGACCTATATAGAAGTATAGTGCTGATGCAGTGTTCGGAGTTCACTGTCTCTTTTGGATTGTTGACCAGCCCTCCGGTCTGAATGACCAGCCCTCCGGTCTGGATAAGAGGGGGGGGATATGTGAGACAGTGAGAGCGTATGTATTGAATGGGGTGTACATTTCACAGGTACTTTGCTGACTTGTATAGGGGAAATGTGTGCCTTTGTAAAACTAGTGGTGGAGAAAGGTCATTACACCATCCATTCAAGTACACGTTTGCAGCTCAAACCTGTGGCCACTCAGGTGATAATTAGGAAACCAGAAGTAGGTGTCTGGGAAACACAGTCAGAGAGAGGGGGAGCTAGTTTAGTCTGGACACAGGAAGGTGTCCCGGCACAAGAAAGTCTCCAAGTGTTAGAGCTGGCTTAGTCTGGACACACAGGAAGGTGTCCCGGCACAAGAAGCAGTCTCAAAGTGTTAGAGCTGGCTTAGTCTGGACACACAGGAAGGTGTCCCGGCACAAGAAGCAGTCTCCAAGAGTGTTAGAGCTGGCTTAGTCTGGACACACAGGAAGGTGTCCCGGCACAAGAAGCAGTCTCAAAGTGTTAGAGCTGGCTTAGTCTGGACACACAGGAAGGTGTCCCGGCACAAGAAGCAGTCTCCAGGAGTGTGAGCTATCTCAGTCTGGGTGCAGGAAGTACCCCGGACACAGGAGTAGCCTCAGTGTGAATCCGTGCAAATAGCAGCTGAATAGGAGTGGATCTCTCTCAAGTCTGGACGCTGAAGGGGCCTTCAGACACAAGGAGGAGTATCTGTGAAACTCCATACTGGTAACATATATCATATGTGTTGTTTTGGGCACAGACTGGTAGAGTCTGGACCCGGATAGTCAGGGAAATCGATCTATGTGTAATTAGTGGCTAGACAAGCCTAGGTTTTCTGTTTATGCTTTGTTTTATCTGTTTGCTGTGGACTTTAATAAAGCTGGTTGCGGCCAGTTTTACACCAGAACTGCTGTCTGAATGAACTGTTTTCGTGCCATTCTGTCTACCCAGACAGCGATCCTAGAGCTATAACCCTGGAAATGTTACAATAGTAAAACTCTAAAAAACAACAAGGTTGACAAGAAGAAAAAACCCTTGTTACTAAAACAGCTAATTAAAAACAGAAAAGAGGTGGAAAAACTGATTGTAAAATGATAAAAACAAAAAGAAAATACTTTTCGTTGGTGCTGCTCCCCCCCTCCCTTATATCTCTGCTTGCTGCATCTACAGACACTGAAATCACGTATCAAAAAAAAGATTATCCCACAGAATAGCAAAAAAAATGAATACAGTTCAGTCTGAATGCCTGAGAATTTTCACGCTACAGCCTGTAGCCAAAAAACTAGCTTAAAAAGATCAAGACCAGGAAACAGATGTGACAACTGATTAGCAGAGGAGGGGAGTCAAACGGGTTTCTCGCTGCTGCAGCCAGCAGTGAATGAGATAGTGACAGAGCACACGCTGCTCTGTGTGTAAATTTAAAGCAGCGATACCTAATACAGACAGGAAGACGTACAAATTAAACAAACACCCGGGAGTATACAAATCCCTCTTTTAGATGATCTGTGACACATACAAGCTGCTCTGGTAACTGATAACTCACCAATTGCACTGAGCACGCCAATACTCCAAATCTGTTACCCTGTAGAGACCGGTCGCCCTGCCTGGTACGCCGGCAACAGGAATCTGTAATAGCCTGTACAAAATTCCCACCCTTCACACCTGGAATACTGGGAGTGTCTCCCTCCGATGTGTGAAAGAATCTGTGAGAATTTATCTAAACAAAGTCCCCACCCTTCACACCTGGAATACTGGGATTGTCTCCCTCTGATGTGTGAAGGAATCTGTGAGAACTTATCCAGCAATTTGGCTTTTTTTTTTCCTGCTGTACAGCTTCCAGAAATCAGCAAGCAAAAACACAGTCACCGTTCCAACTTTTCTCCCGGTTCACATAAAACATGAAACACATACACAGCACAGCAGCAAACAACTTATATCCCAGGGTTTTGGATAAGGGTGTGGACTTTTTACACTACCTGGGAATGCAGTGGTGACCACACCTGACCGGCAAGAGGTGTAAGACCTGGACTGGACACAAGGGACTTTCAGGTAAGATGACAAGATTTTCTTACCTTACTTATGGAGCTGCGCAGTCTCCGTCCCGTGAGCCAAGGCCAAGGCCAACACCTCTGTCTTTCCAGTCAGCAGGTCCACATGCGTTTCGTCCACTGCCCCGCGTGCAGGCGCCAACTGTTATGGAAATTTAATTAGGATAAATCTATCCTGAAGTGTTTGCTGGTGCTGTTCCCAATTTTCTATTAAATGTCTTTTTGAGCGCTCAGAACGAAATGAGGACTGTCCACACGGAAGTGTCAGTATAACAGTTCGTCAAGACCCCACGTTTATTATTCATTCAAGGTTTTATACGTTTACAAAAAGGGGCTGGTTAGTCAATTAACATACAATTAAAAGCTGTTCTAGTGTAAGTATGGTAATTATGATAAAAGGGCTGAAGTTGCAGATTTATTTTTGTTCTTTGCCCTAGCTTTCTTGCATGACTAGTAAAGAAAACAATAGATATCTATTAAGACTTTCTGTTCTTGTTTCTTATGAAGGCCAGGGTCGTTTAAAACGACTGATTATAGCTGGCATCAGCTTTTGCATAGATATGCTGAGCACAGGATTTTTAGCAAGTGAGATCTATCTAACTGTGAATGCATATATATGAATATACATTGAATATATGGAATACATATATATTTCCATGACACAATATCACAACTACTCCTTTGATGAAGATGAAGAGGGAACATCATACATGCTCCCCAGTACTAGGAAGAAGATACAGGCACCCAGAAGAGAGGGAGGGGTAGAGGCACCACCCTTACACTATGTGCACTTCACCCAAGTCAGGTGACCAGTATTCTAAATAATCTGCCAGCCCCAGAGCTGCATCTCATGCCGTGTTACCAAAGAATGCAGCAGAATTAGCGAACATATGCAGCAGCTTGGAATGATCTCTGGGCTGTAATGGAAATAAAAGCAGGCAATGCATTCTGGCCAATCATGAAGGAACACTTCAAACTTCCAGCAGAATTAGATGTGCACACTTGGGAGACAGGGCCAAAGCTAATTGAGCAGTTCAGAGAATGGGCCAAAGGTAGACTGGCAGGGCAAGCCCTCAGCTTGCATGACATGAGCCAAGACAAGACAGTCTGTGGAGAAGTTTCATGGCAGAGTAATGCAGGTTTTCCAAGACTTGTGCTTTACCTTTCATGATCAAATACACAGACAAATATTGGCACAGGCCTTTGTGCATGGACTAAGGGAACCAATCAGGAAACCACTGATAGTGGCCAGACCCTAGTACAGGTCAATAGCAATGGACATGAGAAAATGAAGGAAAAAGGGATCCAGCTTCAATAAAATCTTCATCTTTATTGATTCATAAAAACATGAATAATGGCATGCTGCTGGACAAGCTCAGGACAAGGCTACGCGTTTCGATCACAGGGATCTTTATCACAGCTGTGATAAAGATCCCTGTGATCGAACGCGTAGCCTTGTCCTGAGCTTGTCCAGGAGCATGCCATTATTCATGTTTTTATGAATCAATAAAGATGAAGATTTTATTGAAGCTGGATCCCTTTTTCCTTCATTTTCTCATGTATCTTCACGTTTGATCAAGCGGAGGATCCGTGCTTCTACAAACCGGTGAGCTGGTTAGCGTTCTTATAATAGCAATGGACACCCTGCTCACAGTAGCCAAAGGGATTGAGTCCCAACTAGGAGTGCGGAAGACAGCCCCTCTTATGGTGACCACTGACCTGGAAGAACAGCCAACCCACAAGGATAGAAGAAATGTCAAGTGTTACAACTGTGACAAGTTTGGCCATTTCCGGAACCAGTGCAGAGCACCTACACAACCCAAGAGTTTGTCTAGAGGAACAAGTCAGGGAAGAAACATGGAAAGCAATGATGAGCTCTGCCCATAGGATAGGGGCAAGCCAGGTCCACAAGACACCACGCTCCTAACATGCAAAACCCCACCAGTGGGACCTATACCCCAAATTACCCTGAAAGTGGATGGGGTTGTCAGATCTTTTCTTGTTGACACTGGTGCAGCCAGAAGTATGATGAGACATGTGGAACTCCCCGACCCACTTGCATATCAGAATCCTCTGTGTCTTAGGTGGGGATTGATGGCCAAGTCAGACATTCCCAGTTTACAAAGCCCCCGAGTGTGTGGACTCAGCCTGGACACTCTATCCTGTCCCAGTTCGTGGTGTCAAGGACCTGCCCACTCAACCTGCTGGGAGCGGACCTACTGCAGAAGCTGAAGGCGACCATAGTGTTCCAGGAAGATGGGACCGTGACACTTTCTTCATCCCTGACTCAAGAAGAATCTATCATGCTGGTGGCCTACAAGAACCCCAAACAACCAATGCAAGCCTACCCCAGGAGATATTGGATGTAGTACCAGAAAACCTTTGGTCCAAGGAACTCCAGGATGTGGGAAAACTTCAAGCTGCCCCAGTACGGGTGTCACTCTAGCCAGGTACCTCGTACCCTCGTAAGGCCCAGTATCACTTGTCCATAGCCCAGAGCCAAGCAGTCTCCGACCAACTGAAGGTCTTCTTGAAGATAGGAATATTTGTTCCCTTCACTTTGCCTTGCAACACCCCACTTTTCCCAGTCAAGAAAAAGACTGTAAAAGGAGAATGAGCCAAGTTCAGAATGGTGCATGATCTGAGAGCCGTGAATGAGGCTATGGTATTTGAAACCCCAATTATGCCAAATCCGCACACTCTGCTCTCAAATGTGCCAGCCACAGCAACAGTGTTCACAGTGATTGATCTGCCCAATGTTTTCTTCAGTGTTCCCCTTCACCCAGACGACCGGTACCTGTTCGCCTTCACGCACCAGGGGGCACAGTATACATGGACAGTGATGCCCTAGGGGGCCCAGAACAGCATTTCGCAGTTCACTAAAGCAAAATCCTCCATCCTCGCCAACTGGATTACAGAACATACAGAAGTTACTCTTCTACAATACGTGGATGATCTTCATGTTTGTGCAGGTGATATCGATAACTGCACAGCTCATTCCTTGTCTCTCCTACTCTACCTGGCATAGCAGCAATGCAAGGTCTCGAAAAACAAAGACTAACGGTATCAGAAGTGAGTTACGTTCCTGGGACACTGTATTGCCCACCAGACAAAACACCTGAGAGATGACCGGAAGACCAATGTGGAGAAGATGGCTCCCCAACAACTCCAAAGATGCTATAGGCCTTCCTTGGTCTAGTTTCATATTGCAGAACTTGGATCCCTGATGCTTCAGTCTTAACGCAGCCTCTGTACGATTGCATCAATGCGACCCCGTTCCTTCTCTCGGATGCATTCTTCAACTCGTTCAGGAAACTAAAAGATTCCATAGTCTCAGCACCAGCACTAGGTCTACCTGATTATGAGAAGCCATTTTGTATATACCTGATGGAAAAAGAAGGCCATGCCATCGTAGTCCTGATGCAGATTCACGGGGGAAAACAAAGACCTCTAGTCTACTTTTCAGCTCACCTGGATCCAGTTGCAAGGAAAGCACCCTCCTGCATGAGGGCAGTTATTGCAGTACATGCCCTCCTAGACAAGACTGCTTACATCATTCTTGGACATCCGCTGGAGATCTTGGCTCCACATGACATTTCAGCAATCCTTAACTAAACTCAGCCAAAACACCTCTCCACCGCCCGGCACATTGCTTCCAGTGCTCACTGTTCTTGCCTGACAATGTCACCATCTCCAGATGCACACTGTTCAACCCGACCACTCTACTCTCTCTGCCAAGGGTGGATATGGATATGGACTCTTCAGATAAAAATCTGCATGATACCTTTCACAAAGATCTGATTTTGCTCTGGACTGACAACCATGATTGCTTCAGCATCATGCAACAGGAAACAGCAGGATTACCCAATGTGGTGGATGAGCCAATGATCAATCCAGAGTTGATCCTTTACGTAGACGGCTCCAGATTTTCAGATGATGAAGGATGATTCCACACGAGATGTGCAGTAACCAACAATCAAGAAATCTTCTTGTACAGAAGTCTGCCGCCTAGCCTGTCAGCCCAGGAAGCGGAACTGATGGCGCTGGCAAAGGCATGCCAGATTGCAAAAGGCAAGACAGAGAACATTTATACCAATTCCTGGTACTCACATGGTATACCACACGGCTTTGGATTCATCTGGGCTGCGAGGAACTTCATCACGGCAAGCGGGACAACCGTGAATCATCATGGAGCCATCAAACACTTGCTGAATGCACTTCAACTTCCAAAGGTGATGGCAATATTAAAAGTCAAAGCACATGGAAAACTGAACACAGTAGAGGCATGGGGCAATAACATGGTGGACATGGCAGCCAAAGGAAGACAATATGAAGAGGTAGGAGAGGTTGTAAAGCTGGACGGCTACTACATGATGACTGAGGACAAGAAACCTAATGAAATGACATCCTGGGATCTGTTCTAGAAGTTGCAAGACCAGGATCCAAAGGAGGAGAAGAAAAACTGGATGCGGAAGGGAGCAACACATGAAGAAGGAAGGGTATACGCAATGGATTCCAAACCCTGTCTACCTCGAAGCATGTACCTAATGGTGGTTCAATGGGCACATGGACCCACACACAGATCGAAGACACAGATGAATGATTTGATCGGTGATTACTGGTTCGCTCCAGGGATTTCCACCATAACAACTAAATTCACTAGCAGCTGTTTGACCTGCGGCAAATGTAACCCTGGACAAGTGGAGAAAGTTCCCCCACGTCATCTGGCCAGACCACTGTACCCCTTCCAGAGGATCCAGATAGACCACATCCACATGCCACCAAGTGGAGGATTCGAATATGCCCTTTTGGTCATAGATGTGTTCTCAGGATGGCCAGAAGCTTTCCCAGTGGGGAACCAGTCGGCGAAGACTACTGGAAAGAAACTACTTTCAGAAATAGTGTGTAGATTCGGAATTCCAGAAGTGATAGAGAGTGATCAGGGACGCGCATTCACAGCAAACCTAACACAAGAGATCTGGTCAGCAGTAGGGTCACGTTTAGGCCTACACACTCTCTACCATCCCCAAAGCAGCGGGAAAGTGGAAAGACTAAATGGGACACTTAAGAACAGAATGTAGAATGTTGCCCAAGAGACAAAAGAAACCATGGAATGAGACACTTCCAATCACACTGTTTAGTATAAGGCAATCTCCCAGAGGCCCAGAAAAGCTATCACTATATGAAATTCTATTTGGGTGCAGCCCCAGGTTAGAAGTATTCTTCCCTCAGCAGCTGATACTTTGTTTGCTTATGTAATTGAATAGACCAAAAAACTTGCTAATGTCCATTCTCAAGTTTTCTCTTCATTGCCAGACCCAGATTTAATACCTGGTATGTACTCCTTGAAACCAGGAGACTGGGTTGGTGAAAAAGTTTGTAAGGAGAACACTCGATCACAGATTTGATGGTCCATTCCAAGTGCTGCTGACGACACCAACCTTTGTGAAACTGGAGGGAAGACCCACTTGCATCCACGCGTCGCATTGCAAGAAAGCTCCCATACAAGAAGAGACACCTAAGCCAAAATGATGCTGTGGATGCCCTGCCAGTAGTATAGGAGTTCCACCTTTCGTCAAACTCAAATCTGACAGGTCGACACGCCCCCTATCATTTTATCCATCTTCCTGGGATTTGATGTGGGTGTGAAATCTGAGATGCTGGATTTGGGATTTTCAATCAAAGTGATTCATGAATTTATTTGTTTCTATTTATATATCCAGTGGCTTTGATTAGTCTGTGGAGTTTTAGTGTATTAAAGAGTGAATCTTGATTTTATAAGTCTCAGAGAGAAGCTTTTAACTACATCAGTAAATATATTCAGTAAATATATGAGAAGTTTTACTCATTTCTAGCAGGACCTGTATAAAAGAGCCCAGTAAATGTATGTAAAAGATAGTCTTTTTTCTAGCCTGTCATTAAATCCCTATGTGAGTGTCTGCGTTCACTTGCTGGAAACTTATTGTACAGACTAAAAGGATATTATTCTATAGTATCATCCAGTATAAAAGGTTTGTTTTATATGGATGTAAAAACAGTAAATGTATTTTGGAGATGTAACTTTTAGTAGATCTGACACATATTCAGTTGCGGACACATCTCAGCTACATTGTGTATAGCCCTCATTTCTAGCAGTGATTGCTACAGATAGCTAACTTATTACCAAGGGGTGTGTACAAGGCTTGGGTTGTGTTAGAAGTCTAAATATTTTTCTATCTACTGGCTAACATGGTACAAAGATATACATCTTTACTGCACCATAGAGGTAATTTATCTGTGTGTGTGTTTCAAACAGGACAAGTTCTGTGATCCGTCTTTTGTGTGGGAAAAGTCAACAATTTTTATTAAGGTCTAAAATACATTATCATGGATAAAAATCCAAAAGAGTGGGATATACAGCATGCAGAAAAATAGCCAAATGCAGACAGGTATGAACTGCATTCAAATCAATATATAATAGTGCACATCGCCATATCTTATATGTTATAGCGATAATAGACTAATCCGGGGCTAAACAATAATAACCTCCATATATTTGTCCGTATATATGCAATCTATGTAACTCACAATATCCCCCAATAGGCAGACATATATGCAGTATATATAGGATTATAAGTATCTCAATGAAGCAGGTATATCAATAAAGTAACTTCCCCATCACAGCTGCTAATATAATGATGTTACCATGCAAGTGCAGGGCTCACAATACATACTGTGCGTGCATATGAAGTCAATTAGCAAATCCATATGAGGAGCTATATTAAAAAAGCAGCGCCATAGATGGGAGATCATACCTGAATGCGGCTTGGCACCCCTTGTGTATAGCCCTCATTTCACAAAACGTGGATATTTAGATATTGTGTATAGCCCTCATTTCTAGCACTCTTTGCTAGAGATAGCTAACTTATTAACAGGTGACCCTCACTGCTACTTTTCCTCTTGTCTAACATCACAATACAACCAGGTGGTTCTTCAAAACTATTTGTAAGTCTCCCGGCACAAAGCACATGTGAACAGTTGATGGTAATATTTTGGCACATGACAAATGTTTCTGACTCTCAGTTGCTAATACTGATAGACATATTGTGAACTGACATATAGGGTCCATGTGAGACACCATATTTTTCAACATTTTTGCTCCTTCACAGATTTATTCTGCATTATATTTTTTTTTATTTTGCTTAAGGATCATGTACAGAGGCGTTTTTATGGTTTAATACTGATAGACATATTGTGAACTGTCATATAGGGTCCATGTGAGACACCATATTTTTCAAATATTAGTTGTGCGTTCGTTACCACTGTCAACCATAGCAGCTCTCATGATGCTAGCTATTCTGATCAGCTTATCATATCAGTCATGAAGCCTCTTTTTCAAATATTAGTTGTGCGTTCGCTACCACTGTCAACCATAGCATCTCTCATGATGCTAGCTATTCTGATCAGCTTATCATATTAACCATGAAGCCTCTTTTAACCCCTTCACAATAATGTACAGAGGAGTTTTTATGGTTTAATACTGATAGACATATTGTGAACTGACATATAGGGTCCATGAGAGACACCATATTTTTCAACATTTTTGCTCCTTCACAGATTTATTTTGCATTATATTTTTTTATTTTGCTTAAGGATCATGTACAGAGGAGTTTTTATGGTTTAATACTGATAGACATATTGGCCCAGGCATGTCCGGGCATGCCCGGACAAGTCCTGGTCACGTGACAACCGTGGAAAAAACAAGCCTGAAATTCAAAAACTATGTGCTATCCGTTAACACACGCATAGTCATCTAGAAAATATTGAGCGAGTTGCTTCACAAACCATCTCAAGGCATGCTGAATGTCAACGTTCCCGCTATGAGCTACACACATGACCAACTGTATAGCCTGGGATGCGTAGCGTTCTTGTTGCACAGGCCTATTTTTAAAGACGCTATGCCCCTCAGATATAAAAGACAGGCATGTAGGGACGTGTCCCGGCCTATTTTGGCACAGGACCACACCTATGCAACGATTTTGACTACCATCCAGCAAAAGCGGGTATAAACTTTTTAGCATAGCTGTGTTTCTGGCTCTCAGCTGCTATTTTAATAGTTACCATACGAATACTGTAGCGAACCAAGATGTGTTAATTTGATTACTAACACGATTTCAGCAACTTGATGACAAATTCAGAGCAAATTCGTTATTTCGGAACTGACATGTCCGGGCATGCCCGGACAAGTCCCGGGCCTCTACAGCTCGCCCCTATAGTGTAGTTTAATGTAGGTGGCAAACAGATCATCGCTGAGCAGCGTTCTTGCAGCACAGGCCTATTTTAAAGACGCTAAGCCCCATCAGATATAAAAGACAGGCATGTTGGGACTGTCCCGGCCTATTTTGGCACAGAACCACACCTATGCAACGATTTTGATCAGCATTCAACAAAAAATTGCGTGCAAACTTTTTAGCATACCTGTACAAACTTTTTAACATACCTGTGTTTCGGACTCTCATGTCGTACCAGAAGCACCCAGTGCCATGTACTCTAGCTCATAATATTTCACATCGGGTAGGGGACCTACATAGCTTTGTTTTCTCAGGTATTAAAAAAGCGTGGAAAACTGAAAATCCCGAGGCCTGAGGTAATTTACTGAGCTTCATGGGGATAAAATTTATCGAGTCTATGAACCTTATAGACAAAACGGGTAGCGTCACACACAAGACGATGAAACCTCGGGCTAGCACATTTACCGGTAGTTTTCAAAAACCACGGCCTTAACAATAAAGTAAGAATCGTGGAGCCCTGCATTGTGGGCTATAAATGTATACCCTGAAAATTTACCGTTGGTAAAGAACAGTAAAAAGTCGTGCGTACAACTATCATCCTCAAACTCCCAGAGCTATCACAAACACTATTGCCTACAGAGGCGGCCCCGCGAGAATTTCTGGATGTGTGTATCAAGAGGCTCCTTGCTTTGACCGATTGTTTGCTCGTGAATGCTGACATTTCCAGGGTCATTATAGTTGTGTAAATGCGCTGGGGGCTCGTGTATCGGCCCCTAGGGTGTGATGCGTGAT
>JARQOD010000002.1:451728440-451763713 GCA_033576555.1 Oophaga sylvatica | reverse complement strand
CCCCAGGAGGGGACCTGGCTGACCTCCACAAAAGTGCAGAAAACAATGCAAAAAGCAAGCACAAAAAGAAAAGCAAAAAATATCTTATCTGAAAGCAGGAGATGCAGGCAAGACTCCAGCAAACTTCCAAATGAACCAGGAACCACAATTGAGACAAGAACAATTGATCACCGGCAACCATCATGGGAGGGAACCTCCCTTATATCAGACCAGTCCGTGAACCCAGATTGCCACTCCTCGCTGAAAGGTTCAGTACTGTCTGTAACCACCAGAGGGAGCCTCTGCTCAGAAACCATCTCCAGCACATTCATAACAGTACCCCCCCTTGAGGAGGGGTCACCGAACCCTCACTTGTGCAACCAGGCCGATCAGGATGAGCTCGGTGATAGGCACAGATCAGTCTCCTAGCATGGATGTCCGAAGCAAACATCCAAGAATTGTCCTCCTGACCATAACCTCTCCACTTAAACAAATACTGGAGTTTCTGTCTGAAAAACAGAATCCAATATTTTCTCAACCACATACTCCAGATTGCCCTCAACCAAAACAGGGTCAGGAGGTGCAGCCATAGGAACCACTGGCTCGACAAACCTCTTCAATAAGGACTTGTGGAACACGTTATGGATCTTAAATGTCCCTGGAAGAAGCAAACGGAAGGAAACAGGATTAGGAATCTCCATGATCTTATAAGGTCCAATGAACCTGGGCTTAAACTTTGGAGATGCAACCCTCATAGGGATATTTCTTGAGGACAACCAAACCAAGTCCCCCACTTTAAACCGAGGACCATCAGTCCTATGCCGGTTGACAAACCGTTGGGCCTTCTCCTGAGAGAGAGACAACCTCTCCACTACCTGGTCCCAAATCTGCTGCATTCGCTCCACAACAGAGTCAACACCCGGACAGACAGAAGCCTCCGCCTGTCCCGAAGAAAATCGAGGGTGAAACCCAAAATTGCAGAAAAATGGAGACATGAAGGTGGCAGAGCTAGCCCTATTATTAAGAGCAAACTCAGCCAAGGGCAAAAAAGAGACCCAGTATCTTGATCAGCAGACACAAAACATCTCAAATAAGTCTCCAAGGTCTGGTTTGTTCTTTCGGTTTGTCCATTGGTCTGAGGATTAAAAGCAGAGGAGAAAGATAATTGAACACCAAGTTTAGAACAAAATGTCCTTCAAAATCTGGAAACAAACTGGACTCCTCTGTCAGACACAATGTTCTCCGGAATTCCATGTAACCGAACCACGTGTGAAGGAACAAAGCCACCAATTCGGAGGTGGAAGGTAACTTAGGTAATGGCGCAAGATGTATCATCTTGGAAAACCTATCACAGATTACCCATATAACGGTCATTCTCTGAGAAACAGGGAGGTCGGAAATAAAATCCATAGAGATATGGGTCCATGGCCTCTTGGGCACAGTTAATGGCATTAACAAACCGTTAGAGCGAGAGCAAGGCTAGGAGCGAGAGCAAGTCCCAGAGGACTGCACAAATTCCCTGACGTCACGAGACAAAGTAGGCCACCAAAAGGACCGACTCACCAAGTCTCTGGTACCAAAAATCCCGGGATGACCAGCCAACGCGGAACAATGAATCTCAGACATCACACTCTTCTTCCACTGGTCTGGGACAAACAATTTCCCAGTAGGGCTGCGTCAGGTTCATCCTCCTGACACTCTTCCAAGGCCAGTCTCAAATTGGGCGAGATGGCGGAAAGAACTACACCCTCTTTCAAAATAACAGTTGGATCAGTAATCAGAGAGCCCGCAATAACTCCTCGAGAGGGCATCCGCCTTAACATTCTTAGTGCCAGGAAGAAAAGAAACCACAAAATTAAAACGTGTGAAAAACAAGGCCCACCTGGCCTGTCTAGGATTAAGTCGCTTGGCTGATTCGAGATAAACCAGATTCTTATGGTCCGTGAGGACCACCACCTGATGTTTGGCTCCTTCCAGCCAATATCTCCACTCTTCAAAGGCCCACTTCATGGCCAATAACTCCCGATTACCCGTTTCATAATTACGTTCAGTTGGAGAAAATTTTCGAGAGAAAAAGGCACAAGGGTTACTCTTAGAGGTCTCTGGATCTCTTTGGGACAAAACGGCACCTGCCCCAATTTCAGAGGCATCAACCTCCACCTGAAACGGTAGAGAAACATCAGGCTGCCATAGAACAGGAGCAGAAGTGAATCTCTGCTTAAGTTCCTGAAGCGCAGAGACTGCCTCAGGAGGCCAATTTACCACATTAGAACCCTTTTTGGTCAAATCAGTCAATGGTTTAACAATACCGGAGAAATTACCAATAAATTTACGATAAAAATTGGCAAAACCCAAAAATCTCTGAAGAGCCTTTAATGAAGTAGGTTGGACCCAATCAGATAATAATCCTTAACAATCTTTATTTTTATATAGCGCTAACATATTCCGCAGCGCTTTACAGTTTGCACACATTATCGTCACTGTCCCCGAAGGAGCTCACAATCTAGATTCCCTATCTGTATGTTCACAGATGGCCTGAACCTTGACCGGGTCCATTTCAATAACAGACGGAGACAAAATGAATCTCAGAAATGAGACCTTCTGTATGCCAGAAAGACTCTTTGATCACTTCACATAAAGTGCATTCTCTCTCAAAATCTGGAACACAGTTCCGAACGTGTTTCACATGAGAGTCCCAGTCATTGGAAAAAATCAAGAAATCATCCAAATAAACAATCAGAAATTTATCCACAAAATCCCTGAAAATATTATTCATGAAGGATTGGAAGACGGAAGGAGCATTAGTGAGCCCAAAGGGCATCACTAGGTACTCAAAATGCCCCTCTGGGGTATTAAACGCCGTCTTCCATTCATCCCCGTGCTTAATGAGAATAAGGTTATACGCCCCCCTGAGGTCAAGCTTGGTAAACCAAGTAGCACTTTTCACCCTGGAAAACAGGTCAGAAATCAAGGGTAATGGATATTGATACTTCACAGTGATCTTATTCAAGAGACGATAATCAATACACGGCCTCAATGAACCATCCTTTTGGCCACAAAGAAAAAACCGGCACCCAAGGGTGAAGAGGATGGTCTGATATGACCCTTCTCCAATGACTCCTTGATATAAGATCGCATAGCATCGTGTTCAGGTACAGACAAGTTAAAAAGGCGACCTTTAGGAAATTTACCACCAGGCACTAATTCAATAGCGCAATCGTAGCTCCTGTGAGGGGGCAAAGATGCAGATTTACTTTCACTAAATACATCCAAAAATCAGTCAAAAAATCAGGAACATCCTGAGTCTTGGGAGAGGCAGAAAAAACAGGAGTGTCGGCATTAACACATTGGCAGCCCCAACTGGTCACAGACACAGATTTCCAATTCAAACAGGATTATGAGACTGTAACCAAAGGGAAACCTAGTACAATAATGTCATGCAGATTATACAGCACCAGAAATTTGCAACTCTCCTGATGATCTGGTTCAACCCTCATTATCACCTGAGTAGAAAACTGGGGTTTATTCTCCGCCAAAGGGGTAGAATCAATGCCCAGTAGGGGAATAGACTTCCGCAGGGGTATCATGGGAAACCCACAACGTTTGGCAAAGTCAAAATCCATCAGGTTAATAGCTGCTCCTGAATCAACATAAGCCTGAGCAGAAAATGTGGACAGGGAGCAAATCAGGGTAACAGTCAACAGAAATTTAGTCTGAACACTACCCAAGACAACTGAGCGTGCAAAACGTCTTCCCCGCTTAGGGCAGACTGAAATAGCATGAGAGGCGTCACCACAGTAGAAACATAACCCATTGCGCTTTCAAAACTCATGACGCTGTGCCCCAGAAGTCACTCCATCACACTGCATGGGCTTGAAGCTGGCTCACAAGGCAACACTATCTCACGCATACCTCTGCGCTCACGCAAACGTCTGTCAATTTGAATAGCCAATGACATAGAATCATTATTATTATTATTATTTATTTCTATAGCACCATTGATTCCATGGTGCTGTACATGAGAAGGGGTTACATACAAATTACAGGTATCACTTACAGTAAACAAACTAACAATGACAGACTGATACAGAGGGGAGAGGACCCTGCCCTTTCGGGCTTACATTCTACAGGATTGTGAGGCAGGAGACAGTAGGTCGGGGGTTGCAGCAGTTCCAGTGTTGGTTGAGGCAATATCTCCGGTAGTGGTGAGGAGGTAGCAGGGTCATTGCAGGCTGTAGGCTTTCCTGAAGAGATGGGTTTTCAGGTTCCGTCTGAAGGATCCGATTGTGTTTGATAGTCGGACGTGTTGGGGCAAAGAATTCCAGAGGATGGGGGATATTCGGGAGAAGTCTTGGAGGCGGTTGGGTGAGGAGCGAATAAGTGTGGAGGAGAGAAGGATGTCTTGGGAGGATCGGAGATTACATGAGGGAAGATATCGGGAGATTAGTTCAGAGATATAAGGAGGAGACAGATTATAGATGGCCTTGTAGGTCAGTATTAGTAATTTGAACTGGATACGCTGAGGGAATGGGAGCCAGTGAAGAGATTTGCAGAGGGGAGAAGCGGAGGAGTAGCGAGGAGAGAGGTGAATTAGTCATGCAGCAGAGTTAAGGATGGACTGGAGAGGTGCGAGGGTGTTAGCAGGGAGGCCAGAGAAAAGGGTGTTGCAGTAGTCGAGGCGGGAGATGATGAGGGCGTGCACAATCATTTTAGTAGATTGAGGGTTGAGGAAAGGACGGATTCTTGAAATATTTTTGAGCTGAAGGCGACAGGAGGTAGAAAGAGCTTGGATGGGCGGTTTGAAGGACAGGGCAGAGTCAAGGGTTACTCCGAGGCAGCGGGCTTCTGGTACGGGGGAAAGCATGATGTTATTAATTGTGATAGATAGGTCAGGTAAGGAAGATCTGTGGGATGGGGGAAAGATTATGAGTTCAGAATCATTGAGACCAGAGGGAGCAGGGAATCCCACCATAACATCCTTTACATTCTCTGACAGCCCCTTCCGAAAAAGGGCTGCCAAAGCATCATCATTACATTTGGTCAGGACTGCCCACTTTCGGAATTTCTGACAGTATAACTCAGCGTCTTCAAGATACTGATTTAATGCCAACAAG
The DNA here is from genome assembly GCA_033576555.1 of Oophaga sylvatica. NCBI lineage: Eukaryota > Metazoa > Chordata > Amphibia > Anura > Dendrobatidae > Oophaga > Oophaga sylvatica. Next base: position 451,758,620 of record JARQOD010000002.1, on the reverse strand, counting down.
GTTTTTTCAGCTTGATCAGTGACATTAGGTTCATCGTACAATAACCCCAGAGCTAGAAAAAAAGCATCAATATCATTCAAAACAGGATCCCCAGGTGTCAGGGAAAAAGCCTAATCCTGAGGATCGCCGCGCAGGAGAGAGAGGACAATTTGAACCTACTGTGCTGCGTTACCTGAGAACTTAGGCTTTAAGGCAAAAAACAACTTACAGTTATTTTTGAAATTCAGAAATTTAGCCCGATCCCCCAAAAACAAATCTGGCATGAGAACCCTAGGTTCCACAACCGGCAACCCAGCAAGATAGGTAGCAATACTCCGAACCTAAGTGGCAAGCTAATCCACACGGCCAGACAACTGTGCAAACTCTATTGAGAGAAAAAAAAATCCTCCTCAGTACCCAGAGAAAAAGAGGGAAAAAAATGCAACAGAGAGAAAAAAAAAAATCTCTGACAACTCTGATAATTTTTTTCTTTCCACACTATTTTTCCCTTCTGTGAGTACCATATAATTTTCAGTTATGGCCGGTGATACTGTTATGTTTCGGTAGCTGAGGAGGACAGGAACAGCAGCAGGGCAGCCGAACACCTGAGATATTGGTAACTGATGGGTTGCAGATTCCTAAACTAACGACACAACTAGAGGTAGCCGTGGAGCGTTCCTACGTTGATCCTAGACGCCTCGTCACAGCCTGAGAGATAACTACACCTAAAGGCAGAAAGATGAAAGCTATCTGCCCCGGAGCAGATCCCCAAAGAAAATAGGAAGCCCCCAAACATATAATGGCGGTTAGACAAGATGAAAATACAAACATAGGCAGAAAATAGACTGAGCAAACGCTGGGGCCACAACCTGACTAAATAGGATAGGACAGGAGAGTTACTTTCTGCAACCCAGAAAACCCTACAAAAATCCAACAATTCTGATTACAAAAATACTGAGATCACATGATCCCGCCACCCACTAAATCAGATCTCAGTGTGAACAAAAACCAAGCCGCAGTCGCTGAAAAAACAGGAAAAAGCAAATGAGCAAATAACAGTGGCTGCAGATAAACTGTGAGGAGCTCAGGCCCCAGGAGGGGACCTGGCTGACCTCCACAAAAGTGCAGAAAACAATGCAAAAAGCAAGCACAAAAAGAAAAGCAAAAAATATCTTATCTGAAAGCAGGAGATGCAGGCAAGACTCCAGCAAACTTCCAAATGAACCAGGAACCACAATTGAGACAAGAACAATTGATCACCGGCAACCATCATGGGAGGGAACCTCCCTTATATCAGACCAGTCCGTGAACCCAGATTGCCACTCCTCGCTGAAAGGTTCAGTACTGTCTGTAACCACCAGAGGGAGCCTCTGCTCAGAAACCATCTCCAGCACATTCATAACACCACACACTGCTACAGGCCCAAAATTATTCTACAGGCAAGATGCAGCTAAAAATTATTATTAATTTGAAAGCTGGTGGAGCTTAGTCTACATGGCCAATTAGAATGAGTACCACACACTGCTACAGGTCAAAAATTATTTTCCAGCCTAGATGCAGTTGCAAATTATTATCAATTTTAAAGCTTATAATGTTTGGTGAGGTGATTTTACCAAATCCTCAAGCTTTTACTCTCCCCAGGATGACACAGGGGTAGAAAAGTCCTTGTGGATCCATGATTTGTTCATCTTTATGAACGTGAGTCTGTTTACATTCTCAATGGACAGTCGCGTGCGCTTATCTGTCAGAACACCACCAGCAGCGCTGAACACACGTTCAGAGAGAACGCTGGCTGCGGGGCATGACAAGATCTCCAAGGCGTGAGTGGCGAGCTCCGGCCATTTATCCAGATTGGAAGCCCAAAAAGAGCAAAGGTCCAGTGACACAGTCATGGCTTCGATGTTCACTTAGAGATACTGCTGTACCATCGTCTCTAGGCGTTGACTATGTGTCTGACTTCTTGTCTCCTGTGGCCTTGCAAAGGCTGGGCTAAAAAACTGGTGAAAGGATTCCGCAAAATTGCTGTGAACACCAGCAGATACTTTGTTTCTGTTACGGTTTGAGTGCTAAAGACTCGACAGTCCCACGGTTGGCAAGTTAGAACTGTGAGATTCACTACGTGCACCACTGGTGTTTTGTGGAAAAGCACATGTAAGATTCTGCAACAGTCTCTGCTGATACTCCTGCATGCGTGAATCCCTTTCTATGGCAGGAATTATTTCGGCAAATTTACTTCTGTACCGGGGATCTAACAGTGTGGCTACCCAGTAGTCAGGATTATTTCGAATTCTGACAATTCGAGGGTCATGTTGCAGGTAGTGCAGCAAGAAGGCACTCATGTGTCTTGTGCATCCAGAAGCACCTAGTCCCTGTTGTGTTGGTGGCGAGGTACGAATCATGCTTCCTTCCTCTGCCCTCTCCCCCCAACCTCGCACAACAGAAATGTGATCAAGGTCTCCCTCATCTGATGAATCTTCCATGCCCATAGCCAGTTCGTCCTCCACTTCTTCCTGGCCTCCTGCACCTTCCTCACTAGTTTGGCTGCTACCATGCGCCCTGGTTAATCCCTTTCCCCCACCCTCCTAATTGATAACTCTGGAGTTCTTTGCACAAAAAATGATGGATGGAAACCGAGCAGAGCTGAATGGCCAATTTGTGGTAGTATCCCAAAAGGATTGGCTGGGTTAGAAGCAGTAAAACAATTTTATTAGATACACAGGTGGTGGAGCTTTGTAGAGATGGAAAAATACAATGAGTAGCACACACTGCTACTATGCACACAATTATTGAACAGGCTAGATGCAGCGAATAATTAGGAGTGATTTAAACGCTGGTGTAGCTTAGTATAGATGGCCTAATAGAATGAGTAGCACACACTGCTACTTTACACACAATTATTGAACAGGATAGATGCAGCGAATAATTAGGAGTGATTTGAATGCTGGTGTAGCTTAGTTTAGATGGCCTAATAGAATGAGTAGCACACACTGCTACTATGCACACAATTATTGAACAGGCTAGATGCAGCGTATAATTAGGAGTGATTTGAACCCTGGTGTAGCTTACTATAGATGGCCTAATAGAATGAGGAGCACACACTGCTACTATGCACACAATTATTGAACAGGCTAGATGCAGCAATTAATTAGGAGTGATTTGAACGCTGGTGTAGCTTACTATAGATTGCCTAATAGAATGAGGAGCACACACTGCTACTATGCACACAATTATTGAACAGGCTAGATGCAGCGAATAATTAGGAGTGATTTGAACGCTGGTGTAGCTTAGTATAGATGGCCTAATAGAATGAGTACCACACACTGCTACTATGCACACAATTATTTAACAGGCTAGATGCAGCGAATAATTAGGAGTGATTTGAACGCTGGTGTAGCTTAGTATAGATGGCCAATACAATGAGTACCACAGACTGCTACTATGCCCAAAATTATTGTCCAGGCAACATGCAGATAGAAATTCTTTTTTTTTTATAAGCTGGTGGAGCTTGTATAGATGGCTTAATACAATGAGTACCACAGACTGCTACTATGCACACAATTATTTAACAGGCTAGATGCAGCGAATAATTAGGAGTGATTTGAACGCTGGTGTAGCTTAGTATAGATGGCCTAATACAATGAGTACCACAGACTGCTACTATGCCCAAAATTATTGTCCAGGCAACATGCAGATAGAAATTTATTTTTTTTTGTAAGGCTGGTGGAGCTTTGTATAGATGGCTTAATACAATGAGTACCACAGACTGCTACTATGCCCAAAAATTATTGTCCAGGCAACATCAGATAAAAATTCTATTTTTTTAGAGGCTGGTGGAACTTTGTATAGATGCCTAATGCAATGAGTACCACAGCTGCTACTATGCCCAAAATTATTCGTCCAGGCAACATGCAGATAGAAATTATTTTTTTTTGTAAGGCTGGTGGAGCTTTGTATAGATGGCTTAATACAATGAGTACCACAGACTGCTACTATGCCCAAAAATTATTGTCCAGGCAACATACAGATAGAAATTCTTTTTTTTTTAGAAGGCTGGTGGAACTTTGTATAGATGGCCTAATGCAATGAGTACCACAGTCTGCTACTATGCCCAAAATTATCGTCCAGGCAACATGCAGAAGAAATTCTTTTTTTTTTAGAAGGCTGGTGGAGCTTTGTATAGATGGCCTAATACAATGAGTACCACAGACTGCTACTATGCCCAAAATTATTGTCCAGGCAACATGCAGATAGAATTTTTTTTTTTTTTTTTTAAAGGCTGGTGGAGCTTTGTATAGATGGCCTAATAGAATGAGTAGCACACACTGCTACTATGCACACAATTATTGAACAGGATAGATGCAGCGAATAATTAGGAGTGATTTGAACGCTGGTGTAGCTGACAAAAAGTGATAGCAACTGCTGTAACCTAGCCCTGAAAAGGGCTGCAATTACAAATAGTCACTGTCCCAAGTTGACATATCTGTCTATTTAAGAGTGAGCACAGACCTGCCTGCTAAAACTGCTAGGAACAGATGTAACATAGCCCTCAAAAGGGCTGCAATTACAAACTAGTCCCTACTCCCTAAACCTTCCTCTCTATTTCTCAGCGATTTCGCTTGCAAGTCGCAGTTGCACAATGCACACACAATATAGCGCTAACAGCAGCAGCAGTGCCTTCTAACACTGAGCTGCAGCACTGAGAAAATGGTGGCGAGGGGGGAAATGGCTGGGTCTTATAGGGCAAGGACATGTGACATACACAGCCAATGACACATGCCCTTGCTTGTGTGAAAAAAAAGCACCTCGCTCCGTGTGTGCGCTGCTGATAGGCTGACAGACTGCACCGTCCACTGAAAATGCGGTAAAGAGAAAAAAAAATGGAGATCTTCATTATCTCTGCAGAGATCCATGCCATGCCCCTCCCCCACCACGCTGGACACTCAAAATGTGTATTAACAGTGATTCTCAGCATAACTGTGAAAAAATCCAGTGACGATTTAGGTACACGAACAGTATCGAACATAACCTCGAACAGCCGATTTTTTCCAAATCGTTCGGGTTCGTCGAACGACTCGAACACTGCCCAAAACAGAACGAATTTGAGATTGGCGAACAGTTCGCATTCGAACACCGCTCATCTCTAAACTTGAGTAACAGACAGGAAAACACTGGAGTACCTGGCCTAAAATTCACAAGTTTTTATCACAGGACGTATGAGGCATGTCACAGATATACCATACTGTAAAATATGTTTTTGTTTTGTTTTTAGGTGGATGCAAAAAGTGCTGGATATAACGAGAGTGACAGACTGCCCAAAAAAGGGAATTTAGGCTAAAATGCCTCAATTTTTGGCAACGGATATATGAGGCGTGTTAGAGATATACCCCACTGTAAAATGTGGCCTGTTTTTTAAAATAATGCAACATAGTGCTGTATATAAGTACTGTGACACCCAGGACAAAAAAAGAAAACTGCCATAAACAGGCCAAACTTTGAGCATGCACAGATATGAGCTGGCACGGAGATACCACACCGAAAAATGTGTGGCCTGTATTTTTTTTTTCTGTGCTGTATATTAGTACAGTGACACCCAGGACAAAAAAAATTGAATTTAGGGCTAAAAAGACCAAAATTTTTAGCAGACGGATGGATGAGGCGTGTCACAGATATACCACACTGTAAAATATGTGGCCTGTATGTATTTCTTGGGGGTTCAGCAAAAGTGTCAAGAAATTGTGTAAGATGCAAAAAAAAAAATCTACTCAACCGTACCACATAAAAATAAAATATTTCTCTGCACACTCAAAAGGGATGTTTGGGACCCCTTTAAAATTGCTGGATTTTCAGGCTGTGATAGGAAAAGGATCTGACTGTATTGTGCACTGTCAAAAAGCATATAGAGGGAAAAAAAAGGACTCTGGATTGGTTTGCAATAAAAAAAGCTCTATTAGCCCTGGCCAAAAACATTTTCAAAGCCAATTACACCTGGGGCTAGGTATATACGGCCAATATATCCTACAGGTAGTAGCAGCAGCACCAGAACACAGGCAGGGAATGGACCCTCTTGATGTATGCAATGACCTATATACACACATGCAGTGCCTACAGGCCTTGTATGTGTATAGAACGACGTACACTACCATGCCTACCTAACACTGGAACTTATATACTCCGGAATTAGTCCTTAGAAGGACTGTTGGTTTTTCTGAATTTGAGTAGTTTACAATGATGGACCACACACTAATAAATCCCAATTCTCACCCTATCTCGGCAGCAGCACTACCTACACTATCTAAATCCGGAGCTGAATGCGGAGAGCAGGGCGGCGTCCGGTCTCTTATACCCCTGATGATGCTGTGCGGCCAGCCAATCACTGCACGACCACAACAAAGATGACTGCGGCAATTCATTACCTGGCAGACAATCCCTGCATTGTGATTGGGTCTGTAAAGTCCGCCAAAAAAGCTGGGTGGAGACCCGAGTTCCCGCCGAGTATTCTCGGAAATGCTCGGTGCTCGCCGAGTACATCAAGTACCATGATACTCGAGAGAGTAATGAGTAGTGGCGAGCACGTTCGCACATCACTAGTGATAATATCTAGAACTGCTAAACTCCACCCACAAAGCAAAAAAGACGCAAACAAAAAAAGTAGGCAAACGCAATTAAAAGTTAAATAAAGATGCAAATAGAATAATGGATTTGGTGAAAACAAAAACAGGCAAAAAACACCCAAAACAAGTAAAAAAAAATAGGCACAAAGGCAATGATGAATCGATTACATAATCACTGCAGGAAAGTTGATTTAGGATAAATGCACACAATGAATATTTGCTGCAGAATTTCACATATAACAAGCAGTGCAATACAGCTTTAGCTAAGCAAGCTCTGTGTTGTTCAAAAATATTTTGCAACATATTAACCACTGTACCCCCAAGGTGGTTTGCACGTTAACCCCTTAACCCCCAAGAGTGGTTTGCATCTTGATGGCCAGGCCAATTTTTACAATTCTGACCACTGTCCCTTTATGAGGTTACAACATTGGAATGCTCCAATGGATCTTGGAGATTCTGAGAATGTTTTTTGTGTCATATTGTACTTCACGATAGTGGTAAAATTTCTTCGATATAACTTGCGTTTATTGGTGAAAAAGATGGAAAATTGGTGAAAATTTCGCAATTTTCAAACTTTAATTTTTTATGCCCTTAAATCAAAGAGTTATATTGCACAAAATAAATAATAAATAACATTTACAACATGTCTACTTTACATCAGCACAAATTTGGAACCAATTTTTTTTGTTAGGAAGTTATCAGGGTTAAAATTTGACCAGCGATTTCTCATTTTTGCAACACCATTTTTTTTTAGGGACCACATCACATTTGAAGTCACTTTGAAGGGTCTATATGATAGAAGATGTCTAAAAGTGGCACGATTCTAAAACTGCACCTCTGAAGTTCTCAAACCACATTCAAGAAGTTTATTAACCCTTCAGGTGCTTCACAGGAATTTTTAGAATGTTTAAAAAAAAAATGAACATTTCACTTTTTTTCACTAAAAATTTAATTCAGATCCAATTTGTTTTATTTTCCCAAGGGTAACAGGAGAAATTGGACCCCAAAAGTTGTTGTACAAATTGTCCTGAGTACGCTGATACCCCATATATGCAGGAAAACCACTGCTTGGGCACATGGCAGAGCTCAGAAGGGAAGGAGCGCCATTTGACTTTTCAATGCAAAATTGACTGGAATTGAGATCGGACGCCATGTCGCATTTGGAGAGCCCTCATGTGCCTAAACATTGGAACCCCCCCAATTCTATCTCCAACCCTAACCCCAACATACCGTTAACCCTAATCCCAAACCTAACCATAACCCTAACCACAAACCTAACCCTAATATACCTCTAACCATAACTGTAATCCCAACCCGATCTCAAACTTTAACCCCAACCCTAATCATTACCCTAGCTTTAGCCCAAAACCTAACACTAACTTTCGTCCCAACCCTAACCCTAACCTTAACCCTAATCCTAATGGGAAAATGGAAATAAATACATTTTTTTATTTTATTATTTTTCCCTTAGGGGGTGATAAAAGGGGATTTGCTATACTATTTATAGCAGGTTTTTATAGTGGGCTCTTATGTTTGGCAGCTGTTACACACTAAAAGATGCTCTTTTTTGCAAAAAATAGTTTTGCATCACCACATTTTGAGAGCTATGTGAGGTCTTGTTTTTTGCGGGACGAGTTGATGTTTTTATTGGTACCATTTTCGGGCACGTCTTTTTTGTTCACTTTCTATTACGATTTTTGGGAGATAGAATAAGCAAAAACCAGCAATTCATTAATTTCTTTTCAGGGGGGCATTCCGCGTGTGGTAAAATTGATAAGGCAGTTTTATTCTTCGGGTCAGTATGATTACAGCGATACCTCATTTATATCATTTTTTTATGTTTTGGCGCTTTTATATAATAAAAACTATTTTATAGAAAAAATAATTGTTTTTTGCATCACTTTATTCTGAGAGCTATAAGGTTTTAATCTTTTTGCTGATGATTCTGCATGGCAGCTCATTTTTTGCAGGACAACATGACACTTTCAGCGGTATCATGTTTATTTATATCCGTCTTTCTGTTATTCCACTTTTTGTTCAGCAGTATGATGATAAAGCATTGTTTTTTTGCCTTGTTTTTTATTTAGAGTTGTTCATTAAAGGGGTTAACTAGTGAGACAGTTCTATAGGTTGGATCGTTATGGACGCGGTGATATCAAATGTGTACTTTTATTGTTTAGATTTTTTTATTCAAATGTTTATTTAGTGACAGAATAAATATTGTTTTTTTATTATTTTTGTTTATTTTTTTAAAATATTTTTACAATTATTTAATTTTTTTAATCTAATTCTTACTTTTACACTTTGTCCCACTATGGGACAATCATTTTGTGCAGCCTGATCGCTTCTATAGCATGCAGATGAAGCAGCATCTGCATGCTACAGAAGCTGTCAGCGTTGCAGCTTCGGTGCACTAACCTGTGAGACTTCCTGACATGCACTGCACATGTCAGGAAGTTTCACTGCTCTGGAAACCCGGATGTCGTCATGACGACATCGGTTTCCATGGCAACAATCGGGACCCAGCGGCGTGCTGCAGGGTCTCCGATCCAAAGGCAGAGGGGCTATCAGCCCCTGTGCCGGCTCCGGAACACTGCGATCATGTTTGATTGCAGTGTTCTGGTTGTTAAAGTGTCGGGAATGGTATGTGACCGCTCCTGGCTCTTAGTGCCGGGTGTCAGTTGTGAGAATCAGCTGACACCCGGTCGCGATCGGCCGCGCTCCCCCGTGAGTGCGGCCGATCACACATGGTGTACTATCCGTCCATGAGCATTAAGTCCCAGGACACATGGACGGAAAAGTAAGTCTAGGGTCAGAAAGGGGTTAAAGACCAGGCCAATTTTTACAATTCTGACCACTGTCAGTCTATGAGGTAATAACTCTGGAACACTTCAACGTATCCTGGTGATTCTGAGACTGTTTTTTCGTGACATACGGTACTTCAAGATAGTGGTAAAAATTTTTCACTGTGACCTGCGTTTATTTGTGAAAAAACAGAAATTTGTCAAAAAATTAGCAATTTTCCAAATTTGAATTTTTATGCCCTTAAATCACAGAGATATGTCACACAAAATAGATAATAAGTAACATTTTCCACTTGTCTAAATGACATCAGTACATTTTTGGAACAACATTTTTTTTTGCTAGGAAGTTATAAGGGTTAAAAGTTGACAAGCGATTTTTTATTTTTCCAAAAAAAATTCACAAAACCATTTTTTATCGACCACATAACATTTGAATTCACTTTGAGGGCCTATATGACCAAAAATACCCCAAAGTAACACCATTCTAAAACTGTACCCCTCAAGGTGCTCAAAACCACATTCAAGAAATGTATTAACCCTTCAGGTGCTTCACAGGAATTTTTGGGATATGGAAAAAAATGAACATTTAACTTTTTTTCATAAAAATTTATTTCAGATGCAAATTTTTTTATTTTGACAAGGTTCAAAGGAAAAATTGGCCCACAAAATTTGTTGTGTAATTTCTCCTGAGCATGGTGATACCTGATATGAGGGAAAAAACTACTGTTTGCGTGCACGGCAGAGCTCAGAAGGGAAGGAGCACCATTTGACTTTTTGAATGCAAAATTTGCTGAAACAATTGGCGAACTCCATGTCAAGTTTGGAGAGCCTCTGATGCGCCTAAACAAAGAAAATCCCCCACATGTGACACCATTTTGGAATCTAGACCACTCAGGGAACTAATGTAGATGAGTGGTGAGCACATTGAACCATCATGTGCTTCACAGAAGTTTATAACGTTGAGCCATGAAAATAATAAAATCACATTTTCCTCACAAAAATGTTATTTCAGCCCCAAATGTTGCATTTTCATAAGGGTATCAGGAGAAATTGCACCATACAATTTGTAGAACAATTTCTTCTGAGTATGCCAATACCCAATATGAGAGGAGAAAACTACTGTTTAGGCGCATGGCTGGGCTCAGAAGGGTAGGAGCATCATTTGACTTTCTAAATGTAAAATTTCCTGGAATCATTAGCGAACGTCATGAGCCATTTAGAGAGACCCTGCTATGCTTAAACAGTGGAAACCCCCCACAAGTGACCTCATTTTGGAAACTAGACCCCTCAAGGAATGTATATACATGCATGGTGAGCAACTTGAACCTCCAGGTGCTTTTTCCTCACAAAAATATTGTTTTAGCCCCAAATTTTTATTTTTTCTAAGGGCTAATAGGATTTTTTTTACAACAAACTGAGGTCCTTGTTTTCCAGAGTGCTCCAATACCCTATATGTAATTGGGAAATATTTTTCAGGCTCAGTGCAAAGCTCAGAAGGCAAAGAGCGCCAGATTTTACTGTTATGGTTTTTACAGGTGCCATGACCCGACCCACTGGGAGAGCCCATGAGGTGCCAGAATAGCAGAACCCCCCATTAGTGACTCCATTTTACAAACTACACCTCTCAATAAATTCATCTAGGGGTGCAGTGATCATATTAACTTCATTTTTAACACCAAAATTTAGTTTTAGCCCCAGATTTTACATTTTCACACAAGAAGTGGGTAAAAATGGCACCATAATTTGTCACACAATTTCTACTGAACGTAGCAATACCCCATATGTGGCTATAGAATACTACTTTGCCCATACGGAGAGACTCGGAGGAACAGAGCGCTATTTGCCGCCTGAAGCGCAGATTTTCTTCTAACATTTTACGGACTCCATATACAGAGCCCTTAATTGCTAGAAGAGCAGAATCCCCCATGAAGTGACCCCATTTTGGAAATTATACCCCTATGGGAATTTATCTACAGGTGTAGTACCGATTTTAACTCTATGGGTATTTTCCAGAAAAAGCAGCAATGAATTTTGCAGAGTGAAAATTGCAAACTGCTGTTGTAGTGACCAGTACGTTGCAGTCACCAGTACGTTATGCCCAGCCTGTGCTTCTAGATACATGCACCTGAAAGATAGGCGGGCTCTCATCGCTTTAGAAATGCCAAACATGTGTACGCATTTGGATTTGAGAGCGCAGAATTTGCTGAATTTCTTTTGGAGGGTGAGGAGCCATTTCTCTTTTTCAAAGCCTTTGTGCCACTTGTAATGTGAAAGCCCTCATATTTCCATTAACAGATGACAAACCAGAGTGAGGGCTTGCTTTTTTTGTGGGTTGATTTGAAGTTTTTATTGTGAACATTTTACATAATGTTTTGGATCACATTTATCCGATGCTCCACGCTGACCATTTACTTTGGGGTTTCTATCTAAATCTTTGAGTGACGTTATTCAGATGAAACATCCGAGGGATCCATTCACTATAATGAGGCAGCAGAGATACTCTGGACTCTGTCTGGCCTCTGTTCAGTGGTGTCTTTCTTTTCAGAAGTGCACAAAACTGTGGCCGACAGCACTTTTATGTAATCCTAAAAGGACGGTCACTGCCGTATCACAGGTCACATGGCGTCCACAGTGCCTCCATCTGACTCATTCTAGGGAATCTTCCACCAGAGGTTCCATCTGAATCCATCTGAATCACGTATTTTCAGAAATTTACACGGAAATCTCAGTACAAGTGCTCAGCGCAGAGAACAATATAAATGTGCGCCGAGCCTTACTGCGATATTTGGGAGGCAGAATGAAAAAATCAACAGCAAGTACGGGTCGGTGCAATTACAGCGAAACCAGATTTACATTGGGTTTTTATGTTTGGCTGCTGTCACACAATAAAATACGTTTTTTACTGCAAAAAAATATTTTTTTGCATCACCATATTTTTGAGAGCTACAAATTTGTCATATTTCAGTCCACAGAGTCATGTGAGGGCTTATTTTTTGCTGGACAAGTTGACATTTTTATTGGTATCATTTTCGGACACATGACATTTTTTGATTGCTTTCTATTCTGATTTTTGTGAGGCAGAATGAACAAAAACCAGCAATTCAGGATTTTTTTTTGGGGGGTTATGGCATTCCATGTCTGATAAAATTGATAAGGTAGCTTTATTCTTTGGGTCAGTAAGATTACAGCAATACACCGTTTATATTTTTTTATGTTTTGACCCTTTTACACAAATAAAACTATTTTATAAAAATAATAATTATTTTTGTATTGCTTTATTCTGAGAGCTATAACTTATTTATTTTTCTGCAGATGGAGCTGTATGGCAGCTTGTTTTTTGCAGTTCAAGATGATGTTTTCAGTGGCACCTTGATTATTCATATCTGTCTTTTTTATTGCGTTTTATTCAACTTTTTGTTCGGCATACGATGTTAAAGCATTGTTTTATGCCTTGTTTTTTATTTCATTTTTTTATGGTGTTCACTAAAGGGGTTAACTGGTGGGACATTTTTATAGGTCAGAACAAGAGGAAAAAATCTCCAGCGCAGAACGCATAAAAAATAAGTGTTTATTAGGAAATATTAAAAATCATCTTGAATAGAAAAAGCACACACATTTGCAGATGGGGTCCCTGGTGTTATGAAACCAACGCGTTTCGACCTAGCGGGTCTTATTCATGGATTTTTATAAGTTGGGTCATTGCGGACGCGGTGATGCAAAATATTTGTACTTTTATTGTTTATATATTTTTTAATACAAATATTTACTTACAGAGACTATATCTTTTGATTTTTTATTATTTTTATTTTTTAAAAAAATTTTACAATTATTTAAAAAAAAACATTTTTTACTTTTTTTACTTTGTCCAACTACGGGACTTTCATTTTTTGCAGGCTGATTGCTTCTATAGCATAGGGATGCAGCAGCATCCCCTATACTGTGCAAACTGTCAGCTCTGCACTGACAGGGAAAGTTGCTGATCATGCACTGCACATGATCAAGGAATTTTCCTAGCTCTGGTTACCCTGAGGTCACCATGGCAACGATCGGGAACCCGTGTCACACAGAGGGGTCTCTGATCTAAAGGCAGAGGGGCTTTCATCCCGCTGTCGGCTCCCGGAATGCATTCGACTGCAGCATTTAGGGGGTTAAAGTGCCGGGAGTGGTGCGAGATCGCTGCTCGCACTTAGTGCTGGGAGTCAGCTGTCAGAATCAGGTGACATCTAGCTGCAATCTTCCGTGCACAGCCCATGTGTGTGGGCGATCGAGATGACATAATAATCTGTTCCTGGTCAAATAGGCCCAAGGCACAGGGACAGATTATTAAATCAGATGTCAAAAAGGGGTTAAAGCAGTTTATGCCAAAGTTCTGGTGCAATTGTCTTGATTAATTGAGGCCTTAAAATTTCCAAAATAACAATGATCTGAAAGAAAGCCAAGAAAACAGAAGAATTTATTATTTAAACACAATACAAATAAAATTATTAAGTAAAGACTGCACAACTATACCAAAAGCATGTGCCACATTAAAAGCTAACTCACCACCAAACCTTAAAAGAATTGCATTCAGAAAATACAAAAGAACATTGCATTCAAAAAATGTTTCAAAATAACTTTATTCCAAGAAATTGACCACAGATAGTGAAAAATGCTCTATAATTAGCAATAAATTTTGGAGAAGAGCATCTATCCCTAATGTGAAGTGTGAAACCATGAGCAGTTTTGATGTGCGCTATGATCTAACCACTGCAAATAACAGTTATGCATTTTGTCTAGAAATAAGCTGATAGACTTCAATATAAAACTGCAGCTATCACATCACATTGTCTAGCACAGCTACCACAGATCTATAAAAGATTAGGGTCAGCCAATGACATCCATTTTAAGCTTATACAGTTTAGGGACTGGAGGTCAGACCCCAAAGCTCATTCCACATTGGGAGATAAAAGGGCCTAATTCTAATTGTGGTGTGCTACTACAGTGCTGAAGGACATTGAAGATGGGAGTGGTAGCTTCTGTCTGTAAATACTAATCCAAACATTCCAGTGATAGGTAGGTGCTGGATCTGCAGAGTGAGTGAGTGTGATCGTGAATTAATATATCTGTGATACACTGCAATAACAGCACTTTGATAACAGCATTTTTTTATTCTCCATAAGCTATAAACAATTAGAACAGTTTATACCCCTCTGTCCTTATTTTTTGGTACTAAACAAAAATCCTGTAACAAAGGCTCATGAGTCAAAAAAAATGTACTTCCTAGATTTTGAGATGGGCAATCCAAATTTTTTTTTACAACAAAAAAATCATAATCCAGAAATTTAAATAAAACTGTCTACTTCATAAAGACACTTGATTTTAGGAATATTCCAATATTGCTGCTAGTTAAAGCTGGTAAATAATTGTTTTCCCTTAACCAGATAGTTTAATGAGAGTTGGACATTAATAATGCTGTGTTTGCATTAAAGACCGTAAAAGGCCATCAATACAGTGTGCTAGTAGATCTCAAATTGATATACATGTACTTTTCTGACAATTGGATGCTCTATAAAAAGTGAAAACTGAAATCTCCAGCTGATATATTACCACAATGGTGCTCCCATCTAGTCCATTACCTAGTTGCAGATAATCTGACTAATTCACTTGTCTCAAAAAATAAAATTGTATAAAAAGGTGAACCTGCACTTTGAAGGAGGTGTGGATATATCTAGAATGTTTCCTCATGTAATGTTTATAGAGAAATACATATCAAAACAAAATTAATTTGCATGCTAGAGGATACAAAAAAAGCTTATTAGCCTGCTAGTACCTACTTTAAAAAATGGCAATGCGTATCTCTTGCATATAGCAAAGTGGCAAAGTGCAAGTGCATGTATAAACTGGGAAATTTAGTGCAGGCTAGTATAGTCTTGTGGGCTGAACCTATAGAGATGCAAAACAATTGGGATACAATGACATTAATAGTGATTTACCATCAAAACCTAGAAATCCTAACAAGGGCAAATATTCACAGTCAGTGTAGTATTAACAGGGTGTGATAGCCCAGCAGTAGCTGATTAGTTTGCTGTGTATTGTGAGTAAACATATATTATTTTGCTCTTTCCATAGCAGCCTGTAGGGTGATGTAGAGTTGTGTTGGATAAACAGTACCTTGATAAAATGCAGTGTTCAGAAGCACGCCCTTAGTCATCCACTTCAGTCTTTACGTGGAACAGGGAGAAATGTCCGGTATCTTGTGGAGGCTTATACTTGCAGCAGCTTCTAAAGATGTAATCCCATAGACGTTACACACAGTGGAAGTGCCCTACCGGTGGAATGCATATGGAGAGAAGGCTGCTCTCTGGCAAGCGGTGGGCATGTACAACCTCTGGAACTTTGTGAAGTCACATTGTTTGAGCTTCCAGAAGGTATCTTTCTGAAGTGCTGAGAGAATCAAGTTCACCAATTTTGCATTTAGAAAACTTCATTTTTTTCCTCAGGATTGGTGATACCCAATAGAAACCTTAATTTTATAGACCCAGTGGGAGTTCTGCCACTAATTATGCTCATTTGAACACCAGGTCAGATTACCAATGCACCAATGTTTCTCTATAAACACTACATGAAGAAACATTCTAGGTATTCCAGAACCTCCTTCCAAGCGCAGGTTCACCTTTTTATACAAGTTTAGATTTGGGAAGCCTGGAGAAAAAACTCTTACAAGGTCGTGATTAGTTTAAAAAAAGAGGTGGGGTTGTCCAGCTTGACCCAAATGAATGACAATTTGCACTTTATTTCAATTATTTAAAATCCATGAAGAAGAGTGGTGAAGTATCCATTCACCACTCTTATATGGATTTTAAAATTTTGAATTAAAGTACTAATTTTAATTTATTTCTATCAGGCTTGACAAGTTCAACCTCACCTCTTTTTTCCACTGGAGGCTTTGCAATACTGCAATTCGAATTTTTGGAGAAAATTTGGCAAAACTGGTGAATTTTAATTTGAAACAAACCGCTTATCTTTAGTTTTGTCTCATCAATTAAGACTGTTTAAATAAAATTGTACAGTTGAAATATATCTGCTAGAGGTGTATAAACTTATAATTACAACATTAGCTATCTATTTAGCTGTCCATCTGTCTATTAATCGTGTATCACCTATCCAAAAAGATATATTAATTACCTAGTTCCACTCTCTAAATTATTTCAGATTACAGCTACAAAATTAATCTGTAGTTCCATTCAACAAAATAGTACTTTATTATTCACAAATCTTATATCTAAATATCAAAAGCCACATTCACAGGGTACCTGGTAAGTGAATGTAATAATATCAGCTAACCAGAACTGTGGATAGATCTGTTTGAGTCTTTTGGACACATGAATGCAGTGCAAGGTTTTGATTGTCTAATACATCTTTTATTTGCTGTGGAGTTAGAAATTGATTTACAAGGCAAACATGTAAATGGCACTTTAGAGACAGTTTTTTTCATTTTGGAGAAAGGATTGGTTGAAGTCCCCCAACTTTTCTATTCGTTTTCTCTAAGGAGATTCAGCATTCCATTGAAACAGCATGTTCATAAATTTGCCTTTGCAGGAATTTTATGCTGCATTCCATTACCTTCAGCCATGATATATTTATGCATTTTTGCAAGGCTTTCTTTTGCAGCAAATGAATGTCAATTTACTAGAGATTGAATGTTTATCATGATAGGTACCGCCAGCTAATATGTCTCAACATTTCCTGCCAATGTATTTCGATGCTGAGCTGCTGCAATTTTTTAGATAAACAATTTATATTTTACTTCCAATTAAAAATGAACATTTCATATTGTTACAGAATCCACTAGTCTAGTCATCCTTTTTTCTAAAGTTCATTTGTTTTTACCTCCATGTTTACTTCTTAACCAGAAACCAGGATCCCAAGCTGATATTCATATTCACTGATTGGCAGTTTTCGGTCTATGCATAGTGTATATAGACAGTTACCAAACAGTGATGTGGGTGGGGTTATACAGAGCTATGGATTCAGAGAACTGATAGATCTATAGCAGAAAAAAATGTGATTTTATAAAAACTGTAGCAAGCCACCCATTATGTGGTAAATCTCTGAAATCAGGGTCACTTCCTTGGGGTAGCAAAAACCTGGTGACAGATTACTTTCGAAAGGAATCCATCAGCTGTGAGATCCATATCAGAGTAACTCCAGGATCTTGAAGGACATCATACAGTAAGTGCAAATGTACTTTTAGGCTAAAATCCCACTGGATAATTTTGGAGAAAACATTCTTTATGTTGTTGATGAAATCTGAGTCCTGAGTCTGCAGCATCTACTAAGGTTATGAGTCTTCTTGGTACTGTTCTCTACAAGGACTTTTGCTTCCTTTAATACCGATTTTGGAGTTAAGGGACTTTTTTAAACGAAGCTACAGTCTGGTCTCCTATTCTGCATTCTCAAACTACAATCCTTGGGGATTACATCAACATCTCCTCTGAGACTTCTTCCTTCCATCTTGTTGTCTCATCCACTTGTCTGTATTTCTGTGTTCTCTCATAATATTATACCATTGTGCTTGATATTGTGGAGTAGAGTAAGACTTACACACTTTGTAATTGTATAGAGAAAAACATAATCAGAACTCCAAGCTGTAGGAATGTCCACACTCCTATACCAAGCCATCCGGGGAATTCTATATCTAGGCTAATGTCATATCTAGAACAATAGCTAGACATTTATAAAATCATCAGGGCTCAGAAATCACATACAATATGAACTACTAAGGTTAGATTAAGGTTTTTTTTTTAACTCTAATCAAACATGTCAGTTTTATTATAATGCTGTATGTACCTTTAAATATAGATGACATGGTCATGGTCATGGCCTGCTGTAGTGAAGGGAAAAGTTCACAATTTATCCTGTATAATTCTGTATTTCCTGATGTTTTCCAACCATTAAGTTAGCTAATCTCTTCATCTGGGCTTTTGTTGTTTCCAGTCTGTAAGGGATCACTACAATTTAACAAAATAAAATATTGTTACAATATAAAAGAATAAGGTATTGCTGCAATATAGTAGAAATATTGCAAATCCAGCCACGGCTGCAACAAAAACAGCTCAGAAAAATAGCTCCAGCTTTGCTCAATGCTTATCACCGACGGCCCCTGTTGTTATTATTGTTCTCATAGTACAGACATTGCAGATCATTTTCTTAAGAGTAAATCATATCTACCAAATGAAATATTTCTACTGGAGACACAATTCAACTTTCAGATTATCACACTTCTAGATCCACTAATTCATTATGTTAAAGAGGTTTATATTGTAACCATAAATTAACTAATCCAGTTCTGGATTGGGTATAAAACATATACAGAATATTGCTAAAAAATGTTTATTATGTCACATTAATAACAAATAATATTTGAAAAAATATATATTTTGACATATACTTCAATGTTAAGAAATGCAATGTCCCCAGTCATTTGGTTAAGAGCATAACAACTGTGCTCTACATTCCGTCTAGCAGAATATCCTCTGATTGCAGTAGATTTAACTTACAGTATCAAATATTTCCACGTGAATGACTGAAAGGAACTAGCCATGATCAGATACCTAACACCAGCTGTTTCTCTCTATTCAATCCACAGTGCCTCATGTCTGAGACGTACATCAGGTGACCTAGCATTACAGCTAAGGGCACATGCTACCAAGAGCTGGTATTAGAATCATAACATTATGGAGCCTCCACCATATGGAACAATTGTGGCACCTAGTGGGCAAATTCTTTATTCCTGAATATCTATTCTATGGGAAAATGAGATTTGACTGAAATAAACAAGATACTAACAATATCATATCTATCCATACACATTAGATAGATAGATAGATAGAGATATTTTAGTAACCATTCAACATTTCATAAGATTGTCTTGAAGCCAAACGTAATATCTATAAATATCGAATGTTGAACTTTAAAGCTTGGTAAGATCAGATGTCTGTGGTGGACATACACATACAATGCTACTAAAATAAGCTGTATCTACAAATGATCTGCAAGTAAATGTTTTATGTCTATGGTCAGTCTAACATGTTTAACATCCACCAGGCTTCTGAAACTTAATACAGTATTATTAATAGAATTTAAAAATGATCAACATTTAAAAGCACCTAATATAACTTAAGTCACTCATGTAATAGTATTAATAGTAAAAGTATTAAGTCACCTAAAGAGTTAAAGCTAGGCTTTTTCCTACTCAAAGATTCAGTTTGCTGACCCTAGTGCTGTATATTATATTTAAAAAAAATTGTCTCCAAAAAACGGTAATAAGGTAAAAATAGGAAAATCAGTGTTGCGTTATGCTGCTCCAGTGATGCATCCTTGCTGCTCTTACCAGTCTTTGTTGTTAGTCTGCAACAGTGACTTTTAAAAAATGGCACGTTACCACTGCAACCAATCACTAGACTCAGCAGTAAAGCTGATGTCAGCTGCAGCAGTCACATGCTGTAGTTAGGACATCACAGCTGAAGCTCATCAACAAAGACCAGAAGTATCCAGCAGAGAGGCATTGGAGGGTAACATAGTTTTTCTTATTTTTATCTACAGCCAGCAATCATTCTAGATTGGCCAGAGAATTAAAAAAAGTAACCCAGTAAAGCTTTTTTAATGCCCTGGACAATGCAGAATGATTGCTGGTCTTACGCCCCCGATAACCTACACTAGGAGAGAAATATAAAATAAGAAAAAATATGTATTTTATTTATCACCTCATTCTTGCTGTAAACATTCTTTCTAAAAATTGTTTTCTAAATATAAGAATTATGTTACATTATGTGAACTTAACGCAATGTAATTTATGTTATTTAAGATCAAGCTCCTTAGTTTTTATTCCATAATTATTTAAAAGTTATCATCCATATATCTATGCATACTGTCACACTGTATCACAGATACACATATGATGTCAGTAATCAATACTAAGAGGGACAACATGCAATATAACATATAAATAGGAAATCTCAACATGTATATAAAGTATAGTATTACCTGACATAATATCCGTTGTACTGTGGGTGAATCCTGAAGACGTATAATACGGTACTCAGGCTGCAGGTGGACCGGGGTCTATGCTGACCCTAAACTGGGGACCTGACTAGTCCCTCAACCTGGAGGTACTGTTAATGGTACAGAGGTCCAGGCCGCCAACGTAACCCTGTCTCCTATAAGTCCCTGACAACTGTAATCTAGTCCTCAGAAGGACCCTGATTACCACACAGGGAATAGGCAGGTTACTGCTTAACAAACAGTACAGACAAACGAGACAGACAGGGGACAAAGCAAACACTGTCTTGCATACAACACTTAAACACAGAGGGAACATAAAAGGTCTAGGAGATAAACTATAATCGAGGAGAGGAGAAACCACAAAGGAACTCTTAACTTAAGTCTTCTTATGACCTGATCCAAACTACTGGTCTGCATGTAAGCTTTCACCGGCATCTAACAAGCAGACTGGCAGGTATATAAAGGAAGCTAATTAGTGCATAATCAAAAGCAGCCGGGCGAGGCTGGACCTAGTCTTAGCCAAGAGCTAGGTAAAATTAACTCCCTCACTACCAAACACAAAGAAACAGCAACTCAGCTGCGAGAAGTCAGAATGTGCAATCGCGACGATCTTCGTGGCGATACACCCATGACACATACACTATGTATAAATATATATATATAATATATATATATATATATATATATATAGATCTTTATCCATATATATAGTTTTAATATATATATATATATATATATATATATATAAAACTATATATATGGATAAAGATCTATATATATATAGATAGATATATAGAAAAAAGTAGTGGGACAGCATGTTAAATATAAGC
Organism: Oophaga sylvatica; assembly: GCA_033576555.1. Lineage (NCBI taxonomy): Eukaryota > Metazoa > Chordata > Amphibia > Anura > Dendrobatidae > Oophaga > Oophaga sylvatica. The sequence continues at coordinate 451,737,353 of JARQOD010000002.1, read as the reverse complement.
ACATTGGGTGCAGGGTCTCCCATGCAAGGAATATATATAGATATATATATATCTATATATATATGTGGATATATATAGATATATGTATATATCTATATATATATACAAAGATGTATGTATAGATAGATGCATGATAGCTTTTGAATAATTATGGAATAAAAACTGAGGAACTTGATCTTAAATTGTATCCAGTTAATTTTGTTTAACAACTGTAGATGATTTCCCACAAATGCCGAAATGATGCACAAATGAAGTGTGTTTATTATGTCAAGACGGATCTTAATTTACAAAAAGATGGTCAGTGAACATGATCAATGACTGTTCAAGAAGGCCATTGATTGAATCAATGAATTGTATTTACATAATAATCAGACTTAAAGATTATCATAAATCATTAACAGTCAAGTCTTATTCTTATATACATTGCCACAAATAACTTGACATGAATCCAACAAACTGTACCATTTTCACTCAACATTTGCAATGTATGTATAATAATGCTTCATGTTGCAACATCATGTCTTATTTATTCTAATCTTGTCACCTGTTTCATAGCTTGGGAACAGTAATTCAGGGCTTCAGTTATCAGTACCACAGGGATTTTAAATAGGTTATAATCCCTGATTAGCTGGGAATTTTTAATTTCAAGCATCTGGGAAAAATCTGTTAAAGAGGTTGGTTAAAACTTAGAAATTACAAAAGAAACAGTTGCAAATATGAAATAATGAATAAACATTGCTTATTTCTTCTTTCCCCTAGTTTCCCACTTTGGTTGTGGTTCTAGTTTTTTCTTACAAGTGGCTAGCATATGGACACCCATTTGGAAACAAAGACCCAAAGAATGGCTGATTACTTTTTTTTAAACTATATAACATTTTCAGCAGGATTGAAGTTGGATAACCCTTTTCTGTCGCCCGTCTGCAGATGCAGAGAAGGTAAAATTGGCTAGATATGCTCGGATGATTTTAGTTCTCTTCTTATAGATGGTAAGTTTGCGAGCAGTGCCCTCATTCCTCCTATAACTGTTCAATTATATGCAATACTGTAATGTCTTTATTGTGTGTACAGGTTCTCTATGAATTGTAAAGTGCTTCGTGATATGTTGACGCTATATAAATAAAATTATTATCATATTATTTATTCTCCTCTTTCTTGCCACTTCACTTATTTTATTGCTGGGCAGATATAGAAAATCATCATTTAAAAAACGTAATAAAACTACTTATCTATTTTTTGGACTGTTAAGTACACTTTTTTACTCCAAAATTTTGGAGGAAATTGAACAGTACATCTTATAGTCCTGATATACCTTTTGTGTCTGTGGATGTGGGGTTGGGGGAACGGGAGCGGTAGACGAACGGGTACCAGGAGGCAGGAGCCGGATGCTGCAGCTAACCCCTGTGTCCACTTTTAAAGAGAAATGATAATTCACTGCTTCCCATGCCCATAATTACTCCCACCTCTATGCACTGAAGCAGGCACCAAGAAGTGGCAGGGACTATGGTCGTGTGGAGCAGAGAATATTCATCTTCTTTAATAGCAGGCACATTGTTAGCCGCAGCCGCCGGCTTCCTGCAGCAGTTGGGCAATCACGTGTGCCCACTATTATACATGGTCCCCATTACTTTGGAGTTCCCTGTGTTTGTCATTGCCGAAGTGCTAGAAGTTGCAAGCACTCATAGCATGTGCGCATTCCTTCTACACAGAGCAGGGCTGAAGCCCTGCTGTGTGTAGCACAAGCGATCAGAAGATTGCAGCTTCTAGTCTTCCTGGAGACTATTGAAGCTAGTAAAAAGTAAAAAAAAATGTTTTCATACAATATAAAAAAATAAAATATCTAAAGTTTAAATCACCCCCCATGCGCCTCATTCAAAATAAAACAATAAAAATATACACTTTTTTGGTATCGCCGTGTTCAGAATCACCCAATCTATCAATATATAAATAGAATTAATCTGATCGGTAAACGGCGTAACGAGAAGAAAATCAAAATGCCAGAATTAGGTTTTCTTGGCCGCCCCAACATTGCATTAAAATGCAATAACGGGTGATCAAAAAATGTAATCTACATCAAAATTGTATCAATAAAAACGTCAGCTCAACACGCAAGAAATAAACTCTGACCAAACCCGAGATCACCAAAAATGGAGATGCTACGGGTCTCGGAAAATGGCGACTTTTTCTTTTTTTGGACAAACTTTGGATTTTATTTTTACCACTTAAATAAAAAAGAAAGTATAGTTTTCTTGAATGTCTCTTTCCTTAGGTATCATCCATGGTTACGCCCACTAGCAACTAACTGTCACTATATACGTGGACATAACCATGGATATCTAAGGTCCTGCAATTCCTACACATGAGGAAAGAGACATAGCGAATCGAGAAAACTATCCTACATTTCCAATTGGATGCATTTGTTGATATTATTACTATTACACCACAGATACATCCGTACCAACACCAGGCAAGATAACCAATGCACTAGCGGGATGCAGAAGACCCCTATGATAAAAGAGGGGCTATCTTAGGCCATCCTCATCGCAGGTTGCTAGGTTACTCATTTTAACTAAAATAATATGTTATGTTTTTCGGATATGTTTACTTTTTTGAGGCTTGTAAGTATTTAAAATGGTGTATAGAGTTGTGCAAATTTCAAGCAATTGTATTCAAGCAGATTTAGGGCAGAAATTCAATTTACCAGAAGTTAAAAAATCTCCCTCAAATACTCCGAAGCTGGCGTGGATCTCTGGTGCAACTTGTGCTGGATTTTTGGGGGCGCTGGAAGGTAAATATGACACCATTTTTTATATTAAGCTCATCCATGCCATAATTTTTTTTCAACATCACATAATCTCTATAATGTAGATAATTTTACAATTAATTACTTATGTGTAAAAATAGATGGCTTCTACATTGAGTAATAATAAATAGGGCCTTGTTTATGTAACTAATAAACTGAGAAATAACACTCAGTATAAAGTAGCAGCAATTACAATGTCTTATTCCATAAAAAGGTCAAATTTACTTATATTTTGATTCAATTAGAATTGTCTCCCATTTACATCACTTAAGTACAGTTTTAGGGATAATAGTGACATGGGTGAACTGATAATGGTTTAAAAACGTATTATAATAAATGATTTTAATATTCTGCTTGGTCAAAAAGGAAAAAAAACATTTTAGGACTGTGGTAAGCCATATAAAATTGCCTTATATCTGTTGACTCTCCTCTTTTCAGTTATGACCTGCTTGTCCTGGTTAGATAACGGAGTTGAGCAAATCAATTCAAACTTAATCAAATTTGTGTCAAATCTTAGGAAATTTGATGGACCAAACAATTTGTGATTTGATTTGGGTAAGTGATCAAAAAAGTGCCTGCTACCTTTTCACACAAATCAAAAGATTTTTGCATGTTTCTTCACTTTACAAACAGCTTCTTAATTTAAAAAATAACAAACCTGTTGCTACTCACCACACAAGAATCATTTTTGGATCATGACTTGGGAAAAAGCCCATGGCTTCTTCTGTGTACACTGTCTGTGTATAAATACCAACTTTCTGGTCATCTGCTGAAAAAAAGAGATCAATTTTAACCATTTTACATTGTAAAAAGAATAAAAAGTCTCATAATGCAGTGTGTTATTAAGAAGACTGTTGGTTGCCACTGGTTTCAATCCATCCATATCCAAGTATGTTGAGGGTGCATTGACATTACTAGGGCTGGGTTTGCATTAAAGAGCTCAAAAAGAATTCAGTGCAGTCCATGGAAACCTCAGAATGTTACACGTGATTTTTCCTGGCAATTGGAGTCTTCGCAGTATTTATAATTTGTGGTAAACCGATTTGCTGCAAATCAAATATTTTTCTAAAATGTAATGAAGTTGTCAAATTTGAATTTAAAAAGATTACAGTAGTAGAAAATAGTAAAAAAAAGTTAGAAAGTTCAACATATTTTTTAATCAAATAGAGTAGAATTTATATTTGTGTCTGCTATTATTTTGATATCTAAAATATTATTTACTTTAGCTTTTGGTTTATTACAAATTTTCCATTGTTTTTCTGTAACTAGAGCTGCCATAAAAAAATTAAACTTAGGCTACTATGTTCCACATAACTCGCTGGGAGCAATAGAGTCATCACTACTATATGAACATTGCTCAATACTAGAGATGATCAAATCGATTTAGCGCAAATAGAATTTGAGTACAATTTCCCAAAATCCATAGGTCCTATCAAATTTGAACAAGGTGCAGTTTGATATGTGCAAATCACTCAAAATCTTTTGTCACCATTTTACGCATTGTATTTGTCACATATCCACCAGGACCTGTCCCTGCAACTTCCTGAATTTCCTGAAATCCGTAAGTCCTGTCAAATTTGAACAAGGTGCTGTTTGATATGTGCATATCACTCAAAAACTTTTGTCATAATTTTACACATTGTAGTTGTCACAGCTCCACGAGGACCCGTTCCTGCGTATTCCCTCTGCGGACGACACTGGTGAAAAAGGAGATATTAGAACCAGAAGCTCTGGACAACAAGCTTTGTCCATTTTCTAAGGTTACACTGACTGGGATCTGCAGTGCTGTCCAGTATGACAATGTGGGTGTGTGTGCTGTCCAGCTTAGGTTATCAGCTCTCTGCTCCTGACAATTGGAAAGCACCACACCCTACTAAAGCTTCCAGCTAGCAGCTGGAAGCTTTCAGGCACAGCTTTTTTATTTCCTGTTTTTGTCTGTGATTTCTGTTCCTGTTTAGTATTAATGTTTACTTGTTTTGACTCCAGGTTAATATTTGACTTTTACTTCAATTTGACGATTTTGTGCCTTTGTGGCCCTCTAGGTTTTTATCCGGCTACCTGAACATCCTTCTAGCCAGCTTGCACCACCGAATAGCAGCTGACTTTCTGACCTTTGCCCAGGGAACCCTGTGTAAGTCAATATTCCTAAGGGGGTTAGAGGGTAAAGGCCAGGGCAACCTCAGGGCACTAGGAAATGTACTGGCTTGCACCAAGTGTGGTCATGGTAGCTATTTTAGAGTGGCCAGGCTACCACTGACAGAGCCACCTGACAGTAGTAGATTGTATCTGTCATATACTGCAGCATGGTTTTCCATCAACATACCTTGCATCTGTACATCAGTCTCTCTCTCATTCTCTCTGAAAAGCGCTCATTGTACAGCCCAATCCGCACTAACTTCATTCCTGAATATAGCTTCTCATTTCTCCTCTACACTCCAGATGTAACTTTACCCATTTTATTTGTGCCAATATCCAACTTATCATTACTCTAACAGCTACTTTTACATTATATAAAAAGTCTACCATTTTCACATAACTCCACTACTGCAAACATATATAGCATTCACATATTCATAAAAAGCATTATGACTACAATAGATTCTCTTACACCTGAACTTTGCCCGACTCCCGCATCTCACTTACTAATTACAAGGGTACTTAAACACATTTAAACAAGCAGCATACAGTACCAGGAAACTTCACACTGTTAGCCACATAATTTCAGCACAATTAAATTAGCTGTAAATAAAAATTTGGGGAAAAATTTCCCAAGCCTGGAAATTTCTAATTTCAAAAGGTTCAATCATGTCAAATCATTAGTTTCCTAGCTTTACCCAGGATTCACTTAAAGGAAGCAAAAATTCCTATTACAAATGCTGAACTACTTAACTCTATTCTGATTCTGAATTCTGACCCTAGGGTTTTATCAAATGGTAGAATTATACATTTTGCATTTGCAGTCAATAGTAGTGATTATGATGTATTTTCTCTAAATATTGTTTTAGTGCTTGGAAACAGTACATTTCTTAATAGTCATTGAATAGCTGCCAGACTTCTGCATGTTCTTCATGTTCCTCAACCATCTTGACTAATTTTAACCTTCTGCACTTGCGGATTACAATTAAATCTAGCAGATGACTTGTGGATGTCTTATCTTTTACTTGTCTGTTGTGCCATTCTATCTAGACTGTAATATTTTTATGTAAGAAGTCCATGTATTGTTACCTAGAATGGTGACATATGTAAATTGACCTTCATCTTTAATAGAATTGGGTTCACATCTATACTTAAGTTGTAATAAAGGTAACTCAACCTTTACTTCTAGCTAATCTACTTACTCCTACAAATTTTCCTGGGATTTTCTACATCATGCTACAAAAACTATATTTCTTATTACATAGTTACATATATTGAAAAAACTTGTTGAAAAGCAATTCAACCCTTTTATGAGGCTATGTGCACACGTTGCGGTATTGCTGCGGAAATTTCCGCGGCAATCCCGCACCTCCCTGCCGCGGGAAAAACTAATTTTTTTTTGGTATGCGTATTCCCGCCTGAAACTAGCGTTTTGCAAGCGTTTTTAGCTTTGCAGAATGCTAGCGTTTTCCTAGCAATCTGTAGCATCGCTTAGAAAACTGATTGACAGGCTGGTCACACTAGTGAAACAAGTGTTTGACAAGTGTGAGCAACTTTTTACTATTGATGCTACCTATGCCACATCAATAGTAGAAAGATCTAATGTTAAAAATAATAAAAAATCGTGATATTCTCACCTTCCAGCGCCCCTCGCAGCCTTCCCGCCTCTCAGCGACGCTCCCGGCCAATCGCGTTCCCAGGCGCCCTTTGCGATAATAACCCCAGATGACGTAGCATCACGCGAGACCGCTACATAATCTGGGGTCATTGTCGCAAAGGACGCCTTGAAACATGATTGGCCGGGAGCTTTGCTGAGAGGTGGGAAGGCTGCAGGGGTTGCCGGAAGGTGAGGATATCTCTATTTTTTATTTTAATTTTTGCTTTTACAGGGATATGGTACCCAGGGCCTGGAGGAGAGCCTCCTCTCCTCCAGACCCTGGTACCATCTGCACATGAACCGCTTACTTTGCGCATGGTGGGCATAGCCACATGCGGACAGTAAATAGTTCAATGCATTCCTATGGCGGCGGAATTGCCGCGATTCCGGAAAAAGAATGAACATGCTGTTAGGGTCTGCGGAACGCACCAGATAAATATTAATAGTGGGTGCGTTCGCAGCCTGGGGTCCACCGTGCAGGTAGAGCCTGCTGCTAGTAAGATGTCGGTAATTGGCAAACTCTGTTACTTCACAGAGTCGCAAATATAAATACTGTGGCACAATATGGCGGTATAAACGAACTCTGCTACACCACAGAGTCGCTGAGGTAAAGACGCACAGATAAGTACTGTGTCCTGTTAACTCCACAGGGATACACAGATAACTGCTGTGCGGATAGCAGTCTGTGATCATGCAGACAGCAACGCAATCAAGCAATCTCCTCACTGGAGAAGCCGGTATTCTAGGGGCTTATTTCAGCCAAGCCCTAACCACGAGCACACATCTCCTCACCGGAGGTGCCGGTATTTTAGGGGCTTATTTCAGCCGAGCCCTAACCACATGCGTGCATGATCACACTGGCGCAAAGCACATTATGCAATTGACACTAGCGCATGGCGGCACGGCCATGCCACCCTTTTATAATAGCAACTACAGGACCTACCAGAAAAGGACCAATGAGAAACCGTTCTAGAACACATGTAATTTCAGGACCTTCCTGGTGGACCAATAGGAGCTGCTGCAGTAGCTGAGCATGTGACCCCTGATCTCCTATGAGAGATCTTACCCTGGGCATGCTCAGAAAGGAAAACACAGGACTTAGTCCCAACTGAGTCTGCTTGCCGCTGACCTGCACTGGTTACAATGGCAGGACCTGGAGAGGCAGCAGTCATCCTCTGCACAGCTTTAGACTGAGCGAGACGCTGGGACCGACGTCTCTGCTGAGCAGGTTCCACTGCGGCCGGAGATGGATGGGAGACCACAGCGGGGATAGCTCAAGATTCCCCTTGTGCAGAAGCAGGAACTCGACTCCTAACATTACCCCCCTCCTTTGGGCTTCACTACGCTCAAAGGCAGCAATGAGCTGCGGAGCGTGAATGTGCTCAACAGGCTCCCAGGAACTATCCTCAGGCCCATAACCCCTCCAATCCACCAAATAAAACTTTTTGCCCTGTACCACCTTGCATCCTACAATAGAATTCACCTCGTGATCGTCCGTAGACAAAGCCGTTGTCCCGGCAGATGACTCAGAGAACCGGGACATGACCACGGGTTTCAAGAGGGACACATGAAAGGTGTCGGAGATACCCAGGCGTGGTGGAAGGGCCAAACTGTAAACCACAGGGTTAACCTGCTCGAGGACTATGAAGGGACCCAGGTAATGGGGTGCCAACTTGGTGGACTCCACTCGCAGCCTGATGTTACGGGCGGAGAGCCACACCAAGTCACCGGGAGCAAATGTCGGAGCGGGGCGCCGATGTACGTCGGCGGAGGACCTCATCCTCTCCTTGGAGGCCTGAATGGCATCCTGAGTATGGTCCCAAATGTCCCGTGCCTCCACAGCCCAGTCTGCCACTCTGGAGTCGGTGGAAGACACGGGCATAGGCACAGGAACCCGCGGATGCTGACCGTAATTAAGGAGGAATGGTGTCTGTCCAGTGGAGTCTGCCACAGCTTTGTTCAACGCAAACTCTGCCCACGGTAACAAGGATGCCCAGTCATCCTGCCTGGCAGAGACAAAGTGTCGCAGATATGTGACCAAGGTCTGGTTGGCCCTCTCTACCAACCCATTCGTCTCGGGATGATATGCCGAAGAGAGATTTAACTCAATATTGAGTAGACGACAAAGCTCTCTCCAGAACCGAGACGCAAACTGGGGACCTCGGTCAATAACGATTCAGTCCGGCATGCCGTGTAGACGAAAGATATGTCTTATGAACAACGCAGCCAGGGCCCGTGCTGAAGGTAACCGTGGTAACGGCACCAGGTGCACCATTTTGGAAAAATGGTTGGTGATCACCCAAATGATGGTGCAACCCCG
>JARQOD010000002.1:451706707-451728340 GCA_033576555.1 Oophaga sylvatica | reverse complement strand
AAAACTCACCCGTGGGGTACCGGATTTGAAGGGGTGAAAAATCAGCCTAAAATAACAGGGGGAATTTGTTAATGATCTCAAGGCGGTGGGCCCACAGTCCCCAAAAAAACAAATTGGTAACACATTAACCGTAAAAGGTTTTTTAAAATCCTGCAGTGCCAGAAAGGGGTCCCCCTACTCAAAAAGGACATGGGGGGCCCCGTTTTAAAGTTTGCCAAGGAACACCTGGATGTTTCTGGGAGTGATTGGGAGAAGGTGTTTGGGGGCAGATGAGAAAAAAATTTTAGCTTTTTGGATTAACTAAAACTCCCCGGGTTTTTGAAGGAAGAGAAATGTTTCCCTATGCCCCAAAAGAACACTGCCCCCACTGTCAACCCTTTGGAGAAAGGAAACCTTATGTTTTGGGGGTGTTTTTCTACAAAGGGGGCACAGAACTACTTCACTTTTTCAAGGGAAAGAATGGTGGAGCCATGTAACGTAAAACCTGAGTGACAACCCCCTTCCCTCCTCCAGGACTTTTAAAAAGGGGCCCGGGGGCTGGGTTTCCAGCAAGCAATGCCCCAAAAAAACAGCCAAGGAAAAAAGGAGTGGCTCAAAAAAAAGCATATTAAGGTCTTGGAGTGGCCTACCCCAGTTCCAGCCCTTTAATCCCGAAAATTTATGGAGGGAGTTAAAGGTCCGGTTGCCAAGCGACAGCCTCAAAATCGTAATGATTTAGAAATGATTTACAAAGGGAGTGGACCAAAATTCCTCTGCTGTGCTTCCCAAACAATGGTTTTGCCCCCAAAGTATTAAGTTTGTTTGCCGAAAGATCAAATTTTTCTTCTCACTGAAAAATAAAAATTACATTTATTAATTTACACAATGTGATTTTCTGGATTTTTTTTTGATTTTCTCAATGTTAAAATTAACCCATCCTTTAAATTTAGATGTTCATGTCTTTGTCATGAGGGAAGCTTACAAAATCAGCAAGGAATCAAATACTTATTTCCCCCCCTGTGTATATTTACAGGGTGGGGCCCTTTCTTGGATTCACCTAAATGAAATGGGAATGGTTGGTGATATTAACTTCCTGTTTGTGGACATTAGATATGGGAGGGGGAAAACTTTTAAGAGGGGGGGTGACCTTTGGGGGCCATTTTGAAAATCAGCGATTTTGTATTCAACTTTTTTTTTTCCAATAGGAAGGGGTCCGTGACTCATCAAAATTTTTTTAGAATTTCCCCAAGAAAAACAATGTTTTGCTTTGGGGTTTTTAAAGTAACTTTATTTTTTTATGAGTTATTTTTCAAATTAAACACCCCTTTAAAATGTGTTCAAAGTGCTGGGCCCTTTTTGGGGTTTGGGTTGTCAATGCAACCCCCTTCCCCCCAAACATGACACAAAGATAGGGAGCACCCGAAAAAATGCTAGCACAGGCTTCCAGTATCCGTTTTTTCAGATGCTGACAAACTGTATCTTCACAGCTTGAAAATTGCCTTCAGTACGACATATTAAATATTCAAACTTTTTTAAAACCCGTTAAGTGGGGAAGTTGCATTCCAGGCAACCAGGTCCTCATATCTTTTAATGTATTTTAATGGTAATGTGCCACAAACTGACCGCTCTCTTGCTTCCTGTAGTGTTTAGGATTTCTACTCTAATTTATGCTATAAGTTATTTATAGAAGTCGAGACCAGTGTCTCATGTGATAAGAAAGAGAAAGTCCAAACACAATACATGCATGGAATGTCAGCTGCTCTTACCATATAAATGGGAAGTGGATAGTTGTGCGGCTTACAAGCCACCTGAGGATTCCTTTGAAACAGTAGTAAAAAGGATTTATATAATATATATATGATGCAATATATAAGTTATGTGTCAAGCATAGATGTATAGGGTGTAATATACATGACACGTCACACACACATATATATCTATACGTGTGTGTGATGTGTCATGTATTACATCTGACAAAAGACAAAAAAACCTGACTGGCACATCCAGACTAATGTGAACTAGGTGCAAACCAAGGGGAGCTACCCCCATGTAAAACATACAAGAAAAGGCTGCACTCTATCATACTGAAGCATGACAACATAGAATATATGAAATTTTGAATAGCAATATGGCTTTGGAGTATAAGGAAAAATTTGAGACGCTTAGTATAAACATTTGGCCAAATATTAAAAGCCCACCAACCATCGTCAATATGGTCTCAATTCTGGTGAGTCCCTGACCTAATGTGAACATACCTCTATTAGGCTGATATCTGAATTTCTGGGTGAAAGTGGCACCTCTGTCAGTAATGCCTGCATTCATGGGTAAGTAAGTAGGGACCTGCTGTAATTAAAATTAAAATCACCACCTGGTGGGGGCGGAGTGCTTGGTCAATAAGCTAACCTTCAAAAGACAAAAAAACCTGACTGGCACATCCAGACTAATGTGAACTAGGTGCAAACCAAGGGGAGCTACCCCCATGTAAAACATACAAGAAAAGGCTTTACTCTAGAATTTGAGAGGTATGTTCACATTAGGTCAGGGACTCATCAGAATTGAGACCACCTTGACGATGGTTGGTGGGCTTTTAATATTTGGCCAAATGTTTATACTAAGCGTCTCAAATTTTTCCTTATACTCCAAAGCCATATTGCTATTCAAAATTTCATGTATTCTATGTTGTCATGCTTCAGTATGATAGAGTGCAGCCTTTTCTTGTATGTATTACATCTGCACATGTAATATATACATATTACACCCTAAATTTCGTACAGGGTATAATATATAATATCTATTTATTTATATCTGTAGTGTGTGTCATGTGTAAGGAGTAATATTATATACTATATTATATTACAAATGTTGAGGGTTCATGTTCAGTAGCAGGCACTCATGTAGCACAGGCACAGGTCTTGGTGCAAAAAAAAGGAAAGGTTATTGCGTTCTGCCACACTGCATATGAAAATGCTTTCTCCAGCATAAAATAATCAAAACATAATAGCTTTTCTCCAGCCCAAAACGTATAATAAACCACACAGTCTTTTTGACAGTGTAAGCATAGTACATTAAAGGGAATCTGTTACCCCAGGGCCGGCTTCAGGATTTTATGGGCCCCGGGCGAAAGAGACTCAGTGGGCCCCTTTAGCACAGACCACGATTCATGATGCACAGATACTGCAGAGAAATATGGGTATAGTACAATGCCAAACACTTCTCTTCTTCCATTACATGAGTGATATCTATTGTAAATTCTACAATAGCTCAGAAACCGCCAAATCCTCACAGCGAACAGTACAGACTGGACAGTACAGTACTCCATACAATATTATGGGCACCACATAGTCCTCCATACAGTATTATGGGCCAAATATAATGCTCCATAAAGAATATTGGACCCCAAATAATGCTCCATACAGGATACTGGTCCCCATATAATGCTCCATACAAAATATGGAGCTCTCCTCTGCACTGTGCTGTGTTCTGCACTGTTACGGCACAGGAAAGGGTGCTGTGGAAAGACTCCCCATTATCATCATCATTGCCTCCCCATTATTATCATCATTGCCTCCCCATTATCATTATCATTGCCTCCACATCATCATCATTGCCTCCCCATTATCATCATTGCCTCCCCATCATCATCATTGCCTCCCCATCATCATCATCAATGTCTCCCCATCATCATCATTGCCTCCCTATCATCATCATTGCCTCCCCATTATTATCATCATTGCCTCCCCATTATCATTATCATTATCTCCCCATCAATATCATTGCCTCCCCATTATCATCATTGCCTCCCCATCATCATCATTGCCTCCTCCTCACCACCATCACTGTCTCCCCCACCACTATCACACATAGAGCACCACATACAGACAGCACCGCAGCACTTGCTCACATACACACATATACAAAGCACCGCACTACATACACACACGCAGGCAGACACACACACACACTGATACACACAGACACACACACCTCACATCTCACCTGTCTGTCGCCAGCGCTTACTCTCTGCCACAGCCAGTCGCTGAATGATGACGTCATTCAGCGGCGCTGATGTGAGAGGAAGCGCGGGCGCCCTGCAGGCGCCCCCTGGAGCCCGGAGCTGCGGAGTCACGGGGAGAGGTAAATATTGCGCCGGCTGCTGCCAGGGCCCTAAGCAAGCAGGGGGGCCCAGTGGCGGCGCTGGTACCGCTCTCATCCGCTAACAGGCGCCGGCTTGCCCGACGGTGAGTGGGCCCCCCGCCTGCTCAGGGCCCCGGCACTTGCCCGGGTATGCCGGGTGCTGACGCCGGCCCTGATCACAAGGTTTCCTTGGGCAAGAAGTAGAAAAAAGTCCAGCTCACTGTAGTAGACATCCTTAGGTGTTCGGAGCACAAGGAACGCTGTGTCAAGGCATGGAGCAATCAAAACAAGAGAAATCCAGCTCAACGATTTGAGAACAAACTTCTTTCTTTATTCACCAAATAGTGCTTAGCAGAGGGTAAAACAACATCTGTGTTGACAGTTGCATATCATGTATCTGCCAATGCTGATGTTGTTTTAGCCTCTGCTGAGCACTTTTTGGTGAGTAAAGAATGAAGTTTGTTCACAAGTTCATTGCGCTGGATTTCTCTTGTTTTGATTGCTCCTTGGACAACCCAACCTTACAGGGTCCTAGGTAGTGAGTAGATAAATTGGTCCATTGTCACTCTTTCCACTATCTGTGCTGGAGAGAAGATCTCAGGCTGCGCCATTTTTGCACCAGGTGTAACAGATCAAATATCTTGAAGCCAAGGAGGCTTGTCCCTTTTAGCAGGTCTTAGTATGCTTTCTGTGGTTCCCTAGTAAGGTACGGAGCTGGGACCTCTGTCCATTGATCAGAGGGCAGCTTCTGACACCCTCTCAAATATAGTCACGGAAGCCTCAATGTCATCCTTCTGAGTTATTTTCTGCAAGGCCTCCCATACAGTTTGCCTCATACTCATACCGTCACTTTGACTGGAGGAAAGTGCAGTCTCCTGGCCAGGGCAGTTTGTGTCAGGAGAACCATCTGCTGCTGATGCTGTTGCAACTGCTGCTGAAACTTTTGCTGCTAATGTTGATGCTGCTGTAACTGCTGATGATGCTGCTCCTGCTGCTGCTGTATCTGTAACTGCTGCAGCTGTAACGGTTTCTGCACCTGGACTAATTTCTTAACAAGCTCCTCCATGCTTTCAGAATGTGTGTGCAATGCTTTAGCTGCTTTTACCTAGGGCATTCAGATTTGAACTGTAATCACCTGTGCTCTTTTAGGACTGTGCCCGCATTCTCCACCAATTGCAGGAGGTTCATGCTAAGCAGTAGGCACTCATTTAGAACAGGCACAGATCTTGGTGCAAAACAAGGTAAGGTTTACTATGTTTCTCCGCACTCCAAATGAAAATGTTTTCTATAGTATAGTAAAATCAAAACATAACAGCTTTTCTTCAGCCCCAAACATATAATAAACCACACAGTCCTTTTGTCTGGATAGGCACAGTACATTAACACTGTTGTACGCACACAACAGCACAGGCATTAGTTGTAACAAGTACATTCGATAGATCTACACTTGCTTCACTTCAGTTCCTCTACCACAGAGAAGTGTTCACCTCCAAGACAGCTCACATTTGCTGGTCTATCACCAGCTCCAACAGAACCTTTCTGTTCAGCTTCCCCAGCTTACTGATTAACAATGGACACAGGGCCTGGCTCTTGACATAGCTAGTCATTGTGCACGACCTCCAGTATTAGGTTTTAACCCTATCCTACTTGGCTATCAAGCACACCCTACAAATGACACATAAAGGTTAAACATAATACATTTCAAATATTAACATTAAACATTAAAAGGTATCATAACTACAAGATTATCTTGTTTTTTCCGCTGAGAGCTTTTACAATACAAATATAACACACTACACATAGCACATTATACTTACCTATGTAGAAGCCCTTTCCTTTCTGTGGCTACGGAAGAGAAGGGAGTGTACCAGCTTCTCCAGCTGAAGAAGTGTAGGAACCCCTCCCCTGTCTTTCTGGTACAGACTTCAGAGAACACAGGACAGAAAGCAAAGCACAGAGGTTGGGGTGAAGTCCCCCCACATTTTGTGTTCTGGAGGATGTGTGAAGCAGCAAACTGACTTGATGTCTCCCTGTGGCATTCCCCCTCTGATGCTGGCCTGTGAGATCGCACTGTATGGGAAGGAAAAAAGGGTGCACCACCATGAATCAACAATATAACAAATAAGTAAAAGGGTGCAACACTTAGTATGGGCAACTGACTACTGGAAGAGAAGAGCAAAGACCAAACAAATAATGGTGTGCACACCTGACATGAGAATGATCATAAAATATAACCTTTATTTGACTCCCTAGACATATATGAAAATATTTTAAAAACAGCTAAAAACATGTGCAAACCATGAAAAATGGATGACACCCCCAATTAGTAGCCATATGGGACATTACATCAATGGAGCTCCACAATTATACATATGAGCCAGGCATGAAAAAGGCACGTGCTGAATGGATATAAATGAGTTCACCAATATGGTATACAAAACATAAAAATGTTCACTAGAGATCCTCATCAGATACAATATCAAATACTAGAGATATTCATCAGATACAATATCAAAATACAGAGCATCAATATACATATAAATCAATAATTAGCTAAAAGATGCCTCCCTAAATATATATATAGAGGACTGAAATGCCAATATAAAGTATAGTCAGCACCGCTGACATAATAAAGAAGGCAAAAAAAAAAGCGATATAAGAAATCTTACGATATTAGAGTTGCATGGTGTAGCCTGAATAGCCCTGAAGACAAAGTAGCACAACAGATGGTGCAGAGACAGGTGAACCCAAGAATAACCTGCTAAAGAGTAGAATGCAGGAGTTTAAGGGAAGAATCCCAGAGTCACAGCTGCCTGACTGGCTCAAAGGGAGCGCACATGCAGCGCCAAAATGGACAAGAAGTCCTCATGGAGCAGGGGTATGGGAAGGACCCCACGTGTATCGCTGCTGGAAGCAGCTTCTTCAGGGGAAGCATGTCAGGGGAGTCAGAGTAAGAGAGTATATACACACGCCGATCATTGTAAAGCATTTACCTATGTGAAGCGCTGACTTGATTGGCCCATATCAAAGGCAGGTTGCACTGATTCAGAGATAGCAAAATGCATCCCGCAACTGCGCACGCTCAAATTCTCTCATCAACCGAACCCAGTGGAAGCGCACCAAAGAAAGCTCGATGTGCGCATGCGCGGACAAGGGCAGTCCCTGGATGAGGCAGGATCCACCAGTGAATGTTCGCGAGCAAAAGGATCAAGAGTACAATATAAGGCTATGAATTCCCTTGTATTCTATATCAAGCGCATGCGCAAATATAAATGAAGATTAAATCTAGAAGAAGTATACCAAGGCTGGCATGAACAGTGCATTATGGGGAAATATGTAACTTCTAAACCTGGCTAGGAGTGTCATTAGAAGTATACAAGCATATGAATAGACACAGTGTGGGCAATGTTGCCCACAGTGTGTCCCGCAGATGGTACTGCAAACAAAACTAAAGCGATATGGGAAAAGGAGAAACCTTGTGAACAAACCCATAACATAAGTGATCCAAAAATCCCAATTGGTTTTAATGAGGTAAGCAGTAAATAAGCATGAAAAATAAAAATAGAAAAAAATATAAAAAAAAATAAAAATGAAAAATTGGAAGTAAGGGGGGAAAAATATATATATGGAAAATAAATTTAGAGAAATGAGCAAAAAGTGAGAGCTTTTTCTTGTAAAATAAATATAAACTCCAAAATAGATGGGATAGAAGTACCAAGGAATAAACCTGAAGATCACAAGGAGGGACATATGCGGAGAAGAAACATGATAAGACCAAGTAAATTCGTAGTCTGACCAAGGCCCAACCAAACAACACATATAGAAATAGTCAAAATATTATATATGCATTTTACTATGTAGAAGGAAAAGGAGTATCTCCAAGCCATATAGTTTGGTGGCTGTTGTTTAGAGCCTAGTGTGCAAATGCAACATAGCCGGACTGAAAGCCCAAAGTCCAGGAGTCAAAATAGACTGTGAGATCGCACTAGTCACACACATGTAAGACCAGCCTTGTACTGTACCATCAGAAAGGCAACTGAATGACTTCAAATACAGTGGGTGCGGAAAGTATTCAGACCCCTTTAAATTTTTCACTCTTTGCTTCATTGCAGCTATTTGGTAAATTTAAAAAAGTTTATATTTTTTCTCATTAATGTACACTCTGCACCCCATCTTGACTGAAAAAAACAGAACTGTAGACATTTTTGTAAATTTATTAAAAAAGAAAAATTTAAATATCACATAGTCATAAGTATTCAGACCCTTTCCTCAGTATTGAGTAGAAGCACTCTTTTGAGCTAGTACAGCCATGAGTCTTCTTGGGAATGATGCAACCAGTTTTTCACACCTGGATTTGGGGATCCTCTGCTAGTCTTCCTTTCTGATCCTCTCCAGTTCTGTCAGGCTGGATGGTGAACGTCGGTGGACAGTCATTTTCTGGTCTCTCCAGAGTTTAGGGTTTAGGTCAGCACTTTGGCTACTCTAGTCAAGAATGGTCAAAGAGTTGTTCTGAAGCCACTTCTTTGTTATTTTAGCTGTGTGCTTAGGGTTATTGTCTTGTTGGAAGTTGAACCTTCAGCCAAGTCTGAGGTCCACAGCACTCTGGAAGAGGTTTTCATCCAGGATAACTCTGTACTTGGCCACATTAATATTTCCTTCAATTGCAACCAGTTGTCCTGTCCCAACAGGTGAAAACCACCCCCATAGCATGATGCTGCCACCATCATGTTTCACTGTTGGGATTGTATTGGGCAGGTGATGAGCAGTGCCTGGTTTTCTCCACACTTACTGCTTAGAATTATCACCAAAAAGTTCATCTTTAACTCATCAGACAAAGAATCTTATTTCTCATAGTCTGGGAGCCCTTCATGTGATTTTTTGCAAACTCTATGCCGGCTTTCATATGTCTTGCACTAAGGAGAGGCTTCCGTCGGGCCACTCTGCCATAAAGGCCCAAATGGTGGAGGGCTGTAGTCATATTTAATGACTTTGTGGAACTTTCTCCCATCTCCCTACTGAATCTGTGGAGCTCAGCCACAGTGATCTTGGGGTTCTTCTTTACTTCTCTCACCAATGCTCTTCTCTCATGATTGCTCAGTTTGGCTGGATGACCAGGTCTAGGAAGACTTCTGGTGGTCCCAAAGTTCTTTCATTTAAGGATTATGGAGGCCACAGTGGTCTTAGGAACCTTGAGTACAGCAGAAATTATTTTGTAACCTTGGCCAGATGTGTACCTTGCCACAAATCTGTCTCTGAGCTCCTTGGCCAGTTCCTTTCACCTCATGATTCTCATTTGGTCTGACATGCACTGTGAGCTGTGAGGTCTTATATAGACATGTGTGTGCCTTTACAAATCAAGTCCTATCAGTTTAATTACACACAGCTGGACTCCAATGAAGCAACAGAACCACCTCAAGGAGGATCACAAGGAAATGGACAGCATGTGACTTAAATATGAGTGTCTGAGCAAAGGGTATGACCATACTTATGACCATGTGATATTTCAGTTTTTCTTTTTTAATAAATTCGCAAAAAAAACCTACATTTCTGTTTTTTTCAGTCAATATGGGGTGCAGAGTGTACATTAATGAGAAAAAAAATAAACATTTTTGAATTTACCAATGGCTACAATGAAACAGAGTGAAAAAATTAAAGGAGTCTAAATACTTTCCGCACCCACTGTATATTCTAAGTATGGAAAATAGCCTCAAGTATACAGCTAATGTCATTAAGAACATGGAGTCCTGACATGAAGATTTGGCCCCCACAGAGCCATGATCTTAACATTATCAAGTCTGTACGCTCAAGCCTACATTCCAAACAAAATGTTTGGTACAACCTCCCTGTCGGGATTCTTCAAAAAATGTCTGCAAGTACAAATAGAATAATTGCTACCTTAACCAGTGACTTAGCTTCCCAATCTCCTTCTTTGTTTGTTCTCTCCATTTTTTTCTACAGATTCCTTGAGAAAAAAAACTTTTTGGTTGAAAAGTTGGTATATTATCTATCTGTCCACTACTGAAGCTGTTAAATACATTCAAGTATCATGATGCTTTACAACTGCATTATTGTGCTGGGATTCTTAGACTAGAAGAATTGATGTTTTGATCCTGTTTTAAAGGCAGAGGTGGTCACACCAATTATTGATTAGATTTCGATTTCTCCTTTGTTCATTCAATTTGCATTTTGTTAACTGATGAAATTTTATTAACATTTCTATTATTGAAAACATTCCTACTCTGCATCTTTTTTCCACATCTGCCTAAAATTTATGCACAGTACTGTATATATATATATATATATATATATACATATGTATATATGTATATATATATATATATATATATACATATACAGTGCCTACAAGTAGTATTCAACCCCCTGCAGATTTAGCTGGTTGACACATGCGGAATTAACTTGGCATTGTGACATTTGTACTGTAGATCAGCCTGGAAGTGGGAAATGCACTGCAGCAAAAAAAATTTTTATAATTTTTTTTTTTTTTTTTAAAAAACGTTAAAAGTTAATTCAGAGTTAGTGTTGAGCGATACTGCTCGATATCTAAAAATATCGGATCGGAATTGTATCGCCGATATCACTAAATATCGTCGATATCCGATTCCGATACCGGAAGTCCCATGTAAGTCTATGAGAACAAAATATCGCAACTAAAAAAACACTTTCTTTCGTTGTAAACACAAAATATACACACATAGAATACATATATATATATATATACATGTCATTGTGACATATATATATATATATACATATATTTATAGTTTATACACTTCTACATAGTAAAATAGACTCTGATTCAATTGCCGGGTAAAGCCGTGACATACCCCATAGAAGTCGACGGGCTCGGTGCCGAGTACCCCCAAAACCTCTGGCTCTGTGCGACTCAACTTGGGCGTCACGAACAGGATTCTGTAGCTCGCTATAAGCGAGTCCTGTGTGCCTGAATTGAACTGGTTTTGTGCTTGAGAATTGCTAAAATCATCAGAGAATGTATTTGCCATTTTTCAGCCATATCTGCGTCACGACGAGGCACTGGTGAAGAAGAAGGGCGTGCTCTTCGTGGGTGTACACTCACTCAGTGGCGCGAAAACGATGGCCGACCACTCTAAATGGTACTGCAATGTAAGATCGTGCCCCACAGCTCTTGAGTTCCGCCTCCTCATCCTCCTCAGTGTGCGGAAACTAACACGAAGGTCCCGCCTCACTACAAAAGAGGGGCCCTTTCCAGATGCTAATGACACATGTGACTTGGCAGAGATGGCTAATGGACACGAGCAGAAGTGTGAAGGGATGGAGCAGTCAGAGCTCTCCCCCCACGGAAGCGACACGATCGCCACGGAACCACCGTTGGGCACCCGGCCTGGAAACCCTCCTACGCTGCAAGAAGCGGAGGACACCCTAAGAGGCCTGGCCCGGCACCGGGAGGAGGTCGCCAGGATGGAAGCCAGCTGGCGTGCCCTAAAACTAAACTTGGAGCGGCGCCAATCCCTCTTACCTGAAGTGTCTGTGCCGGAAGGTGAGGCACCCGTTCTAGTAGAGGAGTCCGTGCGGGCATCCCAGCTCTTGCAATGTGATCCGGTTGACGTTGTCGCAGTGGAGGCACCCGTTCTAGTAGAGGAGTCCGTGCGGGCATCCCAGCCCTTGCAATGTGATCCGGTTGACGTTGTCGCAGTGGAGGCACCCGTTCTAATAGAGGAGTCCGTGCGGGCATCCCAGCCCTTGCAATGTGATCCGGTTGACGTTGTCGCAGTGGAGGCACCCGTTCCTGCAGAAAACGCTGCACCGGCAGCACCCCAGATCCCGCTGTCTGCCCCCGTCGCTGAGACAGAAGAAGCGACACCCGTCCTCATGGAGGAGGCCGCGCAGGCACCAGAGGTCTACCTGTCTGTACCGGAGCCCCGAATGTCATCTGTTCCAGAGCCGGCTGCTTCCTCCGCAGGTGAGCACCGCCAGGACTGTCGGGCGCCAGGAGAGCTGCCGCAAACCGGACATCGTAAGCTGCAGTTTGATGGTGGAGACATGGAGATGCTGGTGGAGGAGAATTACAACCGGCGTCAGGAGGAAGAGTGGAGACGTTGGGAGAGAGAAGCCGAGCGACAAAGGGAGCAGCGCGAATCCCAGAAGCTTCGCCAACGTCACATCGACAAGGACCGGATGAGAAAAGATAAAGGAACCCTGAGGGAGCCGCGGCGTAAGGGTGCAGTACGGAGCTTTAAATTGAAAGCTGGTTGGGGCTTCATCCAGGAGCCTGGACTTTATTTAGAAGTGTTTGTGAAGACGTGGAGACTCACCTCCCAGAAGGACACCCGGGGAGGGACCTGTTGCCAGGAGACTTGGTAACTTACACCCGACACTGGGGTTACAATGGATGGTATGCCCTAAATGTCACCAGGTGCGACCCCTGGTCCCCAGAGTGTCAGGAACCTGTGAGACCCTCGGAGCCTTCAGCCTCCCACATCCAGGCCTCTGCACAAGTGCCCACCCCACGCCGTAAATCTCCCCAGCCTCCCTCAGTGGTCTCCTCAGCAGCCCCAGCTATGGACATGATAATGATAGCTGGCCCGTACCGGCGCCTGTTAGGCCCCCTGGGGTTCATTCAGTCCGGGACATAGGGCTCCAGACCCGGAGGGAGATGAAAGAGGTGGCCACGCAGACACAGATAGCGGGTCACGACTTGACTGTACAGGCCACACGACGTCATCAGGTCCTGGTGGTCCTTGGTGTCTCGGATGTTTGGCAAGCATCAGAAGAGTACCAGGTGGTACCTGGAACACCCCTGCCAAAGAATTATAAATAACCCGGACAGGGTCCCTGTATGTAAATAGTTAAATCGTTGATGTACCCGGACGGGTGAATGTTCATAAAAAAGTTTTTTAATTTAATAAAAAAAAAACACAGTTTTCATTACTTTTATTACAGTCTCATCCTGCGACGCCATCGATCTCCTGTAAAAAAATGAAAAAAAAAACCAGCAGTATACCACCTGTCCGACGCAGTCCATAGTAACGAGGGTCCCACGACGATCCAGCTCTGCTACATCGCAATGACAGGCAGAGCCTGTCATCCCGGCGCAGCACAGCTGATTACCTGCTTCCCCGGCGGTGACGTCATCGGACTGACTGCTTTACGGCCGGGATTACCCAGCAGTCACTGCAGTTATCGCGAAAAACTGCATATGACCGCCAGGGAGAAGATAATGGCGGCCATCAAGCAGTCCAGGACGTGACCGCCGGAGATCTTCTGCCAGGTAAGTGCCGCTGACTCCTGACAGACCCGACCCACGGACACTCACAGTGACAGTGACAAATCCGATTCCGGTATCCGATATGACGAAAATATCGGTACTCGGAATCGAAAGCCCGATACAGCTAATATCGGCCGATACCCGATATTTGCAGTATCGTATCGCTCAACACTATTCAGAGTGTCATTTATTATTCAACCCCTCAAACCACAAGAATTCTGTTTGGTCCCCCTAAAGTATTAAGAAGTAGTTCAGGCACCAAGAATAATGAGCTTCACATGTGTGGATTAATGATCTCTTTTGCCAGCCTTTTCTGACTATTTAAGACCCTCCCCAAACTTGTGAACAGCACTCATACATGGTCAACATGGGAAAGACAAAGGAGCATTCCAAGGCCATCAGAGACAAGATCGTGGAGGGTCACAAGGCTGGCAAGGGGTACAAAACCCTTTCCAAGGAGTTGGGCCTACCTGTCTCCACTGTTGGGAGCATCATCCGTAAGTGGAAGGCTTATGGAACTACTGTTAGCCTTCCACGGCCTGGACAGCCTTTGAAAGTTTCCTCCCGTGCCGAGGCCAGGCTTGTCCGAAGAGTCAAGGCTAACCCAAGGACAACAAGGAAGGAGCTCCAGGAAGATCTCATGGCAGTGGGGACATTGGTTTCAGTCAATACCATAAGTAACGTACTCCACCGCAATGATCTCCGTTCCAGACGAGCCCGTAAGGTACCTTTACTTTCAAAGCGTCATGTCAAGGCTCGTCTACAGTTTGCTCATGATTACTTGGAGGACTCTGAGACAGACTGGTTCAAGGTTCTATGGTCTGATGAGACCAAGATCGAGATCTTTGGTGCCAACCACACACGTGACGTTTGGAGACTGGATGGCACTGCATATGACCCCAAGAATACCATCCCTACAGTCAAGCATGGTGGTGGCAGCATCATGCTGTGGGGCTGTTTCTCAGCCAAGGGGCCTGGCCATCTGGTCCGCATCCATGGGAGGATGGATAGCACGGCCTATCTGGAGATTTTGGCCAAGAACCTCCGCTCCTCCATCAAGGATCTTAAGATGGGTCGTAATTTCATCTTCCAACAAGACAACGACCCAAAGCACACAGCCAAGAAAACCAAGGCCTGGTTCAAGAGGGAAAAAGTCAAGGTGTTGGAGTGGCCTAGTCAGTCTCCTGACCTTAACCCAATTGAAAACTTGTGGAAGGAGCTCAAGATTAAAGTCCACATGAGACACCCAAAGAACCTAGATAACTTGGAGAAGATCTGCATGGAGGAGTGGGCCAAGATAACTCCACAGACCTGTGCCGGCCTGATCAGGTCTTATAAAAGACGATTATTAGCTGTAATTGCAAACAAGGGTTATTCCACTAAATATTAAACATAGGGGTTGTATAATAATTGACCCACACTTTTATGTTTAAAATTTATTAAAATTCAACTGAGCAACATAACTTTTTGGTTTGTAAGATTTATGCTTCTGTTAATAAATCCTACTCTCGTTTGCAGTTTGAAGGCTCTAACTTATTTGCATCTTATCAAACCAGCTAAATCTGCAGGGGGTTGAATACTACTTGTAGGCACTGTATACACACTGCTCAAAAAAATGAAGGGAACACTCAAATAACACCTCATTGATCTAAATGAATGAAATATTCTCATTGAATACTTTTGTACTGTACAAAGTTGAATGTGTTGTCAACATAATCACACAAAAATCATCAATGAAAATCAAATTTTTGAACCAATGGAGGCCTGGATTTGGAGAGACACCCAAAATGAAAGTGGAAACAATTCAAAATGAAAATCAAAACAAGACAAAATTAAAGTGGAAACAAGTCAAAATGATGCTCAGTATTGTGTGTGGCCTCAACGTGCCTGTATGACTTCCTGGTGGTCTCCTGAGGGATCTCCTCCCAGACCTGGACTAAAGCATCCGCCAACTCCTGGACAGTCTGTGGTGCAACATGATGTTGGTGGATGGAGCGAGACATGATGACCTAGATGAGCTCAATCAGATTCAGGTCTGGGGAACGGGCGGGCCAGTCCATAGCTTCAATGCTTTCATCTTGCAGGAACTGCTGATACACTCCAGCCACATGCGGTCTGGCATTGTCCTGCATTAGGGGGAACCCAGGGCCAACTGCACCAGCATATGGTCTCACAAGGGGTCTGAGGATCTCATCTCGGTATTTAATGGCAGTCAGGCTACCTCTGGCGATCACATGGAGGGCTGTGCGGCCCTCCAAAGAAATGCCACCCCACACCATTACTGACCCACTGCCAAACTAGTCATGCTGAAGGATGTTGTAGGAAGCAGATCGCTCTCCACGGCGTCTCCAGACTCTGTCACGTCTGTCACATTTGCTCAGTGTGAACCTGCTTTCATCTGTGAAAAGCACAGGGCGTCAGTGGCAAATTTGCTAATCCTGGTGCTCTGTGGCAAATGCCAAGCATCCTGCACAGTGTTCGGCTGTGAGAACAACCCCCATCTGTGAACGTCAGGCACTCAGACCATCCTCATGGAGTCGGTTTCTAACGGTTTGTGCAGAGGTCATTTTTCAGGGCCCTGGCCGTGCTCCTCCTGTTATTCCTTGCACAAAGATGGAGGTAGCAGTCCTGCTGCTGGGTTTTTGCCCTCCTATGGCCCCCTCCATGTCTCCTGGTGTACTGGCCTGTATCGGGTAGCGCTTCCAGCCTCTCGACACTATGCTGACAGACACAGGAAACCTTCTTGCCACAGCTCGCATTGATGTGCCATCCTAGATGAGCTGCACTACCTGAGCCACTTGTGTGGGTTGTAGAGTCCGTCTCATGCTACCACGAATGTGAAAGCACAACCAACTTTCAAAAGTGACCAAAACATCAGCCAGAAAGCATTGGTACTTAGATGTGGTCTTTTGTCCCACCTGCAGAACCACTCCTTTATTGAGTGTGTCTTGATAATTGCCAATAATTTCCATCTGTTGTCTATTCCATTTGCACAACAGCATGTGAAATTGATCGTCAATCAGTGCTGCTTCCTAAGTAGACAGTTTAATTTCACAGAAGTTTGATTTACTTGGAGTTATATTCTGTTGTTTAAGTGTTCCCTTTTTTTTTGAGCAGTGTATATATATATATATATATATATATATATATATATTTTTAATAGCTGTAAAAAACACTTGAGAGAAGACATTGGCCCTGATTGATCACATTATTTTTCATCAGAAATCTGGCGTAAAGCATTTTGTAAAGTCGCAAAATGTTTGCACACTGCAATATGTTGCCATTTTCAAGCCAGTTTCATCCAACTTAACCCAAAATGAACGGAGTTAGGGCGTGACAGTGATGTGGTGATGCCCTCCCCTCTGATTCATCACAAGCTCTGTTCTACCTTTGCCACAAATTTGACTCAGTCTCTGACTAAAGATTGGAGGGGAGATGCACTTAATGAATCAGGCTCCTAAGACACCACCATGCACCTTTATCAAGACTGAAATGAACAATGTCGATGCTGATGAATGGGGGCCATTGTTTTTTTTTACTTTTTCGTAGTCAAATGTGGGAAGGTAAATGCTTAGACATTTTATATAACATAAAAGTCTCAAAATATCAAAGTTTAATGGGTTGTTTTATGTTATTTCTACCAAATAGCAGCAAAAATACTAGTTTTATAAATATGGTTTCAGGTGTAAAAAAAATATTCTCCCATAACAGCAATGTTTCTAGAAGAGAGCACCTATGTACAAAGGTCATGCAATATAGCACTCAGCAATTTTTCTTTAGATCGGATCTGTACAGAATCCTCTGTATGCCTCCATATCACATTACAAGCAATTTAACGTGCTTTAAGGTCCTGCAGGTAGGAACACAGCTCCATACAAAAAAAGAGCTATACTACTGCTATGAACCTGAGCTGCTTTACCATACTCCATGTCTGTGTATAAAATTATATATAATAATGATTTGGTGATATGCAACATGTTCATCTATTCTCTTAGGTAACATTTGGTTTCATTTCATATAGTTCACTTCTGCTTATTTCCACACTTAATTTGCAGAAATATTTTAAAACTGACCTACCTAATTATTCTGTATGGCATTGTTTCTTTTATTTTTATCTCTACAAGTACAAAAGAAGGCATAATATAATATATGAAAATAGTAACAGTTTACTACTCTCCCCCATTTAATTTGGACAAATGAAAATCTAAACATTGTAAACATTTCTTGTTAAGTCTAGAATAGCTTTTTTAACATTTTTTAATGTCAAAATGGTCTAAATGATTTTTACATTTTATTTTGGTCTTTTCCTATTTTACAACTAAGAAGTGGATCTTGTATCACAATGGAAATGACAGCTCATAGGAGTTGCAATCATTTTTCTTTAATCATAAAAACAACATTAGCAGAGCTGATTTGCAATTGTAATGACAATCTGCAAATTGGTATGAAATTGGAGCTGTCAAAGCTCAATGTAAAAGTGCAATTGTCAATGAAGTGTTCCTATAGACGCCTCAGGCAAGCCTCTGCTCAACCCTTTTCAAGTGACCTCCACATGTTAGCTGTATCATCAGTGGGCCAGACATGTTCCAGTGATTTTCATTCAAAAATGAATGTGACATTAAATATTACTCAGAGCTTGGGATCGCTATAGAACAGTTCAATATTTTAACTAATTTTAGTTTCTAAAAAACAGCAAATGTACATCTAAAATTAGTTACAATCTTCATCTATAAAATATATGCAAACATCCAAAAGATATTGCAATGAACAATTTGAAGGAACAGCCTGGTAAACTCAAATAAAAAAAGATTAAATAAATGTTTATGAAGACATTGCGGTTGTTCATTAAACTAGGGTTAAGCACTTTCTTCTCAATAAAGGGCCTTGCTGGAGTACAGTGCACCTTATTCAATCAATGGGATATGCCGATTAAGTAATTAGGCGCATTTCTCACCCAAAATGCACCACTGCCAGAAAAATACTATTGTCAGGAACTGGAGTAAATTTCGGCAGTAACTTACGCCATTAAAGTGGCATAATTTATCAAACCCTATCCCGCTCATGCTATGCTCAACATTGGCGTAGCTGGTTGAGATTGGTATGTACTGTATGTACCAAATGTTGAAATATTTTTAAGCAACTTCCCAGTCCCAGTGACTTATTAAGGTGTTTTACGCCAGAATTCCCTTATTAATAGCAAGCCTTTATTTATAGCTCCCAACTTTCTCGAATTCAGTAGGACTGTCAGAATTTGAGGGGTCAGTTTCGCTGTCCCAAAACATCAAGGCTTTGACACAACATCCACTCACTTTTTTCCAATGTTCGCACAATAGCTCTACCTCCTCAGGGGTGGGGCAGCATCTCTGCATTTATGTTAATTAAATATGCAATTCTCTCTTCCTCTCTTGTCTCCCCTGGAATCAAATGCATGGCCTCTCACATTGCAATCAGCAGCTAAAGCCATGAGCCACAGGCCAGACTGATTAGCATGGGAGAATTTGGTATACTAGAGCAGCATTGTAGATTCTAACTTCACAGGCAGAATATCCCGGTACATAGAGATGCATCTGTATATCACAGTGTATTTCTATGCTTCTGTATTCTAGAGGGAAAATAAAAATCAGAATTTTTTCTTCCTAGAACATTATTGAAAATGTGTAAAAAAATTACAAAAAAGCTATTTTCTTCTCTTGTGATTTGGTCTGCCCAGGATTCATACCCTCAACCTCTATCATTGCAGGCAACAGCAAAAACTATGAGCTACAGACTCCACTGACATTATTGGCAGGATTTTTTACTCTTTAAGCTGCATTGAATTCTCTGAACCCACAGGCAGATTACACTGATACACATACAGTACAGACAAAAGTTTGGACACACCTTCTCATTCAATGATTTTTCTGTATTTTCATGACTATGAAAATTGTAGAATCACACTGAAGGCATCAAAACTATGAATTAACACATGTGGAATTATATACTTAACAAAAAAGTGTGAAACAACTGAAAATATGTCTTATATTCTAGATTCTTCAAAGTAGCCACCTTTTGCTTTGATTACTGCTTTGCATGCAGAAAAGGTGAACGGATGGACTCTACATGCCTGGTTCCCACCGTGAAGCATGAAGGAGGAGGTGTGATGATGTGGGAGTGCTTTGCTGGTGACACTGTTGGGGATTTATTCAAAATTGAAGGCATACTGAACCAGCATGGCTACCACGGTGGGAACTAGGCATGTAGAGTCCATCCGTTCACCTTTTCTGCGTGCAAAGCAGTAATCAAAGCAAAAGGTGGCTACTTTGAAGAACCTAGAATATAACACATATTTTCAGTTGTTTCACACTTTTTTGTAAAGTGTAATGTATAATTCCACATGTGTTAATTCATAGTTTTGATGCCTTCAGTGTGATTCTACAATTTTCATAGTCCTGAAAATACAGAAAAATCTTTGAATGAGAAGGTGTGTCCAAACTTTTGGTCTGTACTGTATATATGCACAGACGTATCTATATGTATCAGTGTATTTCTATGTCCCTATATTTTAAAGGTGAAGAAAAAGTAAGAATTGAGTAAAAAAGTAATTGACTAAAAGTAAGAATTTAATAGAGTTGAGTGAATATCTTTGGTTCCCCGCTTATTCGGCAAGCTATAGCGCTTGCCGAATAAGCTACAGCAGGAACCCGGCTTCTTTGATCTCGCCAACTGAACAGCTGATCGCCGCAACAGCTGCATGTGTCGCAGTAACAGCACATGCAAGGAGAGCCCAACACACAGGCTCTCCATGCATGTGCTGTGACTGTGACACAACCGAGACACATGCAGCTGCGGCGGTGATCAGCTGTTCAGCCGACGCGATCCAGAAAGTCGGTTTCCCGCTGTAGCTTATTCGGCAAGCGCTATAGCTTGCCGAATAAGCTGGGAACCAAAGATATTCGCTCAACTCTAGTAATGAGCTGCACAACACAATGATCCGATTATTTATGGTGATAAGTAAATGGCATAAAAAATGGCGTGAATTTTTTTTCCTCCATTAAAGCCATAAAAAATGTAACAAAAATGTAACACTGACACGTAAGTGTTGACACATAGCGTAAATGCTGCCTTTCTTCTACTTCTTGTTTTCTGCAGGTGTTTGCACTTCCTGACATAATAACAATTTACTTTGATTATTGCAAGTTTGCTGCGGGTTTTTATGCCTTTTCCTCCTTATTTGATGTTTATTTGGTGCACATGTCAATCCACATTTCTAATATTTTTTTAGTATGTTTAAAATCTTTGATTTTGTGTTTAAAAATGCAATATCATTTTTTACATGTTTTTTTAGGCTCCACAAGCCTATAAAGAAAAAAAGCTCCAATACCTGACAGTACAACAGCATTTTTAAACTGAGTGCAAGAGTTTTCATGAAACCACATCCACTTTACTTGGATATAAAAACTGCGCCTGCTGTTCATGAATAAAGCTGCTGCTGAACTGTGCAGTTTTGGATCGTTTTTTTACCTCTAGAGGCTTCTGTGTAGAGCCTAAAAAAAGGTTGGTAAGGCCTGTTTCACACGTTCTTATATTTCCGGTACCGGAAAAAATGGTGGCTGAGATGTCAGTTTCCGTATGTGTAATATTTGCGGCACACGTGTGCCGCCCGAGTGCCACAGCAGTACCAATACTACCATCAGCAGGCACCTGCTCTTACTGTTATTAAAGGCAGCAGGTGTGTACTGATGGGAGTAAAACTCCCATCAGCCGCCGCCTGCTGTCATTGGTTGAATATAACTCTCACCATTCTCCTCTGCTCGCACTAATCGCCGTCACAGCAGGGGAGAATGATGCAAGCGTTCTTCAGCACCCGCCACCGGGGACAGCGCTAACTGTACTGCTGCTTCTCAGGCACCGGGACATGTCACACAGATGACATCCCTGTGTGTCATTCGTGTGCGGGATGTTTTGTGGCCCGTGCTGCTGGTAAAAAATGGACATGTCAGCATTTTTTTCTCACATACACACAGTCCTTGGAAAGCCACTTGAATGGGTCTACATGTGTAAGTTTCTCCGGTACGTGTGAAAACTGTCACCACACGTACAGAACACACTGACGTCTGAAAGAGGCCTAAGGCCGGGTCACACACAACGTCTAAAAAATCAGACTGTTTTAGTCGGTCGATTATCGCTCAAAAGTTTCATGAACATTGCTCCGTCTGTCATCCGATTCTACTTTACAAAAAAGTGTGAAACAACTGAAAATATGTCTTATATTTAGG
>JARQOD010000002.1:451575729-451706607 GCA_033576555.1 Oophaga sylvatica | reverse complement strand
GACTCTCATGTGAAACATGTTCGGACTGTGCTCCAGATTTTGAGAGAGAATGCACTGTATGTGAAGGGATCAAAGTGTCTTTTTGGCGTACAGAAAGTCTCATTTCTGGGAATAATTTTGTGGTTCGGTTACATGGCATTCCTGAGAATATTGTGTCTGACAGAGGAGTCCAGTTTGTTTCCAGATTTTGGAGGATATTTTGTTCTAAACTTGGTGTTCAGTAGAGTTGAGCGATACTTTCCGATATCCTAAAGTATCGGAATCGGAATGGTATCGCCGATATCACTAAAATATCGGCGATACCCGATACCGATACCGGAAGTCCCATGTAAGTCTATGGGAACAAAATATCGCAACTAAAAAAAACCCATTCTTTCCTTGTAAACACTAAATATACACACATAGAATACATATATATATATACATGTCATTGTGACATATATATATATATATATACATATATGTATAGTTTATACACTTCTACATAGTAAAATATCCTTTGATTCAATTGCCGGGTAAAGCCGGCTTCAGTGAAAAGACAGAAGCACCCGACATGAAATGACACTTGGTGTACATAGGGTTAACCATGTCTTTTCATGTCGTTTGCTATCTGATTTGCACAAACAATTAAATCAGACTATGTGTGCAAAATTTCACACCTGTAGGGGTTAATTAAAGGTGTAAATTCGTTGTAAAAAAAACGGATTTTTTTGCTACGAATTTACACCTTTAATTAACCCCTACAGGTGTGAAATTTTGCACACATAGTCTGATTTAATTGTTTGTGCAAATTAGATAGCAAAGGACATGAAAAGACATGGTTAACCCTATGTACACCAAGTGTCATTTCATGTCGGGTTCTGCATTTTGACAAAAGCCGGCAATTGAATTAGCGGCTATTATACTATGTAGAAGTGTATGAACTACAAATATAAATATATATATATATGTGTCACAAATTCAATGACATGTATATATATATATATAATATATGAGGTGTAAAATTGCTGAAAAAAAATGCGTGGGCTCCCGCCCTATTTTCGCAACCAGACAGACAAAGCCAGTGAGTGGGGGCAGATAATAATAGCCCAGAGAGGGACCATTATTTTTGCCCCCCCCGGCTACTAACATCTGCCCCCAGACACCCCAGGAAAGACAAATCTATAATTAGATTCGCCCTTTCTGGCACTTTGCCCATCTATTCCCATTGCCCTTTAGCGGTGGCGAATGGGTTAATATGGGGTTAAAGCCACCTTGCTATTGAAAGGTGACCTTAAGCCAGGTTAATAATTGAGAGCTGTCAATTAGACAACTATCAATTATTAATCCTATTGCATGAAATAAAAATAAAACACACACACTTTAATTAAAAATCATTTTAATGAAATAAAGACACATGTTTTTGACCATCTTTTATTTTACTGCAAAAACCATTTCCTGTAATAAAAATAAAATAAAAAAGCAAAATTATTCTTACCTATCCCATGCACAGTCAGGTCCCACGGTGTAATCCTTCAGAAAGGGTTAATGTTTACTGCAGGGACCGCAGCTAATGCTGCAGCCTCACAGTAAACCCCAAATGAATGAGTTCCTCTCCTGCCTGACAGGAGAGTAAAGGCTGGGTGTCACATAACGATACACCAGCGATCCCGACAACGATATGCACTTGTCAGGATCGCTGGTGTATCGCTACATGATCGCTGCTGAGCTGCCAAACAGGCAGCTCAGGCAGCGATCTGGGACAGCGACACTGCGGGTAACATCGCTTAAGGGCCCGTCTCACATATCGATATCGCTACCGAGATCGCTGCTGAGTCACTAGTTTTGTGACGCAGCAGCGAGCTCACCAGCGATATCGCTGTGTGTGACATTCAGCGACGATCAGCCCCCCTCCCGGGTATCGCTGATCGTCGCAGAAATGTCAGGACCTTTTTTTGATCGCTGGTTTCCCTCTGACAGGCACGCATCGCTGCGTGTGACAGGCGGGAGACCAGCGATCCGCTGGTAACCAAGGTACACAGCGGGTTTCCAGGCACCGCGCAGCGCTTGGAAACCCGCTGTGTACCTTGGATACCAGCTCCCTGCATCAGGGCGCTGGTATCCAAGGTACACAGCGGGTTTCTAGGCACAGCCCCGCGCCTGGAAACCCGCTGTGTACCTTGGTTACCAGCGGATCGCTGGTCTCCCGCGTGTCACACGCAGCGATGTGTGCCTGTCAGCGGGAAACCAGCGATCAAAAAAAGGTCCTGACATTTCAGCGACGATCAGCGATACCCGGCAGGGGGGCCGATCGTCGCTGAATGTCACACACAGCGATATCGCTGGTGAGCTCGCTGCTGCGTCACAAAACTAGTGACTCAGCAGCGATCTCGGTAGCGATATCGCTATGTGAGACGGGTCCTTAAGTGGAAAGCTTAATTGATTGCTTTCCACTTTCACTTCAGGTCAGCCAGGGACACAATCAGTGACGTCAGAGGGAACTGATTAACAAAAATAGGGGTTCCCTTCGAAAAAAAAATGGCGTGGGGTCCCCCCTATTTTTGTTAACCAGCCAGATGAAGCAGACCGCTGAGGCCTGGATTTTCAGGCTGTTAAGGAGCCAAGATCCATGGACCTTGCCAGCCTGATAATACTAGGCCACAGCAGTCTGCATATCTTGGCTGATTAACAAAAATAGGGGATCCCCTCGAAAAAAATTGGGTGGGGTCCCCCCTATTTTTGTTAACCAGCCAGATGAAGCAGACCGCTGAGGCCTGGATTTTCAGGCTGTTAAGGAGCCAAGATCCATGGACCTTGCCAGCCTGATAATACCAGGCCACAGCAGTCTGCATATCTTGGCTGATTAACAAAAATAGGGGATCCCCTCGAAAAAAATTGGCGTGGGGTCCCCCCTATTTTTGTTAACCAGCCAGATGAAGCAGACGCTGAGGCCTGGTTTTTCAGGCTGGTAAGGATCCAATATCCATGGACCTTGCAAGCCTGATAATACCAGGCCACAGCAGTCTGCTTAGCTTGGCTGGTTAACAAAAATAGGGGATCCCCTCGAAAAAAAACGGCGTGGGGATCCCCCTATTTTTGTTAACCAGCCAAGTAAAATGCAGACTGCTGCGGCCTGGTATTAAAAGACTGTCAAGGCCCATGGATTTTGGCCCTCAACAGCCTGATAATACCAGGCTACAGCAGCCCCACATTTGGCGCATCAAAAGATGTGCCAATTGTGGCACTTTACCCGGCTCTTCCCACTTGCCCTGTAGCGGTGGCAAGCGGGGTAATAAGGGGTTAATGTCACCGTTGATTGCACGGTGACAATAAGCCCGGTTAATAATGGAGAGGTGTCAATAAGACACCGATCCATTATTAATCCCAAAGTTATTAAATGTATAAAAAAAAGACAAAGCAAGAAAAAAGTATTTAATGAAATAAAAGAGACAACACAGTTTTCATTAATTTTATTATACTCTCATTCCTGCGACGCCATCGATCTCCTGTAAAAAAAGAAAAAAAACAAACCAACAGTATACCACCTGTCCGACGCAGTCCATAACGACAGTCCCACGACGATCCAACTGTGCTACATCGCAATGACAGGCAGAGCCTGTCATCGCGACGCAGCACAGCTGATTACCTGCTTCCCCGGCGGTGACGTCATCGGACTGACTGCTTTACGGCCGGGATTACCCAGCAGTCACTGCAGTTATCGCGAGAAACTGCATGTGACCGCCGGGGAAAGAAGATTGCGGCCATGAAGCAGTGCAGCCCGTGACCGCCGGAGATCTTCTGCCAGGTAAGTGCCGCTGACTCCTGACAGACCCGACCGACGGACACTGACAGTGACAGTGACAATCCCGATTCCGGTATCCGATAAGACGAAAATATCGGAACTCGGAATCGGAATTCCGATACAGCTAATATCGGCCGATACCCGATATTTGCAGTATCGGAATGCTCAACACTAGTGTTCAGTTATCTTTCTCCTCTACATTTCACCCTTAGACCAATGGACAAACCGAGAGAACAAACCAGACCTTGGAGACTTATTTGAGATGTTTTGTGTCTACTGATCAAGATGACTCGGTCTCTTTTTTGCCTTTGGCTGAGTTTGCTCTTAATAATAGGGCTAGCTCTGCCACCTTGATGTCTCCATTTTTCTGCAATTCTGGGTTTCACCCTCGATTTTCTTCAGGACAGGAGGAGGCTTCTGTCTGTCCGGGGGTTGACTCTATTGTGCAGCATATGCAGCAGATTTGGGACCAGGTAGTGGAGAGATTGTCTCTCTCTCAAGATAAGGCCCAGCGGTTTGCCAACCAGCATAGGACTGATGGTCCTCGTTTTAAAGTGGGGGACTTGGTTTGGTTGTCCTCAAGAAATATCCCTATGAAGGTTGCATCTCCAAAATTTAAGCCAAGGTTCATTGGACCTTATAAGATCATGGAAATTATTAATCCTGTTTCCTTCCGTTTGCTTCTTCCAGGGACATTTAAGATCTATAACGTGTTCCACAAGTCCTTATTGAAAAGATTTATCGAGCCAGTGGTTCCTGTGGCTGCGCCTCCTGATCCTGTTTTGGTTGAGGGCAATTTGGAGTATGTGGTTGAGAAAATATTGGATTCTCGTTTTGCTAGACGGAAACTCCAGTATTTGGTTAAGTGGAGAGGTTATGGTCAGGAGGACAATTCTTGGGTGTTTTCTTCGGACATCCATGCTGGGAGACTTATCCGTACCTATCATCGAGCTCATCCTGATCAGCCTAGTTGCGCAGGTGAGGGTTCGGTGACCCCTCCTCAAGGGGGGGTACTGTTGTGAATACCTTGGAGGCGACTTCTGAGCTGGGGCTCCCTCCGGTGGTTGCTGAGGGTAATGAACTAATTACTGAATGGCCTTCAGCTGGCTCTGAATGGTATGATATAAGTGACCTGAGTTCCAAGCAGCCTTGCTGGTAATCAATTGTTCCTCCTGCTCTTGCTTGGAGCACATCTTGCTTTCCTGCTCTCATTCAGATAAGTGTTTTGCTTTTTTTTCCTCTGTTGGATTTTCACTGCTGGTTTGCTGCTTGCAGTGGACTGCAGCCTGGTCCCCTTTTGGGGTCTTGCGCTATAATTGTGCTCATTGTGCGTTTGCATTTTTGCTTTGTTCCTTTGTCACTTTTTATTTGCTGTGTTGCTGTGTGTTACACCAGAGATCTGATTTAGGTGGTAGAGATCGTGTGATCTCAGGTTTTTTGTTAATCAGAAGTGTTGGTATTTTTGTCAGGGTTTTTTTTGGGTTGCAGTCAGAATTCTTTCCTATACTTTTCTATCTAGACAGATTGGGCCCCAGCATTTGCTCATTCTATTTTCTGTCTGTGTCCATGTTTTCTTCTTGTCTAACCGCCATTACATGATCGGGGGCTTCCTATTTCTTTGGGGATTTTGCTCCGGGGCAGATAGCATTCATCTTTCTGCCTTTAGGTGTAGCTATCTCTCCGGCTGTGACGAGGCATCTAGGATCACCGTAGGTACGCTCCACGGCTACTTCTAGAGTGGCGGTTAGTTTAGGTTACTGCAATCCAATAGTTTCCAGCCTCTCTGGTGTATTGCTACTTTGGCTATTTTTTGCAGTTTCTCCCAGCTACCGAAACATAACAGTGCACATTTCCACTCACTGATTTTTTGAGTGCATGGACAATGCGGTCTTTCACATGCAGGTGGAGGGCAGGGATGGCTTTTCAAGAAAAGAAGTGCCGACTAGGTAGGTCATAGCATGGGACAGCGTAGGCCATGAGGTCTCTGAACGCTGCGCTTTCAACCAAATGGAAGGGCATCATCTCTAATGAGATCAGTTTGGCAATGTAGGTGTTCAAACCCAGTGTACGCGGATGAGAGGTTCAATACTTTCTTGTCCTACTCAGAGTGTCTTGTAGGATGAGCTGGACTTGGAGGAGCTGCATATGGTGGAACTATCGGTGGAGATGACGGACTGAGAGGGGGTTTGCTTTGCCCTTGCGACGACACCTCAATATTTCTTGCTGGTGGTGTGCCAACCAGTGGGCTTACAGTGGGGGAAGCGATTGAGGGTTGCTGGCTACCTTCAGTCAGAGCAGGTGCACATGTGCTACCTGAGGTTTTATAGTCCGTCCACACTTGCAAGTGCATGTTTATTAAATGTCTAAGCATGCAACTGGTATTCAAATTTCTGAGATTTTTCCCTTGGCTAAAGGTCCTTCCGCACTTCTTACAGATAATCTTTGCCTCATCAATAGGATTTTGGTCAAAAAAGTGCCACACTGGACTCTTCCTACTATGGCATAAATTTTCAGGGCTTGCATGCTGTGCTAATTTGACCGTCTGGCCAAGCTGTCCTGCAACTCTTTTTGTTTTTTTAACACCTTTTTGGACTGCTACGTGCCTACCAGATAACCCCAGCTGCGATGTCGATACCTGCTGTGGATCCTCCTCCTCTTCGGAGCATTTGCCAGCGGCACCCTCTTCCCCCACTGGATGCCAATCAGGTTCAACAACTGGGTCATCCATCACCTCCTCTTCAATTTCATCTGCACCTTCCTCTGTGTCACCGTGTAAGGTGGTATAGTATGCAGGAAGGGGCACCTGAGTTTCATCAAGGTCACATTCTGGCTCAGTAGACTGCGAGGGCAATGTAGTGCTCTGGTTGAATCTACAAGCACAATCATCTAGCAGTGGCTGTGCATCAGTGCACTCCATCTCTGATTTATATTGGACTGGGGAATTCAGGATTTGACTTGATGACCCAGGCATGGTATGTGAAAAGAGCTCCATGGATTAATCTGAAGTGTGGCCTGCCGCATCCTTCCCTTTTGGTGGGGGTGAAGGACACAAGGAAAGGGTTTGTTCCTGACCAGAAGCCTGAACTGACGACTTAGGGCTTGGAGTTTTTGAAACTTCAGAAGAGGAGGCGATAGAGCTGGAGGCTGCTTCGGCAATGTAAGCCAAAACCTGTTCCTAATGCTCTGGCTTTTAAAGCGGTTTACATAGTCCCAGAAAAGGGAGCCTTACAGACCTTCTAGAGCCAGACAATGACGCAGGCTCAACATCTCCTGCCTTAGGTGCTATTGTGCTTTTGGCACTACCCGCAGATGCGCCACCACCACCATCAGTACCACGTCCGCGGCCTCTTCCACCTTACTTCCTCATGTTTGTGAAAATGTACCCAAAATACCAGCAGCTATATGGTACTGTATCAGAAGCGTACAGCTGTATATGGTGAGGGTGAAAATTGTAATCTCCGTATATATTTGAGGAGTAACAGACACAGACTCTCACAGGCTCAGTATTGATTACACCAGAATATGAAAAGCATAAAAAGTGTACTGTATCAGTAGCGTACAGCTGTATACAGTGTTTGGGTAATTTTAAATCTCCGTATATATTTCAGGAGTAACACACACGCTCACAGGCTAGGTATGGAGTAGACCAGAATATGAAAAGCATAAAAAGTGTATTGTATCAGTAGCGTGCAGCTGTATACAGAGTTGGGGTAATTTTAAATCTCCCAATATATTTCAGGGGTAACACACACGGTCACAGGCTCAGTATGAAGTAGACCAGAATATGAAAAGCATAAAAAATGTACTGTATCAGTAGCGTACAGCTATATACAGTGTTAGGGTAATTTTAAATCTCCGTATATATTTGAGGAGTAACACACACGCTCACAGGCTCAGTATGGAGTAGACCAGAATATGAAAAGCATAAAAAGTGTACTGTATCAGTAGCGTACAGCTGTATACAGTGTTGGGGTAATATTGAATCTCCGTATATATTTGAGGAGTAACACACACGCTCACAGGCTCAGTATGGAGCAGACCAGAATATAAAAAGCTGAAAAAGGGTACTGTATCAGTAGCGTACAGCTGTATACAGTGTTGGGGTAATTTTAAATCTCCATATATATTTGAGGAGTAACACACACACTCACAGGCTCAGTATGGATAACACCAGAATATGAAAAGCAGAAAAAGTATATTACGGTCAAATCCATCCATCCATGCCAAGAAGGCAGAAAACCGGTATTGTATCAGAAGATACCAGCTGCATACGGTTTTGGGGAAAAATTAAATCTCCGTCTATATTTCAGTAGTCACACACAGACGCTCTCTCAGTATGGATTTGACCGTAATACACAAGGCAGAAAACCGATACTGTATCAGAAGATACCAGCTTTATACGGTTTTGGGGAAGATTGAAATCTCTGTATATATTTCCGGAGTCACACACAGATAGTCAGCATGTATTTGCCCATGATGCCAGCCGGTACACGGTAGTGTGAGGAGCGTACAGCTCTATACGGTGTGGGAAAAAATGAACGCTCAGTAACTGTGTAGAAAAAAATAAAAGTATTAGTGCTGTGTAGGTACTGTGTTAAAAAGCACTCTGCACAGCAGTGTACGCACAGCAAAAGAAATTCCTCCCCTGTCACTGGCAGGCAGCCTAATAATCAGCTCTGCTGCTCCACACAAGCAATTCCTCTCCTGTCACTGGCAGGGAGCCTAATAATCAGCTTTGCTGCTCCACACAATAAATTCCTCCCCTCTCACTGGCAAACAGCAGCCTAATAATCAGCTCTGCTGCTCCACACAAGCAATTCCTCCCCTGTGACTGGCAGGCAGCCTAAGGACCAGCGCTGCTGCACACAATAAAATCCTCCCTCCCCTATAACTGCACACTAACTGTACAGCTAATCGCTATCAGCACAAGCACAGAATTATTGTTTTTTTACTGCCTAACGCTCTCCCTACTGAGAACCAGCGCCATCAAACTCTCCCTACGCTAAGATCGGCAGAAGTAAAATGGCGGTCGGCCTTGAGGGCTTTTATGGGCACTGTGATGCCACACAAAGCAAGCCAAACACTGCAATGCCCTTCTCTAAGATGGAGCTGTCCGCTGCCCATGTCATCGCGTTGCCCACAGTCTGCGTCCTTGCTCATTGGCTGAGAAAAATCCCTTCAAGCATTATGGGAAAACCGACTTTGGTGCTCGGGTCGCCGAACTCATGGCCGACCTAACTCTATGGTTGGGTTTCGCTCGGTGAAACCCGACTTTGGCGAAAGTCAGTCCTTTTTGAATCTGACCGACCTGTTTTGCTCAACTCTATTGATCACTTCACCCCTAGATGAATTCATTGAGAGGTGTAGTTTGTTAAATGGAGTCATTTGGGGAGGGTTCTGCTGTTCTGGCACCTCATAATCTCTTCCAGTGTGTCATGGCACTCTCAAATCATAATAGTAAAATCTGGCTCTCCCTGTCTTCTGATCTTTGCACTGTGCCTGAAAAATATTTCCCAATTACATGTAGGGTATTGTCGCACTCAGGAAAAAAATGGACCTCAGTTTATTGTAAAAAAAAATTCCTATTATCCCTTAGAAAAATTAAAAACTTGGGGCTAAAACAACATTTTAGTGGCAAAAATGTAATTTATTTCTTCTTCACCGCACAATAGTATATAATTCTGTGAGGCACATGTGATGGCAATATGATCACTGCACCCCTAGATTAATTCATTAGGGAGTGTAGTTTGTAAAATGACTCAAATTAGTTCACATATAGGGGTTTATGATGTTGTGGCACCTCAGGGGCTCAGCCAATGTGACATGCACCCTCAAACCATTCAAGCAAAATCTGAACTCCGATATGGCACCTCTTCACTTCTGAGCTTTGCACTGTGCCTCGAAAGTAGTATTCCATGATATATGGGGTATCGGCATACTCAGAAGAAATTGCACAACAGATTGTATGGTGCAATTTTTCCTGTTACCCTTATGAAAATGCAAAATTGGGGCCAAAATATCATTTTTGTGGGGAAATGTGATTTTTTATTTTCACTGCTCAACATTTTAAACTTCTGTGAAGTACCTGGAGATTTAACGTGCTCACCCCACACCTAGACCACAGGGGTCTAGTTTCCAATATGGGGTGACTTGTGGGGGGTTTCCAGTGTTTAGGCACATCAGAGGTTCTCCAATTGGGACATGACATCTGCTAATGATTCCAGGAAATTTTACATTCAAAAAGCCAAATAACGCTCATTCCCTTCCGAGCCCTGCCATGCGCCAAAACAGTAGTTTTCTCCTTCATATGGGGTATCGGCGTACTTAGGAGAATTTGTACATCAAATTGTATTGTGCAATTTCTCCTGTTATGCTTATGAAAATGCAATATTTTGGGCTAAAGACATAATTGTGGGGAAAATGAGATTTTTTGGATTTTTACGGCTCAACGTTATAAAGTTCTGTAAAGCACCTGAGGGTACAATGTGCTCACCACACATCTAGATCAGTTCCCTGAGGAGTCTAGTTTCCAAAATATATCACTTGTGGGGGATTTTTACTGTTTAGGCGCATCAGAGGCTCTCCAAATGCGACATGGTGTCTGCCAATTTTTCCAGCAAATTTTGCATTCAAAAAGTCAAATGGCGCTCCTTTTCTTCTGAGCTTTGTCGTGTGCACACACAGTGGTTTTCTCCCTCATGTGGGGTATTGGCATGCTCAGGAGAAATTACACAAGAAATTTTGGGGTCTATTTTTTCCTGTTACCCTTGTCAAAATAATTTAAAAAATGTGGATCTGAAGTAAATTTTTGTGAGAAAGTAAATTTTTTTTCAAAAATTTCCTGTGAAGCACCTGAAGGGTTAATAAACTTCCTGAATGTGGTTTTGAGCATCTTGAGGGGTACAGTTTTTAGCATGGTGTCACTTTTGGATAGTGTCTTGCCATATAGACTCCTCAAAGTGACTTCAAATGTGATGTGAAAAATCAGTTATTACCTCATTAAATCACAGTGGTCAGAATTGTAAAAATTGGTCTGATCATTAACTTGCAAACCAGCTTAATAGAATATTTATTGTAATCAATAAATAGTTTAAAAAAAAATGTGAATATTTTTTTTCATTAAATCCATAAAAAAAGTTAACACAAGTGTAACTCATATGGGGAAACAATACAAATGAAAAGAAATGGCTGTTACAACTATGAATGAATGAACCAAAAAATAATCATCTGGTTATATGAGCAAATGCATCACTACAATGTAATTGTATGATGTGCATATTTTATATATGGTTGTGTAAATGTGTGTACTATACCAAAATGTACAAATCTTGTGGTTCTCATTACCAAATGATACCATTTACCTAGGAGACTAGACACATGGTACTTTATTGCACATAGTTAATGCTTGCTTTTATATTTTTTTTATACTGCATTATTTATACTTGTGCATTGTACCTCACTTC
Source organism: Oophaga sylvatica (assembly GCA_033576555.1). Lineage (NCBI taxonomy): Eukaryota > Metazoa > Chordata > Amphibia > Anura > Dendrobatidae > Oophaga > Oophaga sylvatica. Next base: position 451,695,363 of record JARQOD010000002.1, on the reverse strand, counting down.
CTTATTCAGTACTATTTGACATCACTTTAGATATAGAGTCCTATCATACTTCTCTCAGATATCCACCATTATTACATGACCCTGTTGCTTATCATGTTGTTCATACAAGTTGTATCCCAGTGCCAATTTTTGGCTTAAGAACCAGGTTCTGGAGTAATGTACCCATTTTTAAATGTTTTTATTTGCCTTGTCTAGGTTTTTGTGTTCGTTATTTAGTAAATATTTCCATTTTTTAAATTTAGTAAGTGTAAACTATCATTTATATGTGTCTTTGCTCTTTTGTTTTGTTGCAAGTGTGTACGATGTATATGCGTGATTAAATGTGCAAATGCACGTGTATTGTGTGTTTGCATTTACTCATTTTATTATATTGTTCCCAAAGTGAATATTTATATAAATGTGTATGTGTTTACATGGGTAGGGCATGAAGGATTGTTTTTTATATGCTCTTTTGAGTTATGTCAGATGGTTCTTTATTCATATGTAAATTTCAATGACAACTCTATGCATATATGAACTTGAGTGGCTATGTGAACATCATATAGCTATACAACCACATAAATATTGATTTGTTATTGATCTTGGATATAGTGTTGTGGTTTCTACTCTGTAAGTGCCATTGTCTTGTGTCTGCTGTTTTTCTTGCATTTTGGGCACAGTGCTTCTACTTGTTATCTATAGGTATTATCTGCTTGTTTATCTATTGAGTTATTTCACGCCTATCTAGGTCTCATTTGTTCCATCCATGTATGACTTATTAGTCATGACAGTATCTATACATGTAAAATAGTTTGAAAAGATTTTGAATTTCAGATTTTTACATATCGGGTGTATAGAGTTCTAAATACATAATTCAACAAGGAAGAAATCAATATTTAAAATTTATAGATTCATTATTAATGCTTATCTGAGTAAGACTGCTTTTCATATGCACAAAAGTTGGGAAAGGGATATTGGCACTACATCACAAGTTCAATGGGAAAATATCTAATAGCATTTTAGAGGTTTCACTATGTACCCATCACAGAATGGCGCCCTTTAAGATTGTACATAAATTCTAATATTGTTCAAGATTATTAAAAAGAATTAAGTCAGTTAATCCGATAGCTAGTTAAGATGTAAAGAACCTGATGCCCATTTTGTACGATTTATGGAGTTTTGTTGATATGAGGAGTTATTGACAAAAGTTTTCTGCGGTCATCCAGGAAAAGTCTAGTTTCCCCTTTCTTGGTTGCATATTAGATTGTCTGTGTCCTGAGGGAAAAAAATATGAAAATAATTTTAAAATTGCTTATTATTGCTTGGATTTTGATAACTAGATGATGGGGGCAGGAAAAAAACAACTCTAACAGAGTGGGATGGTATACTGTTGTTGGGGTGGTTACAGAATCTGAAAAACTATGGATAAACTATGGATGCAAAAAATAAAAAAATGAAATGGGACAAAATGAAAGTCTCCTTGATGGGTGGGAGTAGCAGACGAGCTTTAATTTATTATTCTATCTGTCTTACCCCTTTTTTTGTCTAGCTGGGGGTTAAGGTTTAGAACAATGTATTTAGTTATGGTGGATATTTTTTGCATGAATATGTCTGTTTTATTGTTGTTTATTTGAGTCATTTTAAAAAAAAGAAAAAGGGAAAAAAATAAAACTTTTCCGACATGTTTTCTTTTTTTCCACAATTGCAGATAAAATATGGTTTAAAGAGCCAGCTGGGAACCATAGCCAGTGACTAGACTAGTCCCTTTCTTTTCCAGCTTACAACATGTCTATTACTCTATAACACTTATTGACCATTTTATGTGTAACTGTATACCATTGTGAATGTTCCTTCCAAAATATCATTTCTCACTTTGATATTTTTTAAATTTATGTGTACTATGCTGATTAAAGTGTTTTACCTGAGTATAATTGTGAATGCAACATTCTCTATGAAAGTCAATAGTTAATAAATGCAACTGCATAGTAAAAACTACGCATTGTACATCTATAGGTGGATCTAGCATCAAAATCTGGGGAGTATTGGCTCAAAATGCACATGACAATTTTTGCATAGATTGATTACTGTATATACTCGAGATATATTTGATAAATGGCTTAAGGAATTGGATAAAGATACTATCAAATGGGAGGATGATGTGAGCCAGATGAAATTAAAAAAGTTTCAGCGGGATATGAATGATTACGATTCGGATAAAGTGTATAAATGGCAATATAGAAAACAGACAGGTGTCAAAAGAATGAGGTCAAGAGAACCATCTGTGACATCTAGTATGTCTGGAACTGAGAGCCATGCCTCCACTAGTGATATAGAAGAAAGGAGGGATTTTAATCTAAGGAAAGACACTCGTAAGAAACATTTTCCAGACATGTTTAATAAAACATATAAACGACACAGAGACCAGGACCAGTTTAAGGTAGTTAATCTATCTAAACGTGTTATTTCATCCAGTCAACTCGAGGTGCTAGAAAGAGGTCTAACCTTTTCTCCCTCCTCTCGTCTAGATCCGTTCATAGCTATTAAGGATACACATCTCTTTTCCAGAAAACTGATTTTAAAGAGGTTGCATCATAGAGTTCATAATGGGGATAGTCTTTCTACCCGGATGAGATGAGGGCTTTAGAAATTTTGGAATCACTTGAAGAAGAAAGTAATCCTTCAGTGGTAAGTAACATCCCTAACAATCTTTTTGACAGATCAAAAAAATTCCCCCGCTGGGTTTATGTCCGGCGGTGGAGGTTTTTACTAAGTTAGTCACACAGGACATTGAAAAATTGGTGACTAAACGAAATTACCCGTGTAATCTCACAGGGGAGGAAAGACTAGCCCTTAAGGACCTTGAAACTTGGGACGATGTACTCTTTAAACAATCTGATAAGGGAGGTAACTTGGTCGTTTGGCCATATCAAATGTATGAAAAACAGGCCTATAAGTTACTGGATGAAAGAACTTGTTATCGGAGGATGACATATAATCCCTTGTTAGGTTTTCAGGCTGAATTAATCTCTATTTTAGAGAAGGCATTCTCAGATGGTATTATATCCAAAAAGCTGCTAGATAACATTAGAAAATTCCATCCCAAATTGCCCACTTTCTACATTATCCCTAAACTACACAAGAACCCATTGGATCCCCAGGACGCCCAATAATAGCAGGGAATGGAGGGCTATGCGAGATCATTTCTAATATAGTGGACTTTTTTCTCAAACCGATTGTGTGTACGTTGCCTTCATATATTAAAGATACCACGTCGGCCCTTCAACGTCTTGACCAAATACACCTTGATAGTAATATGATTATGGTCACGGCCGACGTGGAGGCGTTGTACACTTCAATAAGACATAAAGATGGACTGGCTGCAACAAAATGGTTTTTGCAAACTAGCAACATCAGTCCCCCCATTGCCGACCTTATTTTGATTCTGCTTGAATTTATTTTAAATCATAATGTATTTACATTTGATAATTCAATTTTTTTGCAGATACAGGGTACGGCAATGGGGGCTTCGTGTGCTCCGGCCTATGCCAATCTTTTTCTGGGGGCATGGGAGAGAAGTGTTTTTCAGGGTGACCTCATCCAGGATGTGAACCTAGTTCACAACTGGATGAGGTACATTGATGACATTTTTTTCCTGTGGGAGGGCACCTCAGACGGATTGAGTGAATTTATTGGTGTTTTGAACAACAACGACATCAATGTTAGACTTACCTTTCGTCATGGGAGAGCCCTAGATTTTTTGGATATTGGCATACAAGCAGCTCACGATGGTAAACTCCATACTGATGTTTTCAGGAAGCCCACGGCCACCAATGCATTGCTCCAAGCTGATTCTTCTCACCTTCAATCTACAATTAAAAGTATTCCCATAAGTCAATTTTTGCGGATAAGGAGGATATGTTCGGACGAATGTTCGTTTGAAAAGCAAGCTATGGATCTTACACGTAGATTCAGAAATAGAGGCTATAGCCAACGATGTATTAAAAGGGGATATATGAGAGCCAAGAAAACTTCTCGAGATCAGCTTTTATATGGTAAAATTAAAGACATTGACAACAAAGATAAAGAACAGGTAAGATTTATCTCCACCTTTAATGACCAGTGGAAGGGCCTCACTAATGTTATTCGGAAACATTGGGAGGTTTTAAGGGTGGATCCTATTCTCAGAACCTTATTGCCATCAGCCCCTTCTTTTGTAGCAAAACGTTCGGCTAATTTTAAAGATATTTTGGTAAGAAGCCATTATGAATCTCCCATGTCTAGCAAAAGTGTATCATCCATTTCAAATCGAAAAGGTTTTTTTCCCTGCGGATTGTGCAAGGGATGTTTGAATCTTGTTAAGGGAACTAAGTTCTCCAATTTTGATGGTACTAAAACGTTCAACATCCTCAAACATTTAACATGTTCTTCTCAAGGGGTAATCTATCATGCACAGTGTCCGTGCGGAAAAATCTACATAGGTTTAACCACAAGAGAACTTAAAGTAAGGGTTAGAGAACATGTTAGGGATATTACAAAAGCTTTAACATGTGAGGATATTTCATTGCTTAAAACATTGCCTCGGCATTTTAAAGAATTTCACGATTGCAACGCCAGAGGACTGACAGTGAAAGCAATTGATCAAGTGACTTTGGGTATAAGAGGAGGAGATCTGGGTAAAATCTTGGCTCAATGTGAGAGTCGTTGGATTTTTAGATTGGGCACATTGGCTCCACAAGGCCTTAATGAAAATTTGGGCTTTTCAGCATTTCTATGATCATTCTGTATTTCATATAAGGTTAATTTTGGGAGACATTTTTTAGGGGGTGGGTTCTGTTTTTATAATTTTATCCTTAGTATTATATTTAACTCTAGTTTATATTCCAGTTGCATGACTGATGGACTTTCTGATCCGTGGACATATGGATAAGACTCTCGGTATGGATGTTTCTGAGGAGAAGATCTTTCCACTATATCATCTGTTTATGGACTCTTGATGGATACCTTGATATTCACTTGTTATGTATTTATATATTAAGAATCTAATTATTTCTTATTTTTTTGCTTAGTGTAGGGTACATGTAAAATAATTATTATAAGTTAGAGCACATTTTGTTTTAGTAGTAGTATGTTTATGGTTTCACTTTATAATATATTATGGTGGATAATAAGTTCATAGCACTATTATATTATCACAATAATTTTATTATTGTAGAGGTGGTTTTTAATATCTCATTATACAAATATCATTATTTTAGTTTGCACTTAATCATATTATATAATTTGTATATAAACAAATTTTTTTAAGACACAATTAAGCACAATTTATTTATTTGTTTAAGTCTATAATGGGCAAAATGGGTATGCGGTCCATAATGTGGAAAGACTATTAACTTATGTAGAATAGCTCTATCTCTAACTTTTTATCCGGCGATTGTCTTTTGGTTAGATGCACCTTTTAATGTAACAGATACCTGGTTTCCTAGTGAGAGCGCATGCGCTGGATCACGCTCCTACACACTTCTGAAAGCGCCCACATGTTGCAGCGCTTGCGTATCAGCATGCGTTTCAACGGGCGCAAGACAGGAAGTGACGTTTGATTATAGTGAGCGATGATCAGCTTCATGCGCCGGAAAACACAGGAACCAATTAGGGTAATAATGACCAGTCCATTTATGATATTTCTATTGGTGCACGTGATCAGTAGTGCTTATCATTTAAACCCCCACTTGGCCCACCTCTATCACGCCCCGGAAGAAGCGGGAATTGCGAAACGCGCGTCGGGGTGAGGGGGAGATCTCTGGCTGCAGCACTGCACATGTTACCACGCTATTAGGGCATTCCATGGTAAGATCTTGACTTAAGGATTTATTTCCTATATTTATTATGTGCTTATTATGTTCTACATATGGAATGTTAGTGTGTGTATTATAGTTTATGCAGTATAGCCTGTTTCCATGTAGTATCCCCTTATTGGGTGTTTTGATTGGAGATCTATTTTAGTCTGTAATTTTTGTTATTATTTTATATGTGTCAATAAACTTTGTATTTTTTGTACGTTACCTAGGATCTCTTCGTATTTTTGGGCTATATGAGAATATAGACCCGTTTTGTGGTGATATATGAATTAGAAGTGCCTATTTGTAAATTATAAGGACTTTTTTTGTATAATCTATAGGTGGATCTAGCATCAAAATCTGGGGAGTATTGGCTCAAAATGCACATGACAATTTTTGCATAGATTGATTACTGTATATACTCGAGTATAAACCGACCCGAGTATAAGCCGACCCCTAATTTTGCCACAAAAAATTGGGAAAACTTATTGACTCGAGTATAAAATAGATACCAATAAAAGCAAAATTAATTGAGACATCAGTAGGTTAAATGTTTTTGAAAATCTATATTTAATCAGGAGCCACATATAATGCTCCATACAGTTCATGATGGCCCCATAAGATGCTCCATACAAAATATGCCCCATATAATGCTGCACAAAGGTTAATAATGGCCCCATAAGATGATCCATAGAATGAGCCCCATATGCTGCTCCATAAAGGTAATAGCCCATAAGATACTCCATAGAATGGGCCCCATATGCTGCTCCATAAAGGTTATGGCCCCATAAGATGCTCCATAGAATGGGCCCCATATGCTGCTCCATAAAGGTTAAGGCCCCAAAAGATGCCCCATAGAATATGCCCCATATACTGCTGCTGCTGCGAATTAAAAAAAAAAAAAAGACATGCTCACCTCTCGTCGCTGGGGGCCAGTTGCCGCTGTCCTGAGCAGGCAGAGACACCGGAGCGCTATTGGGGACAGGGGCTGGTGTCACCACTGGCTCAGGCCCCGGCATCTGCGATATTCACCTGTTCCTGTTCCACCGCCGAGCGCTGCTGTGTCTTCCGGGTCCTCTGGCTGTGAATGTTCAGGCAGAGGACAGAGCTGTGCGCAGCAGTGGAATGGGGACAGGTGAATATAGCATGGCTCACCCCATCCTCCCCGTCATACTCATCCCCTCCTGGCACGTCTCTGCAGCCCCTGCTTCTCCCATTGTCACCGGCGCCGCAGCTCTTCATTCCTTCAGCGGTCACGTGGTACTGCTCATTAAAGTCATTACCATGCACATATTCATGACTTTAATGAGCGGTACCACGTGACCGCTGAACACAGGCGCCAGAGACCATGGGAGAAGCAGGGGGCTGCAGAGGCCGTGCCAGTAGGGGGTTAGTATGTGTGACAGCTGTGCTCCCCCTCCCCAGCCGACCCCCTGGTATATGATTCGAGTATAAGCAGAGAAGGGCACTTTCAGCCCTAAAAAATGGGCTAAAAATCTCAGCTTATACTCGAGTATATATGGTAAGTTCCTCTCTACTTTTTAGAAATGTAAACCACACAGTTAATAGATGAAGTAAAACATGGAACACAGAAACACTTAGTCGCATAATCCTCAGACCAGACCTTGTCAGGCTTTAGGGTACAAGTCTGCAGTCACTGAATGTAACTGCAGACTTGTGAATCCTCACAGCACACACACTGCATACAATGAGGATTCTCTGGTGCCAGTGCTGAGAGCAAGCAGTCATGTGACAGAAAGTAAGTGATTTACAAACTTCCATCCACATTCCAACTAGATGTATCATGCTTTGCTCAATATATTTGTATTGAGCGAGGCTTCGCACTTCTAGTGAGCATGTGACCACATGTATGCAAATCATTCTCGCAGTCACATACTGCTTACATCTAGGCTATGGATTCGGAGTACAGTCAGAGACATGGCTGATATAGTTTCCTAGTGTTTGTCGAGCATAGTGTAAGAGAAAGGTGTTGAGCTACAACTCAACCTGGCAAATTTCCTTGAAATGCATAGACTGAGCAATCAACATAAAAACTGTATCTACATACATATTCTGTATTCGACAAGCTGCTTTTTATTTAACTAGTTAAATTCCAGAATTAAAATCTAAAATCATCAAATTATTTGGTTTTAAATGCTTTAAAGATAAATGAAGATTTATACTGTAAGTTCTGGAATAAAACACCATTTAAACCCCATCACATCCATAACAGCAATTAGAAGTAAATAGGAGATCTCATTAATGCTGAGGTAATTTACCTTAATATTTCAAAGGGAAATTAATCACTTCTGAATTCATTAAGAAAGTTCATCAAAATCGTAATATACATATACGTATATGCATGTAAAACAAAAATGTATACAATATTCTAATGAAAACTATGTGTCATGTATAGTGTACAGTTCCTATAGCGTCTTGTGCTTGGGTGCGAGGAAAACACAGGAGACATAGGTTGAAATGAAATGACTTGTATTACTTCATACAAGCATGCTGAAAAGTTCACACAGTTTGCAGGAACAGAGACAGGAGACACAGCAGGCCAGAGTAACTTCAAGCACTACAATAAATCTCCAAAGCAGGTTCAGGATCTCTTCTCTGTACCGTAATTCCTCTGCAAACATGGATTCACCAAACAGCAGGTTTCCAGAGTCCAAAAGTGTTCCAAGGTTCCTCAGTAGGGAATAGCTGGAGTACAAGTCCAAGGTTTCCAGGAGTCAGGTCACAGACTGACTGAGGCTTGATTCAGGAGCACTGATTGTTCAGCTGAGGCTGCTTAAGAAGCAAGAGGGAAGAATCAGGGCGGGAACATGAAAACTGGAAACTCCATATTAACTGAGGGCAAGAGCTGCAGAAAGACAGAAAGCAAATTGGCCGACGGAAAACTGAGTTTCAAGGAACATGTCAACAGAGACAAAGAACCTTACACTACTCCCCCCTTAGGGACAACCTCCGGATGACCTCAGACCAGGCTTGTCAGGGTACCTCTGATGAAACTGGCGGAGCAGGCGAGGAGCATTTACATTATTGACTGGTTCCCATGAGTTGTCCTCCACTGGGTAGCCCTGCCATTTAATCAAATATTGCAACTGATTTCTGTACAACCTGGAATCTAGAATCCTTTCCACCATAAATTCTTCCTGACCATCGACCAGCACTGGGTCAGGGCAAGGAGAAGAACGTCCAGGAAACGTATTGGGTGTTGCAGCCTTTAGTAGGGATACATGAAAGACAGGGTGGATTCTCATAGTTCTGGGCAATTGAAGACGACAAGCAACAGCACTTATAATCTTACTGATCTTATAAGGTCCAATGTACTTATGTCCCAATTTAGACGATGGAATCTTTAATTTAAGATTTCTGGTTGACAGCCAGACCAAATCTCCTACCTTGAAAGCTGGTGCAGGTTTACAAAATTTATCTGCTGCTTTCTTGTACCTTTCCTGAGCCAATTCTAGATTTTCCTTTAGAAGATCCATATTCTTTTGTAAAGACGTGATTCTTTCAGCCACTGCCGGCAAGGGCGTATCTATGGGAAATCGAGGAAGAATGTTAGGATGATAACCTAGATTGGAGTAAAAAGGAGACTGCTTAGTGGAAGCGCTCTGAGAGTTGTTATAAGAGAACTCAGCCAGTGGAAGTAGATCCACCCAATCATCCTGTAGGTGGCAGATAAAACAGCGGAGATACTGCTCCAGGGTCTGATTGGTTCGTTCTGTCTGTCCTTTAGTCTGGGGATGAAAAGCAGAAGAAAGGTTTACTTTAATGTCCAATGCTGCACAGAAATTTTGCCAAAACCTTGAAGTGAATTGCACCCCTCGATCCGAAATGACCTCATCCGGTACTCCATGTAAGCGAAACACATTCTTAATCATCAAGTCTGATGTCTGTTTTGCAGTGGGTAAGCCGGCACAAGGGATAAAATGAGCTGCCTTTGTTAGACGGTCAACCACCACTAGAATGGTGTTCTTCCCTTGAGAGGTTGGTAACTCCACAATGAAGTCCATAGAAATGGATCCCCACGGGCGGGACGGGGTGGGAAGAGGTTGCAACAGACCAGTTGGTGAGGAGCGAGGTGTTTTGCATCTTGCACAGACTTCACATGAAGTGACATAGTTTAAAACATCTTTCCTGTAAGTGGGCCACCAAAAGAAACGAGAAAGAAATTCTTGTATCTTTAGAATTCCCCTATGCCCGGCTATCTTGGAATTGTGGATGAGTTGCAATACTCTCAATCTGACTGTTTCAGGTATATACAGACGTTGTCCCTGAATCCACACACCATTCTTAAAGACAAGACTTACGTCCCTTGGGGGTTGAGCCAACAAAGAATCCGCATGGTATGCTTCCTTGATGTCCTTAAGTAGGTCTTGATTATGAATCACTCCCAGGAATCTAGAGTCAGGAAGAATAGTCTTAGGAGGAGTAAGTGGACGTGTCTCTGCTGAATGAATTCTAGAGAGTGCATCAGCCTTTCCATTGCGCGATCCTGGTCTATAAGAAATGACAAAATTAAATTGGTTTAGGAAAAGATTCCAGCGAGCCTGGCGAGGAGTCAGGCACTTAGCCGACCTGATAAATTCAAGGTTACGATGGTCTGTCAGGACGACTATTTGCTGTGCAGCTCCCGAAGAAGGTGTCTCCATTCCTTGAAGGCGGCAATAATGGCCAACAATTCTCTATTGCCCACATCGTAGTTCCTCTCAGCCGAAGACAACTGCTGGGAAAAGAAGGCACAGGGATGCAAGACATTCTTCTCACCTGTTCTCTGAGAGAGTATAGCTCCAACGGCACAGTCTGAAGCATCCACCTCTATTATGAAGGCAAGCTCGGGGTTGGGATGTACTAAGATAGGTGCGGTGGTAAATTTATCCTTTAAACAGGAAAATGCTTCCTGAGCTTGCGGGGTCCAGGAGAACCTAGACTGTTTCCGGGTAAGTTGGGTGAAAGGTGACACTACCTCAGAAAAATTCTTAATGAAACGTCTATAGAAGTTGGCAAACCCGATGAAGCGCTGCACCTCCTTCACATTTCTAGGAATTGGCCAATCCTTGATGGCTTGGGTCTTGCTTCCATCCATACTAATCCCTTGCGTAGATAGTACATACCCCAGAAATTGAATTTCGGTCCTATGGAATTCACACTTTTCAAGTTTGATGTAGAGATGGTTTTGTCTTAGGTGTTCTAAGACCATTCTCACATGTCCATGATGTTCCTCTGTGGAGTTAGAAAAAATTAGAATATCATCCAGATAAATCACCACAAATGTATCTAGGAGATCCCTGAAGATATCATTCACGAAGTGTTGGAAAGTGGCTGGGGCGGTACTCAGACCAAAAGGCATAACTAGATATTCAAAGTGTCCATAGCGTGACCTGAAAGCAGTCTTCCATTCATCCCCAGGTCTAATACGGACCAAGTTATAGGCCCCACGGAGATCCAGTTTAGAGAAATTTTTGCATGCCGCACTCTCTAAAACAACTCAGGGATTAAAGGCAATGGATAACGGTTTCTAATAGTAACCTTATTGAGTTCCCTATAGTCTATGCAGGGTCTCAGAGATCCATCTTTCTTCTTCACAAAGAAGATGGGTGCACCTGCGGGAGATGAAGAGGGGCGTATGAAGCCCTTGGCTAAATTTTCGTCTATATAATCCTTCAAAGCTTTTAGCTCGGGCCCCGCTAGGGGGTAGATCTTACCAAAAGGTATCTCGGCTCCAGGCAATAATTCAATTGGACAATCATATGGACGGTGAGGAGGAAGCTGATCAGCGTTCTTCTTGTCACATAAATCCACATAGTCCTGGTATACAGCTGGTAGTTCAGGGACTGACATGGTTTCTTTAGGAACAGAGCAAGCTGAAACTCCTTGACTCATCTGTTTCTCCGGAAAGTGTAATTCCTTGGTCTCCCAGTTAATCGTAGGATTCTGCGCCTGCAGCCATGGTAGTCCTAGAATAATGGGAAAGTGGGGAGAAGAGATAAGTATAAAAGACATTTTCTCCTGATGATCTTTACCCATAAGGACCCTCAAAGGCTCTGTTTCTTGATCCACTGGTCCAGAAGTCAGTAGAGAGCCATCCACAGTCTCCATCTGTACTGGAGTAGCCTTCTTCACTGAACGTATCCCCTGTTTCAGAGCAAAGGAGATATCCATAAAATTTCCACTTGCTCCTGAGTCGATCATAGCAGAGCTAGACACCCAGACTGAGTCAACCCAGAGTTTGATGGAAAGGAAGCAATGAGAATTTTTTCTTTTACAACTCAGCTGGGACACCGCTGAGGAAACTTGAAAAATTGCAGCGTTTATACCGTCATCGTCCCCAGAACTAACAGAGTTTAAGTCCGAGAAATCAAGATCTCTTGCAGCAGATCTCTCTGGAGCCTGAGGCTCGGACATGACAGAGCTCCTCTCGCAACACTCACAGTGAATGACTGCTGCAGTAGTCTTACGAGAACGGCTGGGGCAGTTTATAATGAAGTGCCCTGACTTACCACAGTAGAAACATAGATTTTCCTTTATACGATGCTCTTTGCGTGCATCACTAACCCGTCTTTGTAAAGAGTCCACCTGCATGGGTTCAGGTTCTGGTTCCCTTGTGATCCTACTCAAAGGTTCCTTAGCTGAGGAGAGAGGTAGTAAAAGGTTAGTGCGATTATTTTCGAACCATCTCTCTTGTCTGCGTTCAGTCAGACGAGCATCAATACGGATACAATAGTTAATAAAGTCACCTAACGCAGTGGGAGGGTCGGCACGAGCAAGTTCATCCTTAATCAGTGGAGACAACCCTTTCCGAAAAATAGATTTTTTAGCGGAAGTGTCCCAAGTGGTATCAAGAGCCCATCTCCTGAAATCCAGGGCATATTCGGCTACTGAACGCTTACCTTGGCGCAAAGTTAACATGGCAGCTTCAGCTGTTGCACCTCGATTGGGGTCATCAAACACCTGCCCCATGGCTGAAATAAAAGCATCAAGGTGATTCAAACAATCATCCTCAGTTTCAATCAGAGGGTTTGCCCACATCAAAGCCTTATTGGTAAGCAACATGATTATAGTAAGCACTTTGGATCGTTCAGTGGGAAATTGTGAAGCATGTGCAGAGAAAAATAAATTGCATTGATTAATAAATCCCCTGAATTTCTCACGTTCACCGCCAAAACGAAAAGGAGGTAATTTGGGGATCCCAGAACTCGGGGTTATGGCAGGAGCCTGGGCTCGTTCCTCTAGAGCCTCAATCCTGGCTCGCAATTCCTGGGTAGTCTGTCCAAACACTTGCAAATTATGATTAGTGAGGTCCTGTAGGCTTGCAAAACGGGTTTTTAAAGTCTGTACATCTGAAAGGATTGTATCAGTCACTCCGCAAAGTTCCTTTATGCGGGCCTCCATCTTCCAGATCTTTTAAGGCAGAAGTGCTGGAAGGAGAAGAGGAAAGGAAAAAAAAAAACAATAGTGTTTACCTGTGGTAACACTCCAGAGTAAAATTTTAAGGGAATGCGCTCACCTGGAATGGTTGTGAGAAGTCACAACCACTGTCATCACATAAGGTATTAAACGGACATCTGATATCCACAGTCACAGCAGACACGGCTTTCCCAGACCCAGCAGACACTAAACATTGGCTCCTGAATCTTGTCATGTATAGTGTACAGTTCCTATAGCGTCTTGTGCTTGGGTGCGAGGAAAACACAGGAGACATAGGTTGAAATGAAATGACTTGTATTACTTCATACAAGCATGCTGAAAAGTTCACACAGTTTGCAGGAACAGAGACAGGAGACACAGCAGGCCAGAGTAACTTCAAGCACTACAATAAATCTCCAAAGCAGGTTCAGGATCTCTTCTCTGTACCGTAATTCCTCTGCAAACATGGATTCACCAAACAGCAGGTTTCCAGAGTCCAAAAGTGTTCCAATGTTCCTCAGTAGGGAATAGCTGGAGTACAAGTCCAAGGTTTCCAGGCACAGACTGACTGAGGCTTGATTCAGGAGCACTGATTGTTCAGCTGAGGCTGCTTAAGAAGCAAGAGGGAAGAATCAGGGCGGGAACATGAAAACTGGAAACTCCATATTAACTGAGGGCAAGAGCTGCAGAAAGACAGAAAGCAAAATGGCCGACGGAAAACTGAGTTTCAAGGAACATGTCAACAGAGACAAAGAACCTTACACTATGGTAGCGGAACATTGTGTTTGTAATGGCTTATATATACTATTGGAAATAATGTATTGTAATGATAATTAACAGTGAAACAGCAAAATTGCCAAAGGAAATGAATAAACCCCACAAAACTATAATTTATACTTTTATACAGTATAATGTTTTATTGGCTTGTCACTACAGCGACATTTCCATGAACCCAGAGCAACCAAAATTAATATGAAAATGGTAGTGTTTCATAAAAAAAGATATGTAGGTGTCTGTAAGTGCCATTTTATTTCTCGGTGAGAGGATAAAGTGTTTTTTTCTACATAATTTCTAATGTAGAAGCTAAATTAGGCCCAAGAAGAGGGACAATGCAACTTTACACATCATTAGTATTCAAGCTACATAACCCAACCAACAGCAGTTATGTATTTTTGCAAGTATGCATATAATTTATTGTGGAGAACACAATTTACATGGGTAGTCGATGCCTGTTTTATAGCCTCACAAATAGATGTATGAACTCAAGCATATAATGGCTCAACCAGCAGGCGCAAATACGTTCTAAATCTTCTAAATGTGCTTCACAAAAATGTAACTGAGGAATATAAAACAGATCAATTCTTGCATGTTATATATTGGTTTTTGATTTACAAATCTAATCTGGTAAATTTCTATAGAAAATGAATGGATTTTCTACTGAACTTCTTTTGTGACTTTTCTATGTCTAGATGTTCTCTTAACACATGCACACTGATCTGTGATAAATGGCTGTTTATCTTAGGATGTATTTTGCATAATTAAATATATCATATAGAATATACCTAATATATAAAAAGGTTTAAGGAACACAATCTTGGTTGTACATTCTGCAAATTGAGCATGTTTAGATGCATAGACTTTGTTATATGTTCATATTGCACTTTAATATTATTATTATTATTATTACTGTTATTATTATTACAAATAATAATATATACAATTGCCTTTGAAGCATATAAGGTTTTTAACATTTACGGTTGTATTATATGTTTGATGTAGTGAAAGGTGTGTCAGGTGTGAACACTGTTGGGGATTTATTATTTAAGAAATCATTATAGCAGGATACAATGTTTTAGTATTATGGCATGTGCCAAATGTACTCTGTTACATGAAAAGAAATTTATTTATGAATATAAGTGTGTTTTTTCTTATAGAAATACATACCAAAAACCTTAATAAAGGATTGACTTAGGGTGATATCAGACGTTTCAGGTGAATGCATGTCCAAAAATTCACCCGCAATAGCCAAAGGCCACATGATATTGTTTTAAAATTGTGTTGCCATTGCTCATTATAGTTAAAGGGTACCCAACCACACGTTTCCAGGCGATTTTCTTCTGACCAAAGAGCAGTGTTCTGAACGAGCCTAAATTTCCTGAATAATCACTGGATGTCCCAATTGTTTTGACCTTTGTATAGCGTTTAACCCCTTTCTGACATCAGAAGTAATAATCCGTCCATGTGATAGGGGCATATTTGACCAGAGACGGATTATTACGTCCATGCGATCACCCATGCACACGGGTGGTGTGCGGGCGATCGCAGCAGGGTGTCAGCTGATTCTGATACCGGAAAAAAATACAAGTCAATGGGACAGAAATATCGGAATTAAAATAAACCCTTTCTTTCCTTGTAGGTTAATTGTACATGAAGGAAAACAACTAAGAATAATGTAGAATGTATTGGGGGAGGTGGAGGAGACATTAAAGGCATAGAGGTTTAGCCCAATCAAATGGAATAGCAGAAATAATTTTTTTTTTAAGACATTCGGAGTTACAAATTAATTGACTACGTTGTTAACCTTTTTTCTATTTTGGCACATATGTATGTTTCACTACTTCCATGCTCTTCACCTTCTTTTTTACTTCTCACACACTTTCTCCTTCATGATCCTTAGCAATAGCATCTTTTTCATCAACTTCTTCTTTACCTTGTTTATCTTCTTCTTCTTCACCTTCTTCCTCTTATTCTTTTTTTTTACATTCTTCATATTCTTCTTCAACTATTATTCTTCTTCATATTCTACTTCTTCATCTTCTTCCTATTCATCTTCTTCATCATATTCTTATTTGTGCCAGGCATTCCTGTAGTTGTTATCTCTAAAAGTTTGAAGATTACACCTTCCGTTCTTGCTGTCACAAAAGATTTACAACAGTATTTGTCCGCATTCAGTTTGGCCTGCAGCAGGCATTTTGCAGGGGCACCACGAGGAGGAACGGACTCACCCCCATACACTGCTTAGTCTTCTTCTTCTGCTTATAATTTAGAGCATATCTTTTGCTCTGATTTTTTGTGTCATGCTTAATGTTCTTCTGCTTTTTGTTCTTCTGCTTCTTGGTCTTCTGTCTCTTGTTCTGTATCTTGTTGGTTGTCTTCATGTTCTTTGTCCTCTTGGTCATCTTCTTCTGGGTAATCTTTCTGGTCTTCTTTGGGGTGGTGTTCTGGCTCGTCGTCATCATGGTCGTCGTCTTCTTCGGTGTGGTCTTCAGGGTCGTCGTATTCAGGGTCATCGCCTTCGGGGTCGTCATCTTCTTCGGGGTGGTCTTCAAGGTCGTCGTCTTCAGGGTAGTCATCATGGAGATCCAGAGTGATTACCAAAAATCATTTAAAAAATCTTCAACTTCGAAATGCAGCAGAAGGTACAAGAAGGCTGAGTAACTACCGAGAACAAGCTGACTGTCCTGGAACCCGGATGGGTAGTAGAAGGAACAAGAGCCAATGGCACTACCGAGGACCAGCTGACGGTACTGGGACACGGTTACTAAGCAGGAGGTACCTGTGCTAGAAAGCACTACCAAGGACCAGCAGATGTTGCTGGAACTCGGATACCGAGATGGAGGCACCTAGGCCAAAGGCACTACCGAGAACCAGCTGACAGTACTGAAACCCGGATGGGTAGCATAAGGTACAAGAGCCAATGGAACTAACGAGGACCAGCTGACTGTGCTGGAACCCGGAGGGGCAGCAGAAGGAACAGAGCCAATGGCACTACCGAGGACCAGCTGATGGTACTGGAACACGGTTACTAAGCAGGAGGTACCTGTGCTAGAAAGCACTACCAAGGACCAGCAGACGTTGCTGGAACTCGGATACCGAGATGGAGGCACCTAGGCCAAAGGCACTGCTGAGAACCAGCTGACGGTACTGGAACCCGGAGGGGCAGCAGAAGGAACAGAGCCAATGGCACTACCGAGGACCAGCTGACGGTACTGGACCACGGTTACTAATCAGGAGGTACCTGTGCTAGAAAGCACTACCAAGGACCAGCAGACGTTGCTGGAACTCGGATACCGAGATGGAGGCACCTAGGCCAAAGGCACTGGCGAGAACCAGCTGACGGTACTGGAACCCGGATGGGTAGCAGAAGTTACCCATGAAAACCAAAGTTGCAAGGTCGCGAGCCGGCCACAGTTACCGAATCCCACAGTCCTACAGGGGGTGTTTGTCCTATTGGCACTACGGAAACAGCCTTTACTTCCATATCCCGCAGCCCACATAGGAAGCACCTAAACTGCAGGCACCATAGAGTCGGCTAACCCGACCGCAACACGACAGGACAAGGTATTGGAGGCAAAGTGACGTTGACACTGCCCGGAAACAGCTGGCGTGCTGTAACCTGGCTGGGCAGGAGGGAGTACCCGTGCCAAAGACACCTCTGAGCAGCAACTGGCAGTGTTGGAGCCCAGGGATGAGAGTAGAAACTGAGTGGAGGCAGAGGCGTAATAGGAGCAAGTTAAAAATCTGGACTTGTGTGAGTGTGGACAGAGCAGGAAAAGTTGCCAGCTACACAGCTGGGGATCAGCTGACATTACTGAACCCCAATAACACAGAAGCATATGTTGACTGTGCAGACGGCACTTCTGAGCAGCAACTGGCAGTGATGGAGCCCAGGGATGAGAGTAGAAACAGAGTGGAGGCAGAGTCGTAATTGGAGCAAGTTGAAAATCTGGACTTGTGTGAGTGTGGACAGAGCAGGAAACATTGCCAGCTACACAGCTGGGGATCAGCTGACATTACTGAACCCAATAACACAGAAGCATATGTTGACTGTGCAGACGGCACTTCCGAGCAGCAACTGGCAGTGTTGGAGCCCAGGGATGAGAGTAGAAACAGAGTGGAGGCAGAGGACAAATTGGAGCAAGTTGAAAATATGGACTTGTGTGAGTGTGGACAGAGCAGGAAACATTGCCAGCTACACAGCTGGGGATCAGCTGACATTACTGAACCCCAATAACACAGGAGCATATGTTGACTGTGCAGACGGCACTTTGGAGCAGCAACTGACAGTGTTGGAGCCCGGGGACAGTCAGGGGGTAGGCTGAGGCCTAATGTGAGCAACTTTCAAATCTGATGTAACTTTAAATTGGAGGTAGCAGGACTTATTGCCGGACACACAGCAGGGGAACAGCTGGCATTACTGAACCCCAAAACACAGGAGCTAGTGTTTTTTTCTGTGCATACAGCACTTCTGAGCAGCAACTGGCGGTGTTGAAGCCCAGGGTCAAGGAGGGTGTAGAAATCACATATAGAGTAGTTGCCTTGTTCCGTGGCACTTCAAAATGTATATACTACAAACAAGAGAACGTAAGCTTTACTACCATAAAATGATGAATTTTATTCAAAAATATTGAAATAAAGACATTTAAAATATAAGCGCATATATGCACATGGCGACAACAAATGCAACCAAAAAACCAACATAGGGTATAGGGGTTGAAATGAATGCATACAAGTACATTTCATAATCCATTAATGCTGCCTAAGGAACTGTATGTACACCTGTAATATAGTGAAGACAATGTATCTAGGATTAGTCATCATCATCATTATAACTTATAAGTTATATGTGACAGTAAAAAATGCACTCATTGAGGACAACTGTTAGTTAGCACCCCATATATTAAAGGTCCAGCATGTAATCCTGATAATATGGCGCAATAATCAATGATCAAGCATAACCTAGAAAAAGTGCATCTTGCATAGTGAAAATTGCTATGTATGCCTGCAAGTGCAGGTGAAACAACGCCAACGTATAGAAAAGGTATATGCTATCTATGTATCAGAGTGCATAGCCACTGATGGCAAATGGCGATATAATACTCTACCTCAATAAAGGCTGCGGCACCACTCACGCGTGTTTCGCTTGTAGCTTGTTGAAAAGGGGAAGTGCATGTATGATTGCGCGTCAGTTTTGCTGCCCAGACTGCCTTCCTGCTCTGACGCGTCGGGTAGGGGAGCGGCTGGGCGTCATATGATGCTGACTTGCAGTAACGTTGGCAGCGTTCGTCGCTATCATGACTGATTTCCTCTATAAACATGCACCTATGAGAAACCATACACGCACGTCCCCTCTTGAAGAAGCTACAAGCGAAACGCGAGTGAGGGGTGCCGCAGCCTTTATTGAGATAACAGTATTATATCGCCATTCGCCATCAGTCGCTATGCACTCTGATACCTATATAACATAAACTTTTTCTATCCGTTGGCGTTGTTTCACCTGCACTTGCAGGTATACATTGGTATTTTCACTATGCACAATGCACTTTTTATAGGTTATGCATGATTATTGTGCCTTGTTATCAGGATTAGATGCTGGACCTTTCATATATGGGGTGTGAACTAAGAGTTGTCCTCAATCAGTGTATTTTTTACTGTCACATTTATAAGTAATGATGATGATGACTAGTCCTACATCCATTGTCTGTACTATATTACAGGTGTACATACCGTTCCTTAGGCAGCATTAATGGATTATGAAATGTATTTGTATGCATTCATTTGAACCCCTATACCCTATGTAGGCTTTTTTGGTTGCATTTGTAGTCGCCATGTGCATATATGCACTTATATTTAAAATGTCTATTTTTACATATTTGGGACTACAATTCATCATTTTATGGTTGGAAAGCTTCCATTTTTCTTGTTTGGAGCATATCAATCAGGGTGTAGGCTCAGCCCTATGTGGAGCAAGTTTGACATCTGATGTTGTGTGCATGTGGAGGGAGCAGGAGACTTATTGCCGGACACACAGCAGGGGAACAGAACCCCACTAACACAGGAGCTTGTGTTTTTCTCTGTGCAGACGGCACTTCTAAGCAGCAACTTGCAGTGTTGGAGCCCAGGGAGTACAGTTCAGGTGGTAGAAACATGATCACAACAGGAGACATGGATACTGTTGCCAACCAATTATTTAATCTGAAACCGGACAGGCAAATTCAGGCGAGATCCATGCATTGTTCATTTTCAGAAAAGTAAGCCGATCAACGTTATCGGAGGATAGTCGCATGCTACGGTCTGTTAGTACACCACCTGCGGCACTAAAGACGCGCTCCGATAATACACTAGCAGCAGGGCAAGCCAGAACCTCCAATGCATACTGGTTAAGCTCTGGCCATGTATCCAGCTTAGAGACCCAAAACTTGAAGGGGGAAGAGCCGTCTGGGAGTACACTGAGAGGGCAAGACATGTAGTCTGTCACCATCTGACGGAAACGTTGCCTCCTGCTGACTGGAGCCGTCTGTGATGGTGTAGACATTTGTGGCGGGGACACAAAACTTTGCCACATTTGGGCCATACTGGTTTTGCCCTGTACAGAGACGCTGCTTCTGCTCCCTCTTGGTGCAGAGCAGAGCTTCCTCCACTGCCTCGACGCACAGAGCTGATTTGTAAAGCACTAGCAGCAGTGCTCTCGGCTGGAATGGAGAACATGATGGAATGCACTAGTGTGTCTTGGTACTCCCGCATTTTACGCTCCTGGTTCAATATTGTTATGAGGCTTTGTAAGTTGTCCCGGTAGCGAGGGTCTAGGAGGGTGTACATCCAATAATCAGACTTGGTGAGAATGTGGGTGATGCGGCGGTTGTTTCTCAGGCACTGCAGCATGAAATCAACCATGTGCTATAGACTCCCAACTGGCCAAGAAACGCTGTTGTAAGGTTCTATGTATATATTCCTGAAACTCAGTTTGTTCGTCAGCCATTTTACTTTCTGTCTTACTGCAGCTATCTTGCCCTCAGTCAAAATGGAGTTTCCAGCTTGCATGTTCCCGCCCTGATTCTCTCCTTTGCTTCTTAAGCAGCCACAGCTGAGCAATCAGTGCTTCAGAATCTAGCCTGCAGTGAACCTGTGACTTGACTCCTGTAAGCCTTGGACCTTGTACTCCAGCTATTCCTACTGAGGAACTCTGAAGCACTTGTGGACTCTGAACCCTGCTCTTTGAAAGACCCACGTTTGCATGGACTTACGGTAACAGAGAAGAAGATCCTGAATCTGTATTGGAGAGTGATTGCTGAGTTTGGATTACTCTGGCCTGCTGTGTCTCCTGTTTCTGTGTCTGCAAACTGTGTGACTATTTCTGCCAACTTGTATGAAGTAATACAGGACTTTTCTATATCAAACCTGTGACTCCTGTGTTTTCATCGCACCCAAGCACAAGACGCTATATGAACTGTACTACATACATTACAGCTGTCCCCTGCAAGAGGCGTCATCTCTGCCTGCTCTGCATCACCCCACCCTCGCCCTACATACTGACTACTAGAGCATTGGGTACCTCCCTCCTCTGGAGCGATGTCTTCCTCCTCCATTGACTCCTCCTCATCCTCCTCACAAAGTGTCCCCTGCCTAGGCCTTTGTGAGGAACCACGTTGCGCAGACTGTTCAGAAGCTGATGGCATTTGTGACTCCTCATCCTCCACCTCTTCCAAAACCTCATCCCTTAGTGCTTGCAGTGTTTTTTGAAGCAGACAGATAAGGGGGACAGTCATGCTGACTAGTGCATCATCTGCACTCGCCATCCGCGTGGAATCATCGAACTCATGCAAAACGTGGCAGATGTCCTTCATAGAGGCCCACTCCGTTGTGGTGAAGTGTGAACGGCGGAAGTGCGACTTGTTTGCGCCTGATGCAGCTGGTACTCCATTACTGCTGCCTGCTGCTCATACAACCGCTCCAACATATGTAACGTGGAATTCCACCTGGTGGGTAGGTCACATATGATGCGATGTTCCGGAAAGCAAAATCGGCGTTGCAGAGCTGCAATGCGCGATCTGGCCATGCTGGAACGCCACAAGTGAGCGCACTCTATGCGGACCTTGTGCAGCAGTGCATCAAGGTCCAGATAGTCCCTCAAAAAACTCTGCACGACCAAGTTGAGCACATGTGCCAGACATGGTATGTTAGTGAGGTTGCCTAGGCCCAGAGCTGCCACCAGATTTCGGCCATTGTCACACACTGCCAAGCCTGGCTGGAGATTCGCTGGCACAAACCACATGTCGCTCTCCTGCTTGATGGCATTCCAGAGCTCCTGCGCTGTGTGGCTTCGATTCCCCATAGAAATTAATTTCAGGACGGCCTGTTGACGTTTGGCCACGGCTGTGCTCATATCGGTCGTAACAGGTAAGCGTTCACGGGTCCATGTGGAGGTAGACCGTGAAGGCTCCTGCAGCGATGATTCTGAGGAACTGGAGTATGAAGAGGAGTCAATGTGTGCAGACTGGATTCCTGCAATCCTTGGAGTTGGCAGAACACGCCACTCTCAAGATGTGTACCCAGCTCCACAACATTGACCCAATGGGCAGTGAGGGAAAGGTATCGTCCCTGTCCATGGTTACTGGTCCACGCATCGGTGGTCAGGTGGACCTTGCTACTGACGGCGTTTAGTAGCGCATGTTTAATTTTTCCCTCCATATGCTTTGGCAGGGCAGGTTCGGCTTGCCTGCTGAAATAAAAGCGGCTGGGCATGTTGTATTGTGGGACTGCCAATGCCATGAAGTTACGGAAGGTGTCAGTCACCACCAGCCTGAATGACAGCATTTCAAGGGACAGGAGTTTTGAAATGCCAGCATTCAGAGCCTGTGCTCGGGGATGGTTTGCCGAGTATGGCCGCCTTTTCTCCCATGCCTGTGCTACCGATGGCTGTAGAGTGGCCTGGGAGTGTCAGGATGACAGGGAACGTGGTGCTGTGGGTGGAATTACACTGTGTCTCTGTACACCAGTGCCAGATGTTCTTCCAGGGTGATCCTGTGAGGAAGCCAAACCAACTGTGTGTGAGCTGGAGGAGGAGGCTACAACACGAGCTGAAGAGGTAGGTGGTGCTGTAGGTTGGCCTACGTCTTCAGTGTGTCTTTGTAACTCCACCACGTGCTTGGTCCGCACATGTTTCCACATATTTGTGGTATTGAGGTTGATGACACTTTTACCTCTTTTTACTTTTTGATTACACAGCTTGCATTTGACAAAGCAATTGTCATCTGCAACTGTGTCAAAAAAGGACCACGCACTGCAAGTCCTCGGAGCGCCCGTTTTGGCTTTTGGAAGAGAACTGCTCCGAACGGGTGGCAAAGTGGAGGCTACAGGCAACCGAGTCTGACCCCTACCTCTTCCTCCTGTTTGGGCCATTGGGGGAATCTCTTCCTCAGAGCTGCTCCCACCACCTTCCTGTTCCTCACGCCATGATGCGTCAAGGACCTCATCATCTACACTACCTTCTTCAAACACCTGCTTCTCCTGGGTCGTCTGGTCAGCACCATGCGCAACAGAAACTGGCACCTGAGTCTCATCATCATCAGATGCGTTCTGAGGTGTGCTGACCATAGGCACTGGGCCACCCGCCTCTTCTGATTCAGAGAGACAAAGCAGTTGCACATCACTGCATACTCCCTCTTCTTCACATTCTAGAATGCTGCTTGGCTGGCCCCCTATTTCCAAGCCAAAAGATTAAGAGAACAGAAGTTGAGACTGAGCTGGCTCCTGTACAGAGCTCTCTGATTGCCTGGGCAATTTGGCAGGTGATGAATAGACAGATGGTTGCTCTTCAGTGCTCTGGTCCTGAGAGGATGTGGAAGTAATTGAAGTCGATGCGTTAGCTGCCATCCATCCGACAACGGCTTCTATTTGTTCTTCCTGCAGCAGGGGGGTTTGGCGAGCTCCTACAAAGCTGCGCATAAAGGACCGCTCCCGGGGAAAACTGGGGGATGCTGTGTCACTATGCCAGCAGCAGGCACTGAATCACCATGTCCTCTCCCTGCTGAAACTCCACGCCCACGACCACGTGCCTTACTCCCTGCCTTCTTCATCTTGGTAGATTGATAAAGATAGGCAGAAAAGTACTAAGGCATTAGTGTGCTTATTCCTGAACAGCTGCTAACAGGTATAAGAAACACTAAGTTTATTAAGTGTGGACTACACTTTAATATGAGCTAATGTGGCCTAACAAGTGTCAAGTGTAGTGTTTGGTGACCTTTATTCAATTTTTTGTGTTTTTCACAAAAAAAGACAAAGGTTGTGATTGAGACAAAAGATGTACAATCGATAGTATCACAAACTTTTTGTAGCTATTACAGTACAATGCAGGAACCTACAATGCAATAGATGAGGCTCTACAAAAAATAGGGTAATACTAATCTGGCTGGTCCTGCAGGCTGCAAACCAGCCGAAAGGCTCCTCTATCTACTCCTATCTAGTGTTTGCAACCAATCTAGCTGGATACGGATGTAAGCACACTAATAGGAGAAATTCAGGAAAAAAAAACACTATAGAAAAAATGGACAATGTATGAGGCAGTGACGCACGCTGAGCGGACTACAACCAGCAGTGGATGCAGAACAAACTACAGCGTGAGCTGCACTCACAAAGAGACCTGACAGACAGCCGTGAACACTGCAGAGAACTGTGCACTGGCTATGAAAGGCTCCGCTATCTACTCCTATTGTGTTTGCAACCAATGTATTGGATACAGATGGAAGCGCGGCACACTAATAGGAGAGAGTTAATTTAAATTGAATTGAGCAGCAGCAATTACAAAAAAAAGTATAGAGGCAGTGACACACAAATTAGCAGACTACAACCAGCAGTGCATGCAGAACAAACTTTAGCGTGAGCTGCACTCACAAAGAGACCTGACAGACAGCCGTGAACACTGCAGAGAACTGTACACTAGCTATGATAGGCTCCGTTATCTACTCCTATAGTGTTTGCAACCAATGTATTGGATACGGATGGAAGCGCGGCACACTAATAGGAGAGAGTTAATTAAAATTGAATTGACAGCAGCAATTAAACAAAAAAAAGTATGAGGCAGTGACGCATGCTGAGCAGACTACAACCAGCAGTGCATGCAGAACAAACTTCAGCATGAGCTGCACTCACAAAAGACCTGACAGACAGCCGTGAAAACATGCAGAGAACTGTGCACTAGCTATGAAAGGCTCCGCTATCTACTCCTATAGTGTTTGCAACCAATGTATTGGATACGGATGGAAGCGCGGCACACTAATAGGAGAGAGTTAATTTTAATTGAATTGAGCAGCAGCAATTACAAAAAAAAAGTTTGAGGCAGTGACACATGCTTAGCAGACTACAACCAGCAGTGGATGCAGAACAAACTGCAGCGTGACCTGCACTCACACACAGACCTTGCAGACAGCTGTGAATACAGCACTGCAAGGCAAAAGGAAGCTTTACACAGCGGTTGGTAAACTAGCCTGTCTAAAGCACAATACACAAAATCGCAATCTCTAACTGTCCCTCAGAGTCAGAAGAGCAGCGTTCTGTCCCTAACTGAATTCACAGCAGAGTGAAACCAAAATGGCGGCGCCTTTTATAGTGCATTCATGACATCATTTCAGCAGCCAATCACAGCCATGCCATTAGTTAACATGACCGCAGCCTTACAGGATGTGCCCACACTTCTTAGGATTCCTCATTGGCTGAATCAAATGACACTGCCTCTCATAGCATTATGGGAACTTCCGATTCCGGTATACGATATGGCAAAAGTATCCGAACTCAGTATCGGAATTCCGATACCGTGAATATCGGCCGATACCCGATACTTGCGGTATCGGTATGCTCAACACTAGTGATCACTGTAACTGGATGAACTGCCCCTGCCAAAAAATACCTCCATTTCTCAAAGGGCAATTTGACAGCAAGTAACTCCTAATTCCCAACATCATAATTTCTCTCCGCCAGAGAAAATATTTTAAAAGAAAAGCACATGGACGCAGGTTAGTCAGAGTTTTGGGCCCCTGCAATAAGACTGCTCCCACTCCAATCTCCAAAGCATCCACCTCCACAATGAACGGTTCTTGGAGATCAGGTTGGATCAGAAATAGGTGCAGACATAAAACACATTTTTAATCTTTCAAAAGCCCTGATAGCACCCGGTGACCAGCACCCGGTGACCAAACCTTGAGTTACGTGTAAGGTCAGTAAGTGGTTTAGCAATCTGTAACATAATAACATAGTAACAAAGTTAGCATGGCTGAAAAAAGACATTTGTTCATCCAGTTCAGCCTATATTCCTTCAGAATAAATCCCCAAATCTACGTCCTTCTAAAGAGCCTAATAAATGTAAGATACAATATTGTTAAGCTCCAGGAAGACATCCAGGCTTTTCTTGAACCCCTCAACTGAGTTCGCCATCACCACCTTCTCAGGCAAGGAATTCCAGATTCTCACTGCCCCAACAGTAAAGAATCCTCTTCTATGTTGGTGGAAAAACCTTCTCTCCTCCAGATGCAGAGAATGCCCCCTTGTGACCATCACCTTCCTTGGTATAAACAGATCCTTGGAGAGATATTTGTATTGTCCCCTTATATACTTGTACATGGTTATTAAATCGCCCCTCAGTCGTCTTTTTTCTAGACTAAATAATCCTAATTTTGCTAATCTCTCTGGGTATTGTGGTTCCCCCATCCCCTTTATTAATTTTGATGCCCTCCTTTGTACTGGCTCTAGTTCCATTATATCCTTCTTGAGCACCGGTGTCCAAAACTGTAGACAGTACTCCATGTGCGGTCTAACCAGTGATTTGTACAGAGGCAGTATAATGCTCTCATCATGTGTATCCAGACCTCTTTTAATGCACCCCATGATCCTGTTTGCCTTGGCAGATGCTGCCTGGCACTAGCTGCTTCAGGTAAGTTTATCAATAACTAAGATCCTCAAGTCCTTCTCGATGTCAGATTTACCAAGTGGTTTCCCATTCAGTGTGCAATGGTGATATTGATTCCTTCTTTCCATGTGTATAACCTTACATTTATCATTGTTAAACTGCATCAGCAACATTTCGACCCAAGTTTCCAACTTATCCAGATCCATCTGTAGCAGAATACTATATTCTTTTGTATTAACTGCTTTACATAGTTTTGTTTCATCTGCAAATTTAGATATTTTACTGTGAAAACCTTCTAACAGATCATTAATATGCTGAAGAGAATAGGTCCCAACACCGACCTCTGCGGTACTCCACTGGTCACAGCGACCCAGTTAGAGAATATACCATTTATAACCACCCACTGCTTTCTATCACTAAGCCAGATATACCACATCTAATGACTCACTTTGGTCCAGTCTATAGCTTACCTCTTCATAAAAACTGTTTAGATTGGTTTGACAGGAGAAATTTCTCATAAACCTATGCTGATATGGAGTGAAACAGTTATTCTCATTGAGGTAATATAGAATAACACCCCTCAGAAACCCTTCAAATATTTTACCAACAATAGATTTCCAGGTTCACTTTTAGAGCCCTTTTTGAATATTGGTACCACATTTGCTATGCACCAGTCCTGTGGAAAAGACCCCGTCGCTATAGAGTCCCTAAATGTAAGAAATAAGTAAAACATTACTTATTTCTCTTAGTACTCGTGGGTGTATGCCATCCGGACCCAGAGATTTATATATTTTAATCTTATTTAGCCGGTTTCGCACCTCTTCTCGGGTTAGATTGGTGACACTTAATATAGGGTTTTCATTGTCTCTTGGCAGTTCACCTAGCATTTTATTTTCCACTGTGAATACTGTGGAGAAGGTGTTTCATATATTAGCTTTTTCCTTGTCATCTACAACCATTCTTTCCTCACAATTTTTAAAGGGACCTACACTTTCACTTTTGATTCTTTTACTATTGATATAGTTGAAGAACAGTTTGGGATTAGTTTTACTCTCCGCAGCAATGTGCTTCTCTGTTTCCTTTTTGGCAGCTTTAATTAGTTTTTTAGATAAAGTATTTTTCTCCCTATAGTTTTTCAGAGCTTCAATGGTGCCATCCTGCTTTAGTAGTTTAAATGATTTCTTTTTACTGTTAATTGGCCATCTTACTTCTTTGTTTAGCCATATTGGGTTTTTCCTATTTCTGGTCCTTTTATTCCCACAAGGTATGAACCACTTACAGTGCCTATTTAGGATGTTCTTAAATATTTCCCATTTATTATCTGTATTCTTATTTCTGAGGACATAGTCCCAGTCAACCAGATTAAGGGCATCTCTAAGCTGGTCAAACTTTGCTTTCCTAAAGTTCAGTGCTTTTGTGACTCCCTGACAAGTCCCCCTAGCGAAAGACAAGTGCAACTGTACAATATTGTGGTCGCTATTTCCTAGATGCCCGACGACCTGCAGATTTGTTATTCTGTCAGTTCTTTTAGATAGTATTAGGTCTAAAAGTGCTGCTCCTCTGGTTGGATTCTGCACCAATTGTGAAAGATAATTTTTCTTGGTTATTAGCAGAAACCTGTTGCCTTTATGGGTTTTGCAGGTCTGTTTCCCAGTTAATAGCCGGTAGTTAAAGTCCCCCATAACAAGGACCTTGTTATGGGTTGCAGCTTCATCTATCTGCCTTAGTAGTAGATTTTCCATGATTTCTGTTATACTTGGGGGTTTGTAACAGACCTCAATGAGAATTTTGTTACTAATTTTCCCTCCATGTATTTCGACCCATGTGGACTCGACATCCTCATTCCCTTCACTAATATCCTCCCTTAAAGTGGACTTTAGACAACACTTTACATAAAGACAAGCCCCTCCTCTTCTCTGATTTTTACGATCCTTTTTAAACAGATTGTAACCCTGTAAGTTAACTGCCCAGTCATAGCTTTCATCTAACCATGTCTTAGTTATTCCCACTACGTCATAGTTACCTGTAGATATTTCTGCATCTAGTTCTTCCATCTTGTTTGTCAGGCTTCTGGCATTTGTGAGCATGCAGTTTAGAGGATTTTGTTTTGTTCCAATCTCATCACTATGGATTGTTTTAGAAATTTTCTTACCTCCCTTCTGAGTATGTTGTCTGTGAAAACCCCTTGATAAATTTTCTATAATAGTTAGTGAATCCCAGAAAACACTGCAATGCCTTCAGATCATGAGGTGGAACACCAATTAATTATGGCCTGCACCTTCCTAGAGTCGATATTAGACCCTTCTGCTGACAAGATAAACCCCAAGAAAGAGATTTCCTGCACAGAAAAAACACATTTCTCTAATTTAACAAAGCGTTATCCCTCAGTCTCTGTAATACAACAAAGACATGTTACTGGTGAGCATCCAAGTCTGGTGAGAAAATTAGAATATCATCGAGGTAAATCACAACAAATCTTCCAATGCAATCAGAGATTATATCATTCACAACATTTTGAAACACAGCAGGTGCATTAGATAATCCGAAAGGCATTCAAGGTTTTCAAACAGACCCTCAGACATTAAAAACACATTTTTTCACTCATCACTAGAGTTGAGCAAAACAGGTCGGTCAGATTAAAAAAAGACCGACTCCATGGTTCGCCACGAACGACCTATCGTGAGGTCGGCCATGAGTTCGGCGACCCGAGCACCAAAGTTGGTTTTCCCATAATGCTTGAAGGGCTTTTTCTCAGCCAATGAGCAAGGTCGCAGACTGTGGGCAACGTGATGACATGGACAGCGGCCAGCACCATCTTAGAGAAGGACATTGCAGTGATTGGCTTGCTTTGTGTGGCGTCACAGTGCCTATAAAAGACCTCACCGCCAACCGCCATTTTACTTCTGCCGATCTTAGCGCAGGGAGAGATTGCTGACGCTGGTTCTCAGTAGAGAGAGCGTTAGGCAGGAAAAAAACAATAATTCTGTGCTTGTGCTGATAGCGATTAGCTGTACAGTTAGTGTGCAGTTATAGGGGAGGATTTTTTTGTGTGCAGCAGCGCTGGTTCTTAGGCTGCCTGCCAGTGACAGGGGAGAAATTGCTTGTGTGGAGCAGCAGAGCTGATTATTAGGCTGCCTGCCAGTGAGAGGGGAGGAATTTCTTGTGTGGAGCAGCAGAGCTGATTATTAGGTTGCCTGCTACCTGTATTGCTGTGTGTACACTGCTGTGCAGAGTTCTTTTTAACACAGCAACTACACAGCACTAATCCTTTTTTTCTGCACAGTTACGAGCGTTCATTTTTTCCCACACCGTATAGACCTGTACGCTCCTCACAGTACCATGTACCAGCTGGTATCACGGACAAATACATGCTGACTATCTGTGTGTAACTACGGAAATATATACGGAGATTTCAATTTTCCCCAAAACCGTATACAGCTGGTATCTTCTGATACATTACCGTTTTTCTGGCTTGTGTATAATGGTCAAATCCATACTGAGAGAGCGTCTGTGTGTGACTACGGAAATATATACAGAGATATAATATTTGCCCAAAACCGTATACAGCTGTTACCTTCTGATACAGTACCGTTTTTTTTGCCTTCTGTATTACGGTCAAATCCATATTGAGAGAGCGTGTGTGTGTTACTCCTGAAATATATACGGAGATTTCAAATTACACCAACACTGTATACACCTGTACGCTACTGATACAGTACACTTTTTATGCTTTTCATATTCTGGTGTAATCCATACTGAGCCTGTGAGCGTGTGTGTTACTCCTCAAATATATACAGAGATTTAAAACTAACCCAACACTGTATACAGCTGTACGATATTGATACAGTACACTTTTTCTGCTTTTCATATTCTGGG
This sequence comes from Oophaga sylvatica, assembly GCA_033576555.1. Lineage (NCBI taxonomy): Eukaryota > Metazoa > Chordata > Amphibia > Anura > Dendrobatidae > Oophaga > Oophaga sylvatica. Next base: position 451,664,577 of record JARQOD010000002.1, on the reverse strand, counting down.
GTTATCCATACTGAGCTTGTGACCGTGTGTGTTACTCCTGAAATTATGCGGAGATTTAAAATTACCCCAACACTGTGTACAGCTGTACGCTACTGATACAGTACACTTTTTCTGCTTTTCATATTCTGGTGTAATCCATACTGAGCCTGTGACCGTGTGTGTTGCTCCTGAAATATATACGGAGATTTAAAATTACTCCAACACTGTATACAGCTGTACGCTACTGATACAGCACACTTTTTCTGCTTTTCATATTCTGATTTATTCCTTACTGAGCCTGTCAGCATGTGTGTTACTCCTGAAATATATACAGAGATTTAAAATTACCACAACACTGTATACAGCTCTACGCTACTGATACAGTACACTTTTTCTGCTTTTCATATTCTGGTGTAATCCATACTGAGCCTGTGAGCATGTGTGTTACTCCTCAAATATATACAGAGATTTAAAATTACCCCAACACTGTATACAGCTGTACGCTACTGATGCAGTACACTTTTTATGCTTTTCATATTCTGGTCTATTCCATACTGATCCTGTGAGCGTGTGTGTTACTTCTGAAATATATACGGAGATTTCAAATTGCCCCAACTCTGCATACAGCTGTACGCTACTGATACAGTACACTTTTTCAGCATTTCATATTCTGGTGTAATCCATGCTGAGCCTTTGAGAGCGTGTGCTACTCCTGAAATATATACGGAGATTTAAAATTACCCCAATACTGTATACAGATGTACGCTACTGATACAGTGCACTTTTTATGCTTTTCATATTCTGGTGTAATCCATACTGAGCCTGTGAGCGTGTGTGTTACTCCTCAAATGTATACGGAGATTTAAAATTGCCCCAACACTATATACAGCTGTACGCTACTGATACAGTACACATTTTCTGCTTTTCATATTCTGGGGTTATCCATGCTGAGACTGTGACCGTGTTTGTTACTCCTGAAACATATACGGAGATTTAAAATTACCCCAACACTGTATACAGCTGTACGCTACTGATACAGTACACTTTTTATGCTTTTCATATTCTGGTGTAATCCTTACTGAGCCTGTCAACATGTGTGTTACTCCTCAAATATATACGGAGATTTAAAATTACCCCAACACTGTATACAGCTGTACATTACTGATACAATGAACTTTTTTTGCTTTTCATATTCTAGTCTACTCCATACTGAACCTGTGAGCGTGTGTGTTACTCCTGAAATATATATGGAGATTTCAAATTGCCCCAACTCTGTATACAGCTGTACGCTACTGATACAGTACACTTTTTCTGCTTTTCATATTTGGTGTAATCCATACTGAGTCTGTGACCATATGTATTACTCCTGAAATATATACAGAGATTTAAAATTACCCCAACACTGTATACAGCCATACGCTACTGATGCAGCACACTTTTTCTGCTTTTCATATTCTGGTCTTCTCCATACTGAGCCTGTGAGCGTGTGTGTTACTCCTGAAATATATACGGAGATTTCAAATTAACCCAGCACTGTATAGAGCTGTACGCTTCTAATACAGTACACTTTTTTGCTTTTTATATTCTGGTGTAATCCATTCTGAGCCTTTGAGAGTCTGTGTCTGCTACTCCGCAGATATATACGGAGATTAAAATTTTTCACTCTCACCATATACAGCTGTACGCTTCTGATACAGTACCATATAGCTGCTGGTATTTTGGGTACATTTTCACAAACATGAGGAAGTATGGTGGAAGAGGCCACGGACGTGGCCGTGGGGGGCCACCTGGTGCTGATGGTGGTGGTGCATTATTGGATCATTATATTGGCCCATAAGACACTGGAGCATCATCCATGAGGTCCATCATATACTGGAGCATTCTAAATGGGGCAGATCAGACACTGGAGCAGCATCCATGGGCTCCATCACATACTGAAGCATTCTAAAAGGGGGAAAACAGACACTGGAGCAGCATTTACGGGGACCATTATACAATGGAGCATTATAAATGGGGCCCATTATATATGGAGCATAATTTTGGCCCATAAGACACTGGAGCATCATTCATGGGGCCCATCATATACTGGAGCATTCTAAATGGGGCAGATCAGACACTGGAGCATCATCCATGGGGCCCATCATATACTGGAGAATCATATGGGGTTCATTATTTATGGGGCATCATATAGTGTATGGAACATCATATGGGGCACATATGGGGCCTATTCTGTATGGAGCTTTATATGGAGCCCATTCTGTATGGAGCAATATATAGGGAACATCATATACTGTATGGAGCTTTATATTGCGACTCATTATACTGTATGGAGAAATATGTGGGGCTCTGTTATGTTTCGGTAGCTAAGGAGAAATAAAAAATAGCAAAAGTAGCAATACACCAGAGAGGCTGGAAACTACTGGGTTGCAGAACCCTAAACTAACCGCAACACTAGAAGTAGCCTTCGAGCGTACCTACGGTGATCCTAGATGCCTCGTCACAGCCGGAGAGATAGCTACACCTAAAGACAGAAAGATGAAAGCTAACTGCCCCGTAGCAGAACCCCCAAAGAAATAGGAAGCCCCCAAACATGTAATGGCGGTTAGACGAGAAGAAAATAAGCACACAAACAGAAAATAGAATGAGCAAACGCTGGGGCCCAATTCTGTCTAGATAGAAAAGTATAGGAAAGAATTCTGACTGCAACCCAAAATACCCTGACAAAAATACCAACACTTCTGATTAACAAAAAACCTGAGATCACACGATCTCTACCACCTAAATCAGATCTCTGGTGTAACACACAGCAATTCAGCAAATAAAAAGTGACACAGGAACAGAGCAAAAGTGCAAACACAAACTGAGCACAAATGCAGCGCCAGGCCCCAAAAGGGGACCAGGCTGAAGTACACTGCAAGGCAGCAAACCAGCAAGGATAATCCAACCAGAGGAAAAAAAACAGCAGATCACTTATCTGAATGAAGGCAGGAATGCAAGCTGAGCTCCAACCAAGAACTGGAAGAACAATTGATTACCGGCAAGGCTGATGGGAGTTCAGGTCACTTATATCAGACCATTCGGACCCAGCTGAAAGCCATTCAGCAATTGGTTCATTACCCTCAGCAACCACTGGAGGGGGCCCCAGCTGCGAAGTCGCCTCCAACGTGTTCACAACAGGGCTCATTCTACTCTATGGGGACCGTCCTATACTTTATGGCACATTATATGGGGACTATCATATACTGGAGCAGTATGTGGAGCTCATCATATACTGTATGGAACATTACATGGGACCAATTATGTATGGAGCAATATATGGGGCTCATTATTATGCATGGCGCACTATGTGGTGGCCATAATACTGTTTGAAGGAATATACTGTCTGTTTTTTGAGCTATTGTAGATTTTAACATAGATATCAGTCATGTCATGTAAGAAGTGAAGTATTTTTCATTGTACTATACCTATATTTCTGTGCCGTATCGGAGCATCATGAATTGTGGTATGTGTTAAAGGGGCCCACTGACACTCTTTGGCCCTGGGCACATGAAAACCGGGAGCCAGCCCTACCCGCCCCCACAAGTTTAGCCAAATAACCCCCAGTTTTCAATGCGCAACTATTATTATAAAGTTAATTAAGGTTGCCAAGCTTAAGTAGTAAGAATTTATGTTATTGGCATTGAAATGGGCACTGTAGGTTTGTTTACTGTCCTCCACTCCATGGCGACTTTGCTTCCCCATTGACCTGCATTGGGTTCCGTGTTTCATTCGTACCACCGACTTTTCCCGATAGTCGGCCGATTTAGTTCGACCCGACTTTTGAGAAAGTCGGGTTTCATGAAACCCGACTCAACCTTAAAAAAAGGAAAGTTGCTCATCTCTACTCATCACCCTTCTGGATGCGTATCAAATTGTAAGCCCCTCTAAGATCAAGTTTAGAAAACACCCTGGCCCACAGAAGCTCATTATATAGTTAGGGGATGAGTGGAAGTTGGTAAGTATTTTTAACCTTGATCATATTTAGTTCTCGGAAATCAAGGAAAGGACGGAGACTCCGATCTTTCTTTTTAACAAAGAAAATCCAGCAGTTACAGGGAAGAAGGAAGGACGGATATGACCCTTCCATAAACTTTCGTTAACATATTCTTTCATTGCGGTCCGTTCAGGCCCGACAAATTGTAAATGAGAGCTTTTGGCAACTTGGCGCTAGCACAATCATAGGTACGATGGGGAGGTAGTATCTCCACCTCTTTTTCCCAGAACACCTCTCTGAAGTCATTCAGGTACCCCGGAAGACCCGCCAGTAGAGTTGAGCGATACTTTCCGATATCCTAAAGTATCGGAATCGTAATGGTATCGCCGATATCACTAAAATATCGGCGATACCCGATACCGATACCGGAAGTCCCATGTAAGTCTATGGGAACAAAATATCGAAATTAAAAAAAAACCATTCTTGTCTTGTTGGTTAATTGTACATGAAGGAAAACAACAAAGAGTAATGTAGAATGTATTGGGGGAGGTTGAGGAGACATTAAAGGCATAGATGTTTGACCCAATCCAATGGAATAGCATTATTTATTTTTTTTTAGGAAATACGTTCGGATTGACGAACAAATTGACAATGTTGTTAACCTTTTTTCTATTTTGTCAAATATGTCTGTTTCACAACTTCCATGGTCTTCACCTTTTTAACTTTTCACACACTTTCTCCTTCATAATTTTCAGCAGCATCATCTTTCTCATCAAATTATTCTTCATCTTCACCTTCTTAATCTTCTAAAACTTCTTGCTATTCATCTTTTTGTTAACATTACTTATATTGTTCTTATTAAACAGTTATTATTCTTCATATTCTACTTCTTCATCTTCTTCCTATTCATCCTTTTCATCATATTTTTATTTGTGACAGACATTCCTGTACTTGTAATCTGTAAAACTCTGAATTTTCATCCTTCCGTTCTTGCTGTCACAAAAGATTTTAATTACAACAGTATTTGTCCGCGTTCAGTTTAGCCTGCAGCAGCATCAGGCATTTTCCAGGGGCACCACGAGGAGGAACGGACTCACCCCATACACTGCTTAGTCTTCTTCTGCTTAGAATTTAGAGCATATATTTTGCTCTTCATTTTGGTCTTATACTTAATGTTCTTCTGCTTTTTGATCTTCTGCTTATTGTTCTTCTGTCTCTTGTTCTGTATCTTGTAGTTTGTCTTAACCTTCTTTGTCCTGTTGGTGATGGTACAAAAGCCAATGGAAGTAACGAGGACCAGCTGACTGTGCTGGAACCCGGAGGGTCAGCAGAAGGAAAAGAGCCAATGGCACAACCGAGGACCAGCTGACGTTACTGGGACACGGTTACTAAGCAGGAGGTACCTGTGCTCCAAAGCACTACCAAGGACCAGCAGACGTTGCTGGAACTCGGATACCGACATGGAGGCACCTAGGCCAAAGGCACTGCGGAGAACCAGCTGACGGTACTGGAACCCGGATGAGTAGCAGAAGGTACAAGAGCCAATGAAAGTAACGAGGACCAGCTGACTGTGCTGGAACCCGGAGGGTCAGCAGAAGGAAAAGAGCCAATGGCACAACCGAGGACCAGCTGACGTTACTGGGACACGGTTACTAAGCAGGAGGTACCTGTGCTCCAAAGCACTACCAAGGACCAGCAGACGTTGCTGGAACTCGGATACCGACATGGAGGCACCTAGGCCAAAGGCACTGCGGAGAACCAGCTGACGGTACTGGAACCCGGATGAGTAGCAGAAGGTACAAGAGCCAATGAAAGTAACGAGGACCAGCTGACTGTGCTGGAACCCGGAGGGTCAGCAGAAGGAAAAGAGCCAATGGCACAACCGAGGACCAGCTGACGTTACTGGGACACGGTTACTAAGCAGGAGGTACCTGTGCTCCAAAGCACTACCAAGGACCAGCAGACGTTGCTGGCATTCGGATACCGACATGGAGGCACCTACGCCAAAGGCACTGCGGAGAACCAGCTGACGGTACTGGAACCCGGATGGGTAGCAGAAGGTACCCATGGAAATTAAAGTTGAGGCAGCAGGACTGTTTGCTGTTCACACAGCAGGGGAACAGCTGACATTACTGAACCCCAGTAACACAGGAGCAAGTGTTAACTGTGCTAACAGCACTTCCGAGAAACAACTGGCGGTGTTGTAACCCAGGGATGAGAACAGAACATGGTGGAGGCAGCAGGACTATTTGCCGTTCACACAGCAGGGGAACAGCTGACATTACTGAACCCCAGTAACACAGGAGCAAGTGTTAACTGTGCTAACAGCACTTCCGAGAAACAACTGGCGGTGTTGTAACCCAGGGATGAGAACAGAACATGGTGGAGGCAGCAGGACTATTTGCCGTTCACACAGCAGGGGAACAGCTGACATTACTGAACCCCAGTAACACAGGAGCAAGTGTTAACTGTGCTAACAGCACTTCCGAGAAACAACTGGCGGTGTTGTAACCCAGGGATGAGAACAGAACATGGTGGAGGCAGCAGGACTTTTTGCCGTTCACACAGCAGGGGAACAGCTGACATTACTGAACCCCAGTAACACAGGAGCAAGTGTTAACTGTGCTAACAGCACTTCCGAGAAACAACTGGCGGTGTTGTAACCCAGGGATGAGAACAGAACATGGTGGAGGCAGCAGGACTATTTGCCGTTCCACAGCAGGGGAACAGCTGACATTACTGAACCCCAGTAACACAGGAGCAAGTGTAGACTGTGCTAACAGCACTTCCGAGAAACAACTGGCGGTGTTGTAACCCAGGGATGAGAACAGAACATGGTGGAGGCAGCAGGACTTTTTGCCGTTCACACAGCAGGGGAACAGCTGACATTACTGAACCCCAGTAACACAGGAGCAAGTGTTAACTGTGCTAACAGCACTTCCGAGAAACAACTGGCGGTGTTGTAACCCAGGGATGAGAACAGAACATGGTGGAGGCAGCAGGACTATTTGCCGTTCACACAGCAGGGGAACAGCTGACATTACTGAACCCCAGTAACACAGGAGCAAGTGTTAACTGTGCTAACAGCACTTCCGAGAAACAACTGGCGGTGTTGTAACCCAGGGATGAGAACAGAACATGGTGGAGGCAGCAGGACTTTTTGCCGTTCACACAGCAGGGGAACAGCTGACATTACTGAACCCCAGTAACACAGGAGCAAGTGTTAACTGTGCTAACAGCACTTCCGAGAAACAACTGGCGGTGTTGTAACCCAGGGATGAGAACAGAACATGGTGGAGGCAGCAGGACTATTTGCCGTTCACACAGCAGGGGAACAGCTGACATTACTGAACCCCAGTAACACAGGAGCAAGTGTTAACTGTGCTAACAGCACTTCCGAGAAACAACTGGCGGTGTTGTAACCCAGGGATGAGAACAGAACATGGTGGAGGCAGCAGGACTTTTTGCCGTTCACACAGCAGGGGAACAGCTGACATTACTGAACCCCAGTAACACAGGAGCAAGTGTTAACTGTGCTAACAGCACTTCCGAGAAACAACTGGCGGTGTTGTAACCCAGGGATGAGAACAGAACATGGTGGAGGCAGCAGGACTATTTGCCGTTCACACAGCAGGGGAACAGCTGACATTACTGAACCCCAGTAACACAGGAGCAAGTGTTAACTGTGCTAACAGCACTTCCGAGAAACAACTGGCGGTGTTGTAACCCAGGGATGAGAACAGAACATGGTGGAGGCAGCAGGACTTTTTGCCGTTCACACAGCAGGGGAACAGCTGACATTACTGAACCCCAGTAACACAGGAGCAAGTGTAGACTGTGCTAACAGCACTTCCGAGCAACAACTGGCGGTGTTGGAGCCCAGGGTCAAGGAGGGTGTAGGCATAAAATATTGAGTTATTGCCTTGTTACGTGGCCATTGCAAATGTATGTACTTCAAACAAGAATAAATGAAGTTTTACTACAACAATAAAATGATAAATTTCAATTACAAGAATAGAAAAATATTTATACTTGACAGTCCTCTGTGGTTGATAACGTTTAATGGCTAACTGAAAATATGGTAACAAATTCAAAGCTTTCGAGACTACTCAGGTGTCTTCATCAGGCTAAGAGTAAAGCCAAAAATGAAGAATCACATATTTCTACACACAACAGGACACAGGAATAGCTAAGACAAGTGAGGGAGGGACAAGTGAGGGGAGACCGGCAACAAAAAGGAGAACAAGGATGAATTATCAGCGCCACACAATCACAGATAAATTAATGAATTTAGCTGTGGCAAAAGACTTTTGTATGCCCGCCCGGTCATAGCATCATGGATATGGAATTACTGTTATTAAAATATAACTTCAAATATGAGAAACGTACAAAGGTTTCAGAATATAAGCTCATCATGACCTTTGACACTGTTAGTGATGGAATGAATAGATCACATGGATTTATGTCATTCTATATCAATTAAGGAATCTGCGTCTATGCCCTTCCAGGGTCATGAAAACCCCAAAAAAATACGCCAATGAGAGGGCAATCAAACTTTCTATCCTTATCTAGGAACTGTTTGAATATTTATGTTCATCCCTGTGAGATAATGACAGTTCTGATACACGTCACTTACTTGTCTTACCTATTGCAATATTCCTGTGTCCTGTTGTGTATAGAAATATGTGATGCTTAATTTTTTTAGTTAGTCTTTCCCTGATGAAGAGACGTGAGTAGCCTTGAAAGCTTGCAATTTGTTTCCATCTTTTCAGTTATCCATAAAAAGGTATGAACCACTGCTGACTCTGAAGTCTAAATATTTTTCTATCTACTGGCTAACACGGTACAAAGATACACATGTTTTCTAATTTCAAGAAGGAAAACTAAAGAAAATACAAATCTAAACGCATATATGCACATGCCAAAAATAAATGGAACAACACAACACCCAAAAAATTGGTAACAAAATATAGTGTTGTAAATTTAAGAATAAAAGTACATTTTTTTTTATGAATAATGCTTAAGGAACGCAATGTTAAACTATAACATAGTGAAGACAATGGATTTTGTAATAGTCACTCATCATCATCATCGCAAATTTTATGTGACAGTCACAGACAATTTAATTATTTAAGTTCATAAAATCGTAACTTTCTATAGCATGTATGACATGTCCAGCATGGACTCATCAATGTGATTGATGACACAATAATGTACAATAAAAAATAACCATTTAAAAAAACATTAGGCATTGTTTGTCACAATTTAAGTGTGTGCCTGCAAGTGTAGGTGAAACAAAGGCTACGGATAGCAAAGGTATATTCTATGTCTGTATCAGACAGTGGACAGCCTCTGATGGGTAATGCCGATGTTATACTGTACGTCAATAAAGTCTGCGGCTGAAATCATGCATTTTTTGCTTGTAGAGTGTTGAAGAGGGTAAAAGAATGTCTGTTTGCGCAAAGCTTTATCCGTCAACACTACCTTCCTACTGTCACGCGTAGGGTAGGGTAGCGTGTGGCAATTAGCTGACTATCAAATGTGAGGTTAGGCTGCGTTATTGCGCACTAGGGACGCCAAAAAATATACAGCAGTAATAATTTAATGTGTAATACTACACCTATGACAAACCAAAAAATTACGTTCCCTCTTTAACAATGTACAAGACTAACAAGCCTAATGGTTGACGCTGACTTAATTGACATACAGTATTACATCAACATTGTCCATGAGTAACTATGCACTGTGATACCTATATACCAGTATTAATTTATATCTCTTGTGGTTGTTTCAACAGCACTTGCAGGTATAAGTACCTATTGTCAGTATGCATGATGCACTTTCTAGATGTAATAATTTATTATTGGACATTATTACCATGTTTACATGCTGGCCATTTCATATATGGTGTTTGAAGTTACAGTTGGCATCAGTATGTGTATTTTATAATGTCTGTCATAAATAAAACTCGTCATGATGATGATGAGGATGTAATGATTCGTACATCCATTGAGTGCATTATCTTACAGGTACAGATAAAGTTCCTTTAAAAGCATTAATTCATAAGTCTGAAATGTACTTTTATGCATTAATTTAAAAATGTGAAGAGTAGACTATGTTTTATTTTTTGTTACCATTTCTAATAGACATGTGCAGATATGCGCTGTGATGACAAATTATTATTTGTCCATATTTTTCTTAAAAATTTATCATTCTAGGCCTGCAAAAATTCACAATTTCATGTTTTCAGCATAACAAGCAGGGTGACGGCTCTTCCCTATTTGGAGCATGTTGGTCATGTGTTTTTCTGTCCATGTGTCGGGAACAGGACACTTCTTGCCGTTGACACAGCAGGGGAACAGCTGGCGTTACTGAACCCCACTAACAGTAGAGCTTGTGTTTTGTTCTGTGGACACGACACTTCTGAGCAGCAACTGGCAGTGTTGGAGCCCAGGGAGTAGAGTTCAGGTGGTAGAAAGATGAACATAACAGGAGACATGGATAACGTTGCGAACCAGTTATTTAATCTGAAAACGGACAGACAAATTCTGGCGAGATCCATGCCTTGTTCATTTTCAGAAAAGTAAGCCGGTCTACATTATCGGAGGATAGTCGCATGCGACGGTCTGTTAGTACACCACCTGCAGCACTAAAGACGCGCTCCGATAATACACTGGCAGCAGGGCAAGCCAGCACCTCCAATGCATACTGGCTAAGCTCTGGCCATGTATCCAGCTTAGAGACCCAAAACTTGAATGGGGAAGAGCCATCTGGGAGTACACTGAGAGGCAAAGCCAAGTAGTCTGTCACCATCTGACGGATACGTTGCCTCCCGCTGACTGGAGCCCTCTCGGATGGTGTAGACATTTGTGGCGCTGCCACAAAACTTTGCCACATTTTGAACATACTGGTCTTTCCCTGTGCAGAGGCACTGCGTGTGCTCCCTCTTGTTGCAGAGCTCTCTACACTGCCTCGACGCACAGAGCTGCTTTGTAAAGCAGTAGCAGCAGCAGTGCTCTCGGCAGTAAGGTAGAACATTAGGGATTGCACCAGTGTGTCTTGGTACTCCCGCATTTTACGCTCCCGGTTCAACGGTGTGATGAGGCTTTTGACGTTGTCCCGGTAGCGAGGGTCTAGGAGGGTGTACACCCAATAATCAGACGTCGTGAGAATGTGGGCGATGCGGCGGTCGTTTCTTAGGCACTGCAGCATGAAATCAACCATGTGCTGCAGACTCCCAACTGGCAAAGAAACGCTGTCCTCTGCAAGAGGCGTTATCTCTGCCTGCTCTGCATCACCCCACCCTCGCTCTACATACTGACTAGAGCGTTGTGTACCTCCCTCTGGAGCGATGTCTTCCTCCTCCATTGACTCCTCCTCCTCATCCTCCTCACAAAGTGAGCCCTGCCCAGCCCTTTGTGAGGAACCACGTTGCGCTGACTTTCCAGAAGGTGATGGAATTTGTGACTCCTCATCCTCCACCTCTTCCAAAACCTCATCCCTTATTGCTTGCAGTGTTTTTTGAAGCAGGCAGATAAGGGGGACAGTCAGGCTGACTAGTGCATCATCTGCACTCGCCATCCGCGTTGACTCATCAAACGCACGCAAAACGTGGCACATGTCCTTCATAGTGGCCCACTCATTAATGGTGAAGTGTGGACGGCGCAAATTGCGTGTTGATTGCGCCTGATGCAGCTGATACTCCATAACTGCTGGCTGCTGCTCACACAACCGCTCCAACATATGTAACGTTGAATTCCACCTGGTGGATACGTCACATATGATGCGATGTTCAGGAAGGCGCAATCTGCGTTGCAGAGCTGCAATGCGCGATCTGGCCATGCTGGAACGTCGCAAGTGAGCGCACTCTAGGCGGACCTTGTGCAGCAGTGCATCAAGATCCGGATAGTCCCTCAAAAAACTCTGCACGACCAAGTTGAGCACATGTGCCAGACATGGTATGTGAGTGAGGTTGCCAAGGCCCAGAGCTGCCACCAGATTTCGGCCATTGTCACACACTACCAAGCCTGGCTGGAGATTCGCTGGCAAAAACCACACGTCGCTCTCCTGCTTGATGGCATTCCAGACCTCCTGCGCTGTGTGGCTTCGATTCCCCATGGGAATTAATTTCAGAACGGCCTGTTGCCGTTTGGCCACGGCTGTGCTCATATCGGTCGCATCAGGTAAGCGTCCACGGGTCCATGTGGAGGTAGACCGTGACGGCTCCTGCAGCGATGATTCTGAGGAACTGGAGTAGGAGGAGGAGTCAATGTGGACAGACTTGATTCCGGCAATCCTTGGAGTTGGCAGAACACGTACAGCGCCACTCGCAAGATCTGTACCCGGCTCCACAACATTCACCCAATGGGCAGTGAGTGAAAGGTATCGTCCCTGGCCATGGGTACTGGTCCACGCATCGGTGGTCAGGTGGACCTTGCTACTGACGGCGTTTAGTAGCGCATGTTTAATTTTTGCCTCAACATGCTTTTGCAGACCAGGGACGGCTTGCCTGCTGAAATAAAATCGGCTGGGCACATTGTATTGTGGGACTGCCAATGCCATTAATTCACGGAAACTGTCAGTCTCCACCAGCCTGAATGACAGCATTTCAAGGGACAGGAGTTTTGCAATGACAGCATTCAGAGCCTGTGCTCGTGGATGGTTTGCCGAGTATGGCCGTCTTTTATCCCATGCCTGTGCTACCGATGGCTGTTTTGTGGCCTGGGTGTGTGAGGATGACAGGGAACTTGCACCTGTGGGTGGAATAACACTGTGTCTCTGGACAACAGTGACAGAGGTTCTTCCATGGCGATCCTTTGAGGAAGCCTTACCAGCTGTGTGTGAACTGGAGGAAGAGGCTCCAACAGGAGCTGAAGATGTAGGTGCTGCTGTAGGTTGGCCTACATCTCCAGTGTGTCTTTGTAACTCAACAAAGTGCTTTGACCGCACATGTTTCCACATATTTGTTGTATTAAGGTTACTGACACTTTTACCTCTTTTAATTTTTTGATTACACAGCTTGCATTTGACATAGCAAATATCATCTGCAACTGTATCAAAAAAGGACCACGCAGAGCAAGTCCTGGGAGCGCCCGGTTTGGCTGTTGTAAGAGAACTGCTCCGAACGGGTGCCAAACTGGAGGCTACAGGCAAGCGAGTCTGCAGCCTACCTCTCCCTACTGTTTGGACCGTTGGGGCAATCTCTTCCTCAAGCTGCTCCCACCACCTTCCTGTTCCTCACGCCATGTTGGGTCTTGGACCTCATCATCTCCACCACTACCCTCTTCCAACACCTGCTGTTGTTGGGTGGTCTGGCCAGCACCATGCTCAACAGAAACTGGCAACTGAGTCTCATCATCATCAGATGCGTTCTGCGGTGTGCTGACCATCGGCACTGGCTCACCCGCCTCTTCAGATTCAGAGAGACACAGCTGTTGCGCATCACTGCATACTGCCTCTTCTTCACATTCCAGAATGCTGCTTGGCTGGGCCCCTGTTTCCAAGCCAACAGATTCTGAGAACAGAAGCAGAGACTCAGCTGGCTCCTGTACAGAGCTCTCTGACTGCCTGGGCAATTTGGCAGGCGGTGAAGAGACTGATGGTTGTTCAACAGTGCTGTGGTCCTGAGAGGAGGTGGAAGGTATTGAAGTCGATGCATTGGCTGCCATCCAACCAACAACGGCTTCAATTTGTTCTTCACGCAGCAGGGGGGTACGCTGAGCTCCTACAAAAGTGCGCATAAAGGAACGCTCACGGGGAAAACTGGTGGATGCTGTGTCACTGGGTGCGGCAGCAGCCACAGAATCCCCACGTCCTCTCCCTGCTGCAAATCCACGGCCTCGACCACGACCACGTGCCTTACTCACTGACTTCTTCATCTTGGTAGATTGATAAAGAAAGTCAGAAAAGTTAAGGCCTAAGTGTGGTTATTCCTCACAGACTACAGTGAACCCTGCAGACAACTGTTCACTATCTGTGAAAGCTCCTTGTGTAGTTCTATAGTGTTTGCAACCAATGTATTGTATACGGATGGAAGCGCGTCACACTAATAGATTATATTTTTTTTCCACTAAAATGGAGCAGCACCAATTAGAGAAAAATGTGAAGGATGAGGCAGTGACACACGCTCAGCAGACTACAACCGGCAGTGGTTGAAGTACAAACTGGAGCGTAATCTGCACTCACAAAATGAAAAGCTCACAGACTACAGTGAACACTGAAACACAACTATTCACTATCTGTGAAAAGCTCCTTTGTGTAGTTCTATAGTGTTTGCAACCAATGTATTGTATACGGATGGAAGCGCGTCACACTAATAGATTATATTTTTTTCCACTAAAATGGAGCAGCACCAATTAGAGAAAAATTTGAAGGATGAGGCAGTGACACACGCTCAGCAGACTACAACCGGCAGTGGTTGAAGTACAAACTGGAGCGTAATCTGCACTCACAAAATGAAAAGCTCACAGACTACAGTGAACACTGAAACACAACTATTCACTATCTGTGAAAAGCTCCTTTGTGTAGTTCTATAGTGTTTGCAACCAATGTATTGTATACGGATGGAAGCGCGTCACACTAATAGATTATATTTTTTTCCACTAAAATGGAGCAGCACCAATTAGAGAAAAATGTGAAGGATGAGGCAGTGACACACGCTCAGCAGACTACAACCCGGCAGTGGTTGAAGTACAAACTGGAGCGTAATCTGCACTCACAAAATGAAAAGCTCACAGACTACAGTGAACACTGAAACACAACTATTCACTATCTGTGAAAAGCTCCTTTGTGTAGTTCTATAGTGTTTGCAACCAATGTATTGTATACGGATGGAAGCGCGTCACACTAATAGATTATATTTTTTCCACTAAAATGGAGCAGCACCAATTAGAGAAAAATGTGAAGGATGAGGCAGTGACACACGCTCAGCAGACTACAACCGCAGTGGTTGAAGTACAAACTGGAGCGTAATCTGCACTCACAAAATGAAAAGCTCACAGACTACAGTGAACACTGAAACACAACTATTCACTATCTGTGAAAAGCTCCTTTGTGTAGTTCTATAGTGTTTGCAACCAATGTATTGTATACGGATGGAAGCGCGTCACACTAATAGATTATATTTTTTTCCACTAAATGGAGCAGCACCAATTAGAGAAAAATGTGAAGGATGAGGCAGTGACACACGCTCAGCAGACTACAACCGGCAGTGGTTGAAGAACTAACTGGAGCGTGATCTGCACTCAAAAAATCAAAACCCTCACAGACTGCAGTGAACACTGAAACACAACTATTCACTATCTGTGAAAAGCTCCTTTGTGTAGTTCTATAGTGTTTGCAACCAATGTATTGTATACGGATGGAAGCACGTCACACTAATAGATTTGATTTTTTTCTAATATAATGGAGCTGCACCAATTCCACTAAATAAAATAAAAAAAAAGAGTCAGTGACACGTGCAGATGCCTACAAACAGCGGTGGATGCAGAGCAAACTGCAGCGTCACCTGCACTGTCACACACACACCTTGCACAGAGCTGTTAAAACAACACTGGCAAAATGAAGCTTTACACAGCGGTTGGTAAACTAGCCTGCCTCAAGCACAGTAGTACACAAAATCGCAATATGTAACTGTCCCTCAGAGTTAGCAGAGTAGCGTTCTGTCCCTTACTGAGTTCACAGCACAGTGACGTCTAAATGGCGGCGGCGCCTTTTATAGTGCATTCTGACATCATTTCAGCAGCCAATCACAGCCATGCCATTAGTTAAGATGACCGCAGCATTACAGGATGTGCCCACACTTCGTAGGATTCCTCATTGGCTGACTAAAATCACATTGCCTCTCAAAGAATTATGGGAACTTCCGATTCCGGTATACGATATGGGAAAAGTATCGGAATTAAGTATCGGAATTCGATAACGCGAATATCGGCCGATACCCGATACTTGCGGTATCGGAATGCTCAACACTACCCGCCAGACTAGCAGAGCATATTTGTACATTTTTTAGACATTTCTTGTAACAATTGGGCTCCATTTCAAAATCTCCTTCTGACACCAATCAATAACGAAATTGTGAATTTGCAATCATTGAAACCCCCAGTACCAATCCAGCAGGTAAATTATCCAACACAAAACAAGAGATGGATTCAGAGTGGAGTGCTCCCACTTGGAGAGTGAAATCCACTGTTGCTCTCTTGACCAAATTGTCAAGGGCGATAATTTGAATGAGTCTTTCTAAACTAACTGTCCCTAACCCTAACTTCAGAACCAGTCCCAAGTCAATAAAGTTAACATCAGACCCACAGTTAATAAACACCAATGTTAATAACACCTGGTTCTCAAAGGAAATCATTGTATTTATCAGTACTTTATCAGAGGAAGCCAAAGGTACCTGTGAGTCTGGGTGACCTCTTCGGCTGTCAACCAGATTCACATGCTTTCCCGATGGTTTGATAGCTTGAGTTGGGCAATTTTTAAGAAAATGTCCAGAGAGACCCCAGTAGAGTCCGAGATCTTGTCTCCATCTTCTCTCCACAACGCAAAGACTGGCAACTCTAATCTCTGGTAAATGGACCTGCTCTTGGGAAGTATAACATGCGCCCTGCTGCTCACCATGTCTCTCATGAATTCTGCGGTCCATTCATATGGCCAGAGTCATGGCCTCCATCAGAGAACAAGGGGCGTCAAGGAGGACCAGAGAATCCTTGAGTGTCTCGGAAAGGCCTCTTCGAAACTGGCACATAAGAGCAGCATCGTTCCATAGAACTTCGGTGGACCACTGCCGAAACTCAGTACAGTAGTCCTCAGCTGTGCAACCCCCCTGTGCCAGGTTCATGATCTTAGCCTCAGCGACATGAATTCTGTCGGATTTGTCAAATATAAGACCTAAACTATCAAAAAAGCCATCAACAGAAAACTGTTCTGGGGCTCGTGGGGAGAAAGAAAATGCCCAGGGCTGAGGACCCCCTCGCAGTAGGAACATGATTAGTCCCACCTGCTGGAACTCCTCCCCTGATGACAAAGGGGGAAAAAGAATAAAAAATAACATGTCCCTCTCCATATAATTAGTGGGCATCTTGTTTTAGCTCCATTTTGACACTGTAACAGCGCAGAGAGGGGTGATCCTGATGCTGGCACTGTTAGCAGCAAGATTTTGTCTAGTTAGCTAGGTGGTTGTCAATCAGTCAGATAGTGTAGCTAGCTATTGTCCAGTGTGGCTCTTAAAATTTACCTTCCAGCATTTTCTTTTGTTGCTATTACTGAGGTCCACAGACAAAGCCAGCAGGGCACATATCCTACAAGTGTGTTGTTCATGCTTCTATTGTGCTCCATGCACGAGTATAGCAATCTAAATAATATTTTTTCACTAGCTAAATATGAAACAGCCTGCTGTATCCCACTTTGTGATTTTGAGCTGTCGTGATATAAAACTGTCTACAGACCTAAGGCACATTAAAAAAAATATTTTTCCTGTTGCAAAAGTTAGACAACCTGCCGTATCACACTGTCATTTTTGTTGGGTTGAAATTAAGCTGAAGAGGCCTGATCCAGAGGCCACAAAAAATTCTGTTCTTCTGTTCCTAGGGTCATACAGTAGGAGACCTGACTTTCAAATAGTTTGCAGCATCAAGTGTGTTATAGAGGCCTGATCCAGAGGCCATTCTTCTGTCCTAATGTCATACACTACAGTAGGAGACCTGACTTTAAAATTGTTTGTAGCATCTAGTATGTACAATACAAAATAATATTGCGGTACCGTATTAGCCAGAAAAATCGATGTAAATACCTATGTCCCAAAAATGAGGAAAGTATTCAAGTAAGGATACCTTTATTGGCTAACCAGAGAAATTGTATTAGCAAGCTTTCAGGGCTCAAAAGGTCCCTTCCTCAGGCTATATTACAAGTGAATTCACTTGTAATATATAATATTACAAGTGATGCACACTAGATGCTTCAATGTAAATACTTATGTCCCAAAAAATTAGGAAAGTATTCAAGGAATGATACCTTTATTGGCTAACCAGAGAAATTATATTAGCAAGCTTTCAGGGCTCAAAAGGTCCCTTCCTCAGGCTATATTACAAGTGATACAGGCCTCATCCACACTCAAACAATTCTTTCTTCTTCGACTAACATGATACAGCACAACATATTTCACCTTGGAATTTACTGTCCCTGAAATTCAGCCTTTTGCAGAGGTGGTGCAGAGTTTAAAATCTAATTTTTTGTTGCTAATACTGTGCTCCTACCACACTATCTGAGCAACATGACTGGGAAAAAGTGAGGCCATGGTGGAAGGGGAATTAGGCTTGATGTTCTAGGTGTACGTGGGGTAAATGGTAATGTTTATGAAAGCACTAGTGAACCAATGTCACATCCTATGCATAGACAACTAACAACTTCTGTTATTGGCCGGACTACTCCACTACCTTTCTTTGGCAGATGCACAGTGGTACGCCTTGTTGATGAGGCCCAGAAATAGCATGTGCTCAAGTGGATGACAAATGCAGCTTCAAATTTCCTCTCCTCCTCCTCCTGCACCTCAACATCACACCCAGTTACAGTCCACAGAGGTGGCACTCAAATTCCCCTTGCTTCGCCCCACAACCCAAATTACCAACCATACAACTGGCTGAACAGAACCACAGATGGGTGAGTCTGAAGAGCTGTTCACACATTCTATGCCATGGTCATCAGAAGTGTACTCAAAACCTTAATAGTCAAGAGGAGGAAATCTGCACAGATGCCCAAAATATTTTTTAGCTTGGATCTGCGGCAGGACGAAGTAAGGTCCGAACAGCATCCTGACCCTCGTCATCAGACGTTAAAACCCTGAAGGGGGAGGTAATCCTGATGAGACCCAGATATCTGAGGCTTGCGCAGACTGTATTGTACTGTTAGGGCAGAAAGAGGAGGAGGGTGACTCCAAGGGCGAGGAATGTGATAACACAGAGGACATGTCACACAAAATAGTTAATAAATAACATTTCCCATATGTCTACTTTACATGTGCACAAATTTTGAAACATAATTTTTTGCTAGGAAGTTATAGGGGTTAAAAATTTCCTAGCGATTTCTAATTTTTACAAAAAAATTTACAAAACCATTTTTTTCGGGACCACAATCACATTTGAAGTCACTTTGAGGGATCTATATGACAAAAAATACCCAAAAGTGACATAATTCTAAAAACCTCTCCCCTCAAGGTGTTCAAAACCATATTCAAGAAGTTTTTTCACCCTTCAGGTGCTTCACAGGAATTAATGGAATGTGGAAGGAAAAAATTAACATTTAACTTTTTTCCCAAAAATATTACCTTATACCCAATTTTTTATTTTCACAAGGGTAGCATTTGTGGGGGAAAACTACAGTTTTGCTGTACGGCAGAGCTTGGAAGAGAAGGAGGGCCAATTGACTTTTTTATGTAAACTGTGCTGGAATAATTAGCGGAGGCCATGTTGCGTTTGGAGAGTCCCTGATGTGCCTAAACAGTGTATACCGCTCACAAGTGACATGATTTTGGAGATTAGACCCATAAGGGAACATATCTACATGTGTGGTGATTACTATGAACCCCTAAGTGCTTAAGAAAATTACCCTTTCTGCCATATGACGTCCTATCCAATCCATGTGCCCTGGGACTTAATTCCTAAGGATGGGACAGTACATCATAGTCGTTCGGCCGCGCTCACGGGGGGGAGTGCGGCTGATCTTGGCCGGGTGTTAGCTGATTCTCACTGCTGACACCTGGAACTAAGTGCCAGGAGCGGTCACGGAATCTCCTGGCACTTTAACCCGGGACAATGCGATCAAACATGATCGCAGCGTTCTGGTGGCTTTAGAGGGGCTGACAACCCCTCTGATTTTGGATCGGAGACCCCGCAGCTTGCCGCGGGGTCCCAATCACTGCCATGGAGACCTGATGTCGTCACGACAACATCTCCAGACCTGAGGGACTTCCTGTCATGTGCAGTGATAACCAGGAAATCTCTCAGGTCAGTGCACAGAAGCTGCAGCGCTGATAGCTTCTATAGAATGCAGATCTGCATGCTATAGTAGAGATCAGCTTGCACAAAATGAGTGTCCCATAGTGGGACAATGTGTAAAAGTAAGAATTAAATAAAAAAATTAAGAAAAATTGTAAATTGTTTTAAAAAATAATAATAAAAAAATCAATATTTATTCTATCAATAAATACATATTTTAATAAAGCAAAATCTAAACAATAAAAGTACACATATTTGGTATCCCGCATCCGTAACGACCTGCCCTATAAAACTGTCTCATTAGTTAACCCCTTTAGTGAACACCATAAAAAACAGGGCAAAAAAACAATGCTTTATCATCATATTGCCAAGCAAAAAGTAGAATACCACACGATCAAAAAAACGGATATAAATAATGATGGTACCGTTGAAAACATCATCTTGTCCAGCAAAAAACAAGCCCCCATACAGCATCATCAGCAAAAAAAAAAAAAGTTATGACTCTCAGAATAAAGCGATGCAAAAATAATTATTTTTTCTATAAAATAATTTTTATTGGATAAAAGTGCCAAAACATAACAAATTATATAAATGAGGTATCGCCATAATCGTACTGACCCGAAGAATAAAGCTGCATTATCAAATTTACTACACACTGAATGGTATAAACGCCCCCCCAAAAGAAATTCATGAATTGTTGGTTTTTGTTCATTCTGCCTCTTAAAAATCAGAATAAAAAGCGATCAAAAAATCTCATGTGCCCGAAAATGGTACCAATAAAAACTTCAACTCGTCCCACAAAAAACAAGACCTCACATGACTCTGTGGGCCAAAATATGGAAAAATTATAGCTCTCAAAATATAGTGATGCAAAAACTAGCTTTTGAAATAGTGTGTGACAGATTCAAAACATATAAACCAGCTATAAATAGTAAATTAACCCCCCTTTATCATCCCAATAGTTAGGGAAAATAATAAAAAAAAGAATTTTATTTATTTCCATTTTCCCAATTAGGGTTAGGGTTGGGGCTAAAGTTAGGGTTAGTGTTGGGGCTATAGTTAGGGTTAGGATTGGGGCTAGAGTTGGGGTTAGAGTTTGGATTATGGTTAGGGTTGGGATTAGGGTTAGGGTTGGGATTAGGGTTAGTGTTGTGTTAGGGTTAGGTTTATGGTTTCAGTTATGGTTAGGGTTGGGATTAGGGTGTGTTGAGGTTGGGGTTGGAGTTAGAATTGGGGGGGTTTCCACTGTTTAGGCACATCAGGGTCTCTCAAAATGTGACATGGCGTCCAATCTCAATTCCAGCCAATTTTGGTTTAAAAAGTCAAATGGCGCTCCTTCCCTTCCGAGCCCTGCCGTGCACTCAAACAGTAGTTTTGCCCAACATATGGGGTGTCGGCATACTCAAAAGAATTTGCACAACAACTTTATCTGTCAATTTTTTCCTTTAACCCTTGTGAAAATAAAAAAATTGTTTGTTAAATATCATTTTTGTGACTAAAAAGTTAAATGTTCATTTTTTTCCTTCCACATTCCAAAAATTCCTGTGAAGCATTTGAAGGGTTAATAAACATTTTGAATGTGGTTTTGAGTACCATGAGGGGTACAGTTTTTTTTAATTGTGTCCCTTTGGGGATTTTCTGCCATATAAACCCCTCAAAGTGACTTCAAATGTGAGGTGGTTCCTAAAAAAATGGTTTTGTAAATTTTGTTGTAAAAATGAGAAATCGCTGGTCAACTTTTAACCCTTATAGTTTCCTAACAAAAAAAAATTGTTTCCAAAATTGTGCTGATGTAACGTAGACATGTGGTAAATGTTATTTAGTATCTATTTTATCTGAAATATTTTTTTATTTTAAGGGCATAAAAATTCAAAGATTGAAAATTGCAAAATTTCAACATTTTCACCATTTTTCCATTTTTTTCATAAATAAAAGCAAGTTATATTGAATAAATTTTACCACTAGCATGAAGTACAATATGTCGTGAGAAAACATTCTCAGAATCGACAAGATCCGTTGAAGCATTCAGGAGTTATTACCTCATAAACGGACAGTGGTCAGAATTGTAAAAATTGGCCCAGTCATTAATGTGCAAACCATCCTTGAGGGTTAAGGGGTTAAGCTGTGAAATTAAAAAAAAAATCACATTTTTCGCTCAAAAATAATTTTTAGCCCGAAATTTTGCATTTTTCCAAGAGTAACAGGAGAAATTGCACCATGCAATTTGTTGTGCAATTTCTCCTGAGTACGCCAATACCTCATATGTGGGGGAAAACGACTGCTTTGGTGCATGTCAGGGCTCATATTTGTATGCAAAATATGCTGGAATCAATAGCGAACCTCATGTCTAGGGTTGAGCATTCCGATACTGCAAATATCGGGTATCGGCCGATATTGGCTGTATCGGAATTCCGATTCAGAGTACCGATATTTTCGTCATATCGGATACCGGAATCGGAATTGTCATTGTCACTGTCAGTGTCCGTCGGTCGGGTCTGTCAGGAGTCAGCGGCACTTACCCGGCAGAAGATCTCCGGCGGTCACATCCCGGACTGCTTAATGGCCGCCATCCTCTTCTCCCCGGCGGTCACATGCAGTTTCTCGCGATAACTGCAGTGACTGCTGGGTAATCGCGGCCGTAAAGCAGTCCGATGACGTCACCGCCGGAGAAGCTGGTAAGCAGCTGTGCTGTTCCGGGATGTCAGGCTCTGCCTGTCATTCCGATGTAGCAGAGCTGGATCGTCGTGGGACTGTCGTTATGGACTACGTCGGACAGGTGGTATACTGTTGGTTTGTTTTTTTTATTTTTTTACAGGAGATCGATGGCGTCACAGGAATGAGAGAGTAATAAAAAAAATGAAAACTGTGTTGTCTTTTATTTCATTAAAAGACTTTTTTCTTGCTGTGTCTTTTTTTTACACATTTAAAAACTTTGGGATTAATAATGGATCGGTGTCTTATTGACACCTCTCCATTATTAACCGGGCTTATTGTCACCGTGCAATCAACGGTGACATTAACCCCTTATTACCCCGCTTGCCACCGCTACAGGGCAAGTGGGAAGAGCCGGGTAAAGTGCCACAATTGGCACATCTTTTGATGCGCCAAATGTGGGGCTGCTGTAGCCTGGTATTATCAGGCTGTTGAGGGCCAAAATCCATGGGCCTTGACAGTCTTTTAATACCAGGCCGCAGCAGTCTGCATTTTACTTGGCTGGTTAACAAAAATAGGGGGACCCCTACGCCGTTTTTTTTTCGAGGGGATCCCCTATTTTTGCTAACCAGCCAAGCTAAGCAGACTGCTGTGGCCTGGTATTATCAGGCTGGCAAGGTCCATGGATCTTGGCTCCTTACCAGCCTGAAAAACCAGGCCTCAGCGGTCTGCTTCATCTGGCTGGTTAACAAAAATAGGGGGGACCCCACGCCATTTTTTTTTCGAAGGGAACCCCTATTTTTGTTAATCAGTTCCCTCTGACGTCACTGATGGTGTCCTTGGCTGACCTGAAGTGAAAGTGGAAAGCAATCAATTAAGCTTTCCACTTCCTCTCCTGTCAGCCAGGAGAGGAGCTCATTCATTTGGGGGTTTACTGTGAGGCTGCAGCATTAGCTGCGGTCCCTGCAGTAAACATTAACCCTTTCTGAAGGATTACACCGTGGGACCTGACTGTGCATCGGATTGGTAAGAATAATTTTGCTTTATTATTTTATTTTTATTACAGGAAATGGTTTTAGCAGGTAAATAAAATATGGTCAAAAACTGTGTGATTATTTCATTAAACTTCTTTTTTACTAAAGTGTGTGTGTTTGATTTTTCTTTCATACAATAGGATTAATAATTGATAGTTGTCTAATTGACAGCTCTCAATTATTAACCTGGCTTAAAGTGACCTTTCAATTGCAAGGTCATTTTAACCCCTTATTAACCCATTCGCCACCGCTACAGGGCAATGGGAATAGACGGGCAAAGTGCCAGAAAGGGCAAATCTAATTAGAGATTTGCCCTTTCTGGGGTGTCTGGGGGCAGATGTTAAGTAGCCGGGGGGCCAAAAAAAATGGTCCCTCTCTGGGCTATTATTATCTGCCCCCACTCACTGGCTTTGTCTGTCTGGTTGCAAAAATAGGGCGGAAGCCCACGCATTTTTTTTCAGCAATTTTACACCTCATATATATATATACATGTCATTGAATTTGTGACACATATATATATATTTATATTTATAGTTCATACACTTCTACATAGTATAATAGCCGCTAATTCAATTGCCGGCTTTTGTGAAAATGCAGAACCCGACATGAAATGACACTTGGTGTACATAGGGTTAACCATGTCTTTTCATGTAGTTTGATATCTGATTTGCACAAACAATTACATGAGTGTAAGTGTGCAAAATTTCACACCTGTAGGGGTTAATTAAAGGTGTAAATTCGTAGCAAAAAAGTCCGTTTTTTACAACGAATTTACACCTTTAATTAACCCCTACAGGTGTGAAATTTTGCACACATAGACTGATGTAATTGTTTGTGCAAATCAGATAGCAAAGGACATGAAAAGACATGGTTAACCCTATGTACACCAAGTGTCATTTCATGTCGGGTGCTTCTGTCTTTTCACAGATGCCGGCTTTACCCGGCAATTGAATCAGAGGATATTTTACTATGT
The DNA here is from genome assembly GCA_033576555.1 of Oophaga sylvatica. Taxonomy (NCBI): domain Eukaryota; kingdom Metazoa; phylum Chordata; class Amphibia; order Anura; family Dendrobatidae; genus Oophaga; species Oophaga sylvatica. The sequence continues at coordinate 451,639,977 of JARQOD010000002.1, read as the reverse complement.
AGAAGTGTATAAACTATACATATATGTATATATACATGTCACAATGACATGTATATATATATATATATATATATATATGTATTCTATGTGTGTATATTTAGTGTTTACAAGGAAAGAAAGGTTTTTTTAGTTACGATATTTTGTTCCCATAGACTTACATGGGACTTCCGGTATCGGTATCGGGTATCGCCGATATTTTAGTGATATCGGTGATACCATTCCGATTCCGATACTTTTGGATATCGGAAAGTATCGCTCAACTCTACTCATGTCGCATTTGGAGAACCCCTAATATGTCTAAGGAGAGGAAACCCCAAACAAGTGACCCCATTTTGGAAACTAGACCGCTCAGGGAACTTATCTCAATGTGTGGTAAATAGAGATGAGCAAAACTTTCAAGGTTCTGTTTGGCGAACTTCCCAGTCAGTCACCTGTCACTAAGTGAACAATTAGTATTTTTTTTCTGAGATAGTGTGCCTGTGTTAAGGTACTGCCACACTTAGCGATCTCGTTAGCGATCTAGATAACGACGCAAGCTAATGAGATCGTTGGTGTGATCTCTTTTAGGTCGCTAGTAGCTGCCAAACAGGAGATCTCATAAACGACACATCAGCGGTCAGCGATCTCTTTAACGACTTTGGCGGTCGTTAGGATGTCATTAGCATGTACTGAGCGCTTCTGATTCATAGGAATTTCCAGCAATCGCTCCTGCTCTCTGCGTCCTGCTAGCCTGCTTTGCTACTTCTGCGATCCTCTCTGTGATGCAAAAGAGAACTTACAGATATTGCGATCCACTTCGTGACGCTAAACACCATATGCGTCACAAACGAGGTTGCTCGTCGTTCACAAAAGGTGCCAAACACAACGATATAGGCTCACCAGCTGGACGCCAACGATCAAAAAACAGTCCAGAACTCTAGTGAACGATCAGCGACATCACAGCAGGGGCCACATCGTTGCTACATGCCACACACAATGAGGTCGCTAACGAGATCGCTAAATAGTGAAGTTTTAGTGATCTCGTTAGCGATCTCGTTTAGTGTGGCATACCCTTTAGGGTTCGAGTTCCCACTGCTGCACAAAGGGAGTCTCGAACCAGTCCCGCTGCGGTCCCCATCCATCTCCGTCCACAGTGGAACCTGCTCAGCAGAGATGTCAGTCCCAGTGTCATGCCCATTCCAATACTGTGCAGAGACTTGCTGCTGCCCCTCCTGGATCTTCTATTATAGCCAGTGCTGGAGCAGACGTCTTTTGGACGAAGTCCTGCGTTTCCCCTTCTGAGCATGCCCAGGGTAAGATCTCTCATTGGAGATCAGGGGTCACATGTTCAGGTACTGCAGCAGCTCCTATTGGTCCGCCAGGAAGGTCCTGAAACTACATGTGTTTTGGAACAGTTTCTCATTGGTCCCTAGTTCTGGCAGGTCCTGTAGCTGTTACTATAAAAGGGTGGCATGGCTGGGCCGCCATGCGCTAGTATCAATTGTATTATGTGCTTGCGCCAGTGTGATCATGTACGCATGTGGTTAGGGCTCGGCTGAAATAAGCCCTTAGAATACCGGCACCACCGGTGAGGAGATTTGGGTGCACGTGGTTAGGGCTTGGCTGAAATAAGCCCCTAGAATACCGGCTTCTCTGGTGAGGAGATTGCTTGAATGCGTTGCTGTCTGCATGATCACGGACTGCTATCCGCACAGCAGTTATCTGTGTATCCCTGTGAGTCTAACAGGACACAGTATTTTTCTCAGCGGCTCTGTGACGCAACAGGGTTCACTTTATAACGCTGGTTCAGCGCCCTAGCGTTTTACTTTGCGGCTCACTGAAGCTAAGTGAGTTCGCACTTATCGCCATATAGCGCTGTGGCATTCCCGTTAGCGGCTCTGGGGATTAACAGATTTCGCACTTACTGCCACAGCGTGCTACGGCGTTTATTTTTGCGACTCTGCGGGATAACAGAGTTCGCTACTTTCGCCATCTTACTAGCAGCGGGCTTCGCCTGCACGGTGGAACCCGGGCTGCGAACACACCTCTCTACTATATTCTCTACTATATCTATTAGCTGCGTTCCGCAGACCCTAACAGCCTGCACAACAATATTAGCTCAAACGATTTTAATTACAAAATTGGGCCTAGTGCCTGTACATCAACATTAGCCCAAATGATTTTGGTTAGGAAATGTGACCTCCTGCATCCTGACTGCAACACATTATTAGCCCTAACAATTCTGATTAGGAAATGGGCCTGATGCCTGCACCACAATATTAACCCAAACGATTTTGATTAGCAAATGTGACCTGAGTCCTGACTATGACACTCTATTAGCCAAAATGATTTTGAGTAGGAAATGTGGACTCCTGCCTGCACAACACTATTAGCAGAAAGTTTTAGATGCTGGAATGTTGATTTCACAACTATAACTATATGACCACTTGCAGTAGCAGCAGGAGCAACCTCTCTGTGCTGTTACACTGAAAAAATGGCTCCATCAAAACATGTCCGATTTTTATATGAAAAGGGACATGCGACTTTGGCAGCCTATGACATAAGCCTTTTGTGTCTGGATAGTGTTGATGGTTTCTGCTCCTTCACTGGCTGCCGAATGTACACACATTAAATTAATTTAAAAAAAAAATTACACTCCGTCGCTCCTCTGACCTATACACACCCCCTCCCCTCATAAAACACAGCCCCCAGCTCATCATACAGAACCACTATCTTAACCAAAGTCCTAACAAAAGCATTAATGGAAACGCGATAATTTACCGAACTATAACCAAATTTTGCCAATTTTGAGAAAAAATATTCGGGTATCTGAACACGAATCCGAATGTGCTACGTTAATGCCGAATTTGAGATTGGAGAATGTTTTCCGAACAAGTTCACTCATCTGTAGTGGTGAGCACCTTAAACCCCAGAAGTTTATTATATTGTGCCGTAAAAAAAAAAAAATCACATTTTTCACAAAACATGCTCTTTTAGCCCTATTTTTAGCCCCAGGAGAAAATGCACCATACAATTTGTTGTACAATTTCTATTGAGTATGCAAATAATCAATACGTGGAGGAAAACTACTGTTTGGCGTATGGCAGGGCTGGAAATGGAAAACGCACTATTTGACTTTGAATGCAAAATTTGCATTAATCGTTAGCGGAAGCCATGTGGTGTTTGGAGAGCCCCTGATGTGTGGTGAATACATTAAACCCACAGGTGCTTCAAAGAAATTTATGACATTGAGTGGTGAAAATAAAAAAAAATCACATTTTCCCCATGAATTTTTTTAGCACCATTTTTTTATTTTCACAAGGGTAACAGAAGAAAATGGAACCCAAAATTTGTTGTGCAATTTCCCATGAGTACGCAGAAAGCACATGTGTGGGGGGAAACTACTGTTTGGGTACAAGGCAGGGCTCAAAAAGGATGGTGTGACGTTTTGGAATGCAAATTTTTATGGAATGTTCTGCGTATGTCATGTCATGTTTGGAGACCCCTGATGTGCCTAAACAGTAGAAATCTCCCACAAGTAACCCTATTTTGGAAACTGGACCCATCAAACAATTAATCTATATTTTTACAATTTTTTATTTTCACAAGGTTAACAGGGGAAAAAGGACCACAAAATTTGTCCTAAGATCACAGATCCCCCTTGTGTGGTTAAAAACTACTTTTGAGGCAGAGTGCAAAGCTCAGAAGGGATGAAGCGCAATATCTGAGTTCAGATTTTGCTGGACTGGTTTGAGGGTGTAAAATGTCACAGAATTTTATACTATTTGGCACTGAAGAAAAAATAATTACATTTTTACCATCAAAATTTTGTTTTAGCCCCCAGATTTTACATTTTCACACTTGGAAATTGGCAAAAATCGCACCAAGATTTGTTCCACAATTTTTGCTGAATGTGGAAATACCCTATATGTGACTGTACAGTACTGCTTAGCCATACTGTGAGACTCAGTACAATCCCCTCACAAGTGACCCCATTTTGGAAATTATACCCCTTTGGGAATTTATCCACAGATGTAGTGACGATTTTGACTCCATGGGCATTTTCCAGAAACAAGCAGCAGTTGGATGTTGCTGTGTGAAAATTGCAAAAAGCCATTGATGTGCCGGTACGTTGCAGACACTAGTACGAGTACGTTGTAGTCACCAGTACATTTTAGTGCCCAGTATGCTGTGGTGCGCAGCTGATGCTTCTGGAGAAACACACCTGTAAATTAGGCAGGCTGTCATCTTCTACAGAAATGCCAAACATGTGGATGTTAAATGTGGTTTACGCTCACTGCAGCTCAGAAAAGAGGGGGTATTCGGATTTGGGAGCGCAGAACTTATTGAATTTCTTTTGTGGGGCGAGGAGCTAAAGATATAGTGCTTTTCAAGAGCCTTTTTACTACAAGTAACTTGAAAATCCCCCTTTATTTCTGTTGACAGATGACGGAGATGAGCAGGGACTTGCTTTTTTCATTAATTAAGTTGAAGCTTTTGTTGGGAACATTTTACATAATATTTGGGATCACATTTATCCAGCGGTCTACACTTAGCACTTACATCGGGGTTTCCATCTAAATCTCTGAGTGACATGATTCAGAGGAAACTCCTGAGTGATCCATTCGCTATAATGAGTCAGCAGTTACTCTGAACATCTTCTGGCTTCTGTTCAGTGTTGTCCTTCTTTTCAGAGGTGCACAAAAGTGTGGGGGACCTCTCTTTTATGCATGCCTAAAAACACAGACACCGCCGGATAAAAGGCCGCCAGACGGCATCCACAGTGCTTCCATCTGCCTACAGGGGATTCCATCTGAATCACGTATTTCAGAGATTTACACTGAAACCTCGTTGTAAGCGCTCAGCGTAGAGTGCAGGATAAATGTGAGCCGAGCCTTACTGCGATCTTTGGGAGGTAGAAAGAACAAATCAACAGCAGGTGAAGAATTGATTTTATTTATTTTTTAGGCCAGTATAACTAATTAGCCGACTTTATTCTTCAAGTTGGAGCGATTACATAGATACTAGATTTATATAGGGCTTTCAGGGTCGTCACACACTACAAGAAAATTTTTATTGCAAAAATGCATAGGCATATTTTGATAGATGTAATTTTTCTATAGTTCATCTGACAGAGTCATGAGAGGGCTTTTTTTTTGTGGGACAAGTTGACATTTTTATTGACACCATTTTCGGGCGCATGACATTTTTTGATAGCTTTCTATTACGATTTTTGGAGGCAGAATGAACAAAAACATCAATTTAGAATTTGTTTATTTGGTTTTTTTTTCAGCCGTTCTGCATGTGGTAAAATTGGTAAGTCAGCATTTATATTTGTGTCTGTACGATTACAGCGATACCACATTTATATTGTTTTTTTTAAGTTTTGGCGCTTTTACACGACAAAAACTATTTTATGGAAAAAATAATTATTTTATGCATCGCTTTTTTCTGAGATCGTGAGAGTTGCTACAGCTGACACCTGCATTTGATTGCATCGGCACTGAACGTGAGGCTGCACAACCATAGTGCTGTATATAAACGACAATTTGCATGAACACAGCTTCCGTGGCACCGTATACATAGCACATGTTGGGAAGGAGTTAAATATGGTAACCATTTGTGCACTGGAAAGTGTGTACTGAAGTATCAAAAAACAGCCAAGTATCAATATAGCATTGAGCCTAAGTACTTGCTTGTGGTGTGGTTTGCAGATGTGGAGTTTCGAGATTAATTGCAATTGAATTTGTGAATATAGTCAGCTATTGAAAGCATATGTTTGGATGGCTGTTAACCTCATTAGAAAATATTTTAACACTGTGTTGTAGAGATGAGCGTATCGATATGCATAGGATTGAGCTTAAGTGGAATTTCCTGAATTCTGCTGCTCTAAGGCTAGTTTCACACTGCATTTGGCAGGGCTGCGTAGTTCCTCCGTTAAGCCCTAACCACTGTCGCACCTCTTCCTTCAGCTCCACCTACGTCGGCATGCGTCCTGTATATCCTATCTTTAACATTGGGTATGCAGGCCATGAGAATGTATGTGAATGCCTGCGCATGTGTCGTTTTAACGCTGCGCTCACCGCAACAAAATGCAATATGTTGCGCTCGGCGCAGTGTCAAAACGACACATGCGCAGGCATCCGCATACATTCGCATGGCCTGCGTACAAAATGTTAAAGATAGGGTAAGCAGGATGCTTACCAACGTAGGCGGAGCTGAAGGAAGAGGTGCGGCAGTGGGCAGGGCTTAACGGAGGAACTACACAGCCCTCTGCAGCCCTGCTGAATGCTAGTGTGAAACTAGCCTAAGTGAATTCTAACAGTCTGTCATAAGATTAAGATTAAAAATCTGGTGTGGCAGTGCTAGCTTCAACATAATGTCCTGCAGCAATCCAATCACCTGGTATCGCACTGCCAATCAGGCAGGCTATCTCAGGCAGTATAAAACATAGGGGCCAGCAAAAGAATGCCATATTATGCTTGTACTATGTAGTGATATGAGCGCTCAGAGTGCAAAAGATAGGGAAACTGTTCATCCTTCATAATTGAAGATTACCATGACTTTAGGGTTTAGAGGTGGATCAGTGGCTGTGGGTCTGGAGGTGACTGATGAGGCCAATCCTAGCCCTGAAAGCTCTCCCACATACATGACATAATTAATTAGCTGTGTTCAGGACAGTAGATACCACTTGTGTCTTGCACACAGCTCGCTTTCTTTTTGCCTCAAAAATTCTCCTATCTTTAGCTGCACATGCAAAGCCGTATTTGCCACTAGGCACTGGAGGGCACGTGCCTAGGGGGGCGGCACCAAGACAGGAAATAACATTTTTTTAATCTCCCCTCCGTTAGACAATCCAGGAAATCTGCTGTCTTTTTGTAGGGGGCTGGGGCAGGGTCAGGAGGGGCTGGAAGCTCCTCCATATTCACCTTGATGCAGGGAGCTGACTGACCAGGAAGTAGTGGTGCCGCAACTTCCGGGGTCAGAGAGGTCCCTGCATCTGAGGTGCTGCAGCGTCTGTGCATGTGAGGAGGATGACATTATCTCTCACAGCAGACATCACAGCAGAGGAGGGGGAGGAAGACTACATGGGAGGAGGACACAGGAGCAGGTGAGCACTCATGGGAGTTGGAAGTTTCACCCCCAGCAGTTTGCCCCCAGGTACACGTTGCCCCCGAACATTTCACCCCCAGCATTTTGCCCCCAGGATGTTTCGCCCCGCACATTTCACCCCCAGGATGTTTCGCCCCCGAACATTTCGCTCCCAGCAGTTCGCCCTCAAACATTTCGCCCCCGGCAGTGCACCCCCGAACATTACGCCCCTGGAAGTTCGCCCCTGAACATTTCGCCCCCGGCAGTTCGCCCTCAAACATTTCGCCCCCACCATTTCGCCCCCAGGATGTTTCGCCCCCGAACATTTCGCCCCCGGCAGTTCGCCCCCAAACATTTCGACCCCAGCATTTCGCCCCCAGGATGTTTCGCCCCCAAACATTTCGCCCCGGCAGTTCACCTCCGAACATTTCGACCCCAGCATTTCGCCCCCAGGATGTTTCGCCCCCAAACATTTCGCCTCCGGCAGTTCGCCCCCGAACATTTCGCCCCCAGCATTTCGCCCCCGGCAGTTCGCCCCCAAACATTTCGCCCCCCGCAGTTCGCCCCCGAACATTTCGCCCTCAGCATTTCGCCCCCAGGATGTTTCGCCCCCGAACATTTCGCCCCTAGCAGTTAGCCCCCGGATGTTTCGCCCCCAGCTTTTTGCCCCCAGATGTTTCGCCCCCAAATTAGGCAGGGAATTTCGGCCTTGTGTTTTAACCCTACGACCTCTTTCACAGTAGGCACTTTCCCAAGTACTAAGCACTGGAAAATCGCTAAGAAGATTGCCAATGTTGAATATATAAGTCAATGGCTGGCAAAGCGAGGTGTTGTTTCGGCCAGCTCTTTTTATTTTGTTACAGGAGCTATTTTTGAGCACTTAGCGTTCATCAATGGCCTGTATCTTATGGGTCATTACCGAGAGTGCTCACAAAAGCGCTCTCAAAAATGCTAGTAAACCACGTGCTTTGGAGTTCTAAAACAGTGGTAGCATAAGGGTGCTTTCACACTTCCGCTACATATGCACTACAGGCCACTAGTTCGCTTCTGTAATGCCGCCGTTCCGCTAACCTGCAGGGTTAACCTTGCCTCGGGGTCAGCTGGATGTCAGATCCAGAGCAGATCGACCTCTGGCGGCCCCAAACACAAGTGTGAAAGCACCTTTAAAATTACAGTGTACAGGAGACCTAAAATCAAAACAATTTTGAACTTTTACCTGACCCAGCACTGACCAGCTTTGTTGCAAGTTTTGTTGCAGATGTAACAAGTAGCAGGTCAGATGTCCTGCAAGTTACATTAGACTAGCTTTTGTTCCATCTGTACATCAGAATATAGCAGTGTTTGAAATCTCCACAAAGAGAGAAGTGTACTGCCACAAAAAATCAGTCAGCTTCCACAGCAATTCACTTTCTACAACTATGAATTCAGTTCTGTCCAAACGTGGAAAGAGGAAGTTGGTCCATGAGAATCACATTTACTTATTTTCCAAACGATCCGCTGATGATGTCCATTCCATCTGGGTATGTGAAAAACGATCGACTTGCAAGGGATGTGTTTGGACCAATGAAGAATCTGGCGAAGTTGTGAAAGTAGTCAATCTTCACAGTCACGCAGCACAAGCTGCAAGACCTGAAGCAATCCGACTTGTTAATGAGGCAGTCACCAGGGCAAGGACAACACAGGAGACACCACAACAGATTTTCACAGACGTCGTTTCAGGAGCCCATTCAAATGTTGTAGCACTTCTCCCAAGGAAAGCATCACTGAAGAGAACAATACGATTAGCAAGGCAACTTGGCAATATCCCAAGGTTACCTCAAACCCTTGATCAACTTGTTATCCCCAGGAGTTTCAGGAGATCAGTATTGATGGTGTCCAGCAGCAGTTCCTTCTGCATTACTCTGGTAAGCTACTTAACTATTTAACATTGTATTAAAACAATTCCATTATGCATAATTTTTTTTTAAACAAAAATATATCATTTTCCAATGGGACAATATATGTTGTAAAAAAGTATTGGTTGGCCCCTTTACACTAGATTTTGCTTCAGTTTTTTTTTATTATGAAATCAGAAAATCTGGAGCAAAATGTGAGTTTTTAATGTGAGATATGAACAGAGGCTTCTGATTAGGATATTTTTTTTTAATTCATCCCAAAATTGTCTGATGCTTGTTACACTTTTTCTGTTATTTCCTCTACTAATACTTTCATTTTAAATTAGGAAATGGACACAGCCGTATGTTCATATTTTGAACAAGAGACAATCTCCATCTACTGGCACAAAGTAAAGAGTGGTTTGCTGATGGCATGTTTTTCACTACACCAGCCTTGTTTAAGCAACTTTACACAATCCATGTAGTCCATAGCGGCCTTGTTGTTCCGCCAGTGTACACCTTGCTGACAGACAAGGCCGTTCTACATACCAGAGGTTGCTGCAAGAGCTGAAGAACTTGCAGCCTGGACTGCAGCCAGACAACCTGATGTTGGATTTTGAACTAGCTGCAATACAGGCATTTGAAAGTGAATTCCCCAACCTTGAGAAGACTGGTTGCTTTTTCCACCTATCACAGTCGGTTTTGCGTAAAGTTCAAAATGAAGGACTCAAGATGCAATACCAAGCTGACCATGAATTTGCCCGTTGGATACGCATGATACCTGCCCTGGCCTTTATAGAATTATTAGAATGTTGTGCAATCATTTGAAGAATTGGTGGAAGATCCTGACTTTCCACAAGAAGCAATACCTATTGCCAACTATTTTGAAGACAGCTATATCGGTCGAATGAATCGAAGAGGGCGTCAAGCACCTTTGTTTCCAGTTCAACTCTGGAATGTGTATGAACGAACATTGAATGATCAACAGGGCACAAATAATGATGTCGAAGGATGGCACCGTAGCTTTCAAAAAACATGTAGTACTCTTTTCCAAAATATATACCGGTTCATTAATTGTCTGAAACATCAGCAAGAGCTCCATAGTTTTGAAATTATTCAGATAATAGCAGGAAATCCCATCGCTGCAAGAAACAAAAAGTATGTTGCAGTTTCAGCAAGGCATTTGCTCTAACAAGACTTTAAGACAGTTCTGAAATGATGCATTAAGATGCAAGAATTCGGGCGCATAGTTTCTTTTCCTGACCCCTCTGCCGCAGCTGCCCAGTAGCCACAGGTGTACTAGAGGTGGCAGCGGCAGAAGGGAGGGTTAAAGGGAAATCTATCTCCTGACCAGCAGCCTCATGCAATGCACTCGGACATGATGCTGCAGCGCTGGTGGAGGGGACAGAGGGCTCACGTGTCTGGGAAGGTGCGGATCGGCCGGAGCAGTCGAAGGGTCCCTTGGTGCCGGTCTCCTGAGGGATCGCCCCAGAAGTGTCCAACTCTGCGGGCGCCCGAGTGCTGGTCACCGTTCTGTGGAATAAAGAGAAAAAATGCCGAGCACCATTTCCGGAAGACTATAAAAAAAAAAATTATGTGCTTGGATGTAGGCATATGTGTTTGGGTGCAATGTGATGTCTGTACTAAATTGTTTTCTATGTGTTGTGTGTAGTGTGATGTGTTTGAGCGATGCATGCAGGAAACTTACTAATTGCGAGCCCACTCCGGGTATCTCTCCACCCCTTCGTTCTTCTCCTGGGAGCTCCTCTTCAGGTTCCATTTCATGTTATAAATAAAAAATAATGACATAAATATAGAAATAACAGAGATGTGATTGTAAAAAAAAAAAAAAAGTACTTCTAAACGCTGACTATGCATTGGAGGGCTCCCAGAAGAAGACGTGTCCTGTGCTGCTGGGATAGAAGGGATAGTGTGGGATATTTACCATCTGCTGTCTGCTGCTGTGGTTTCCTCACTCCCAGAACTGTCCTCCTGTGTTGCTGGCGCTGAGGGCCGTCTTCGGCTGTTCAATAAAGACAAACAAAGGCCATGCAATATCAAGTGATTTTGCACGGCCCTGACTGGAAGGGATAGTGTGTGATATTTACCGTCTGTTGTCTGCTGCCATGGTCTCCTGCTCACTGTCAGGCTCTTCTTGGGCTGGTGCTGGAGGTACTGGTGTCGGCGTTGTCAGCCGGCTTGTTCTGTGGAATAAAGAGAAAAAAAGGCCATGCAATATCAAGTGATATTGCATGGCCCTGGCTGGAAGGGGTAGTGTGTGATATTTACCATCTGGCCTCTGCTCCCATGCTTTCCATCAGCAGCCGCATCTGTTGGAGTCCTGGGGGTGTAGGTGCTCCTGCTGACTCAGCTGCTGCTGTTGGCCAGCTTGTGCTGTGGAATAAAGAGAAAAAAAGGGCCATGAATATATTGATATTGCATGGCCCTCGCTGAAAGTGCTTGTCTGTGATATTTACCGTCTTGCATCTGGTCCCGGCTGCATCATGACCACAGATTCTTGGGGTCGTGCTGTTTCTGGTGGTGCTGGTCTGGCCTCCTGTTCTCCTCTCCTGCGGCTGGCTCCTCGGCGGCTGGCTCCATATGTTGCTCCTGCTCTCTTCGATGGCTGCATGGTTATGAGGGTGGTCCCACAAACATTGTTTATATAGATTGGCTGTGGGCTGGGCTACAAAACCAAAACCAGACAAAAAAGCCGGATCCGGACGCCGGATCCGGCAAAAACCGGATCTGGCGCATTGCGGCGCTCATAGACTTTCATTGTAACAAAAAGCCGGAAGCGCTGGATCCGGCGCATCCGGCCTTTTCGCCAGAGACAAAAAACGTTACATGAGACGTTTTTTCCAGACGCCGGATTGAGACCAGACGCCAATGCGGCGCGATCCGGCACTAATGTTAGTCAATGGTAAAAAAACGAATCCGGTTTTATTTTTTGCTGGATCCGATTTTCAGAAAAAATGCCGGAACTTGCCTGATTGCAAAAACCTGATGTGTGAAACAGGCCTTAGTGCTGTGTAAAAAGTAGTCTGCACAGCAGTGTACACACAGCAAAACAGCTAGCAGGCAGCCTAATAACCAGCGCTGCTGCACACAATAAATTCCTCCCCTGTCACTGGCAGGCAGCCTAATAACCAGCGCTGCTGCACACAAGAAAATCCTCCTGTCACTGCACACTAACTGTACAGCACAATTGCTATCAGCACAAGCACAGAAGAACTTCTATTTCCTGCCTAACTCTCTCCCTACTGATAAACAGCGTCAGCAACCTCTACCTACTGTTAATATCAGCAGAAGTAAAATGGAGGTCGGCGGTGAGAGCTTTTATAGACACTGTGACGCCCCCCAAAGCAAGCCAATTACTGCAATGCCCTTCTCTAAGATGGTGGTGGACGCTGCCCATGTCATCTCGTTGTCATCTCGTTGTCGTAATGCGCCATCAAAAAGTGACACCTCCAGGCTATCCAAAATGGAAGCTCCAAACATAGTATCGAAAGATAAATATAACTACATATAAGTAAAGTAACCACTCTCACCCATAGTGCCTCACTAGGATTCTATGGACAGTCAGCCCCAATGCGCGTTTCTCGTTGGCTTCTTCGGGGGGCCGTGTCTTAAGCTGTGTCCAGACCGCTATATATACCCCACTGTGCACATACTCACATGTGGTCCCATCACGGCGCGTGTATCGCTGTGCCGCGCCGGAAGTTACGGCACATCCGGCATCCATGATGCTGCGGGTCACGGGAACACCCCGTTTTGACGTCAATGACCCGCAAACGTCATTAGAGGACGCCCCAAGCGACGCTCTGGCTAAAGCAGAACGGTACATGCGCACTGGCCATTCATGGAGTAAAGAATAAAATAAGGTTCACAGGATAATGCATAAAATCTGAATATAATAGAAAATACTTCTAGAAAAAATTGCAATGTGGATCCGAGGTATGGTGGATAAATATATGAAAAGGAGATATACATAAATGTGAAACCCAATTAGAAAGAGAAAATATAAAATGATAAAATATAAGTAAATTTCATACAATGCTAGATCAAAAAATTGTGTATACAAAAATATATATGTTTAAAAATATATATATAAAAATAAAACATACTATAAAAAATATATACAAAAGTGAATTCTGTGACAAATAAAAAAATATAATATATGAATATAAATGATATACACAATATGAATATAAAACATACGGTGATATATGACGAATTATTCATTCGAGAAGGGCACACCATAAGTGCAGTGGAAACTCCATCATCTTCAGTTTCACAATCCCATCTTTCATCCAACATATTGCAGCATAAATAGATAATGTGGGGCATTAAACTAGAAAAATAAAATCAACATTAGGACACACATACAAGGACACAAATACAACATAAACAGATAGAAAAAACAAAAACATATAATAAAATTAAAAAAAGGAGCAAAACTCAATTGCTCATTCAGGCCAGCCGGTACCATATTATTGAGGGTTGAAATCCACTGACATTCTCTACGGGCAAGGACTCGTTTGAAATCCCCGCCTCTAATACCCAAATGGATACTGTCAATGCCTCGAATCCTCAATTCTTTGGGATTACTATTGTGTTTGGCCTTAAAATGACGAGGAATCGTCTTCAGAATGCCCGGGTCATCTATCTCCTTTGCTGACAAAATGTCCCTAAAGTGCTCGCGCGTTCTAATTCTCAACTCCCTTGACGTTAGTCCCACATATAACAAATTACATGAGCAACGGGCATAATAAATTACGCCAGAGGTTTTGCATGTAATGTATTGTCTAATTTTGTATTCCCTCTGACCATTAGATGAAATAAAATTACTTGCCCTCTCATGGTTTTGGCACGCCAAACAGTCACCAGTCTCTTTCTTTATAATGACTGGGTTTACAGTGTTTCCCGCGTAGTGACTTTTGCATAGGATATCTCTAAGATTCCTGCTACGGCGTGCAGTCATAAGTGGTCCCTTGGGAAGGGATCTAGAAAGTATTGGATCCGTTAATAAAACAGACCAATGTCTTTTCAGAATAGTGCGCATAAAATTCCACTGTTGGTTAAACGTGGATATAAAACGAATCTCCACATCCTTTTTAGGTCTCTTTTGGTATTCAAGGAGATCCTTCCTCGACAACCTCTTAGCGTTCCAGTAACCCTGTCTGATATTTCGCTTGCTGAATCCACGATCCCTGAACCTCTGCCCAAGGTCCGCTGCCTGCCCTTCATATAATTCATCTGAAGTACAGATGCGTCTTAATCTAAGAAATTGTCCCTTTGGGATGGCCTTGATCGTGGAACTAAGATGGGCTGATGAGGCGTGCAGTAATGAATTAACCGAGGTTTGTTTATGGAACACATCAGTGAATAAGAGGCCATTATCTTGTACCCTGATCTCAATATCCAAGAAAGAGATAATTTCCTTACTGGACACATAAGTAAGTCTAATGTTGCGATTGTTTTGGTTCAACACCGACATGAAGATATCCAATTCACTGGCACTGCTGTCATGTTTCGGTAGCTGAGGAGAAATAGCAAAAAATAGCAAATGCCGCAATACACCAGAGAGGCTGGGAACTACTGGGTTGCAGAACCCTAAACTAACCGCAACACTATAAGTAGCCGTGGAGCGTACCTACGGTGATCCTAGATGCCTCTTCACAGCCGGAGAGATAGCTACACCTAAAGACAGAAAGATGAAAGCTAACTGCCCCGTAGCAGAACCCCCAAAGAAACAGGAAGCCCCCAAACATGTAATGACGGTTAGGCAAGAAGAAAAAACGAACACAGACAGAAAATAGCATAAGCAAACGCTGGGGCCCAATACTGTCTAGATAGAACAGTATAGGAAAGAATTCTGTCTGCAACCCAAAAAACCCTGACAAAAATACCAACACTTCTGATTAACAAAAAAACCTGAGATCACACAATCTCTACCACCTAAATCAGATCTCTGGTGTAACACACAGCAATTCAGCAAATAAAAAGTGACACAGGAACAGAGCAAAAGTGCAAACACAAACTGAACACAAATGCAGTGCCAGGCCCCAAAAGGGGACCAGGCTGAAGTCCACTGAAAGGCAGCAAACCAGCAAGGAAAATCCAACCAGAGGAAAAAAAAACAGCAAATCACTTATCTGAATGATAGCAGGAATGCAAGTTGAGCTCCAACCAAGACTTGGAAGAACAATTGATTACCGGCAAGGCTGATGGGAGTTCAGGTCACTTATATCAGACCATTCGGACCTAGCTGAAAGCCATTCAGCAATTGGTTCATTACCCTCAGCAACCACCGGAGGGAGCCCCAGCTCCGAAGCCGCCTCCAACGTGTTCACAATAGTACCTCCCTTGAGGAGGGGTTACCGACCCTCACTTGCGTAACCAGGCCGATCAGGATGAGCTCGATGACAGGTACGGATCAGTCGCCTAGCATGGATGCCCGAAGCAAACACCCAAGAATTGTCCTCCTGACCATAACCTCTCCACTTAACAAAATACTGGAGTTTCCATCTAGCAAAACGAGAATCCAATATTTTCTCAACCACATACTCCAAATTGCCCTCAACCAAAACAGGGTCGGGAGGCGCAACCATAGGAACCACTGGCTTGACAAACCTCTTCAATAAGGACTTGTGGAACACGTTATGGATCTTAAATGTCCCTGGAAGAAGCAAACGGAAGGAAACCGGATTAAGAATTTCCATGATCTTATAAGGTCAAATGAACCTTGGCTTAAATTTTGGAGACGCAACCTTCATAGGGATATTTCTTGAGGACAACCAAACCAAGTCCCCCACTTTAAAACGAGGACCATCAGTCCTATGCTGGTTGGCAAACCGCTGGGCCTTCTACTGAGATAGAGACAACCTCTCCACTACCTGGTCACAAATTTGCTGCATTCGCTCCACAATAGAGTCAACCCCCGGACAGACGGAAGCCTCTGGCTGTCCTGAAGAAAATCGAGGGTGAAACCCAGAATTGCAGAAAATTGGAGACATCAAGGTGCAGAGCTAGCCCTATTATTAATAGCAAACTCCGCCAAAGGCAAAAAAGAGACCCAGTCATCTTGATCAGCAGACACAAAACATCTCAAATTAGTCTCCAAGGTCTGGTTTGTTCTCTCGGTTTGTCCATTGGTCTGAGGGTGAAATGCAGGTTTATCCTCCTGACACCCCTCCAGAGCCAGTCTCGAATTGGACGAGATGGCGGAAAGAACTACACCCTCTTTCAAAATAACAGCAGGATCAGTTAACTCATGAGAATCCGCAAAGAAACTCCTCGAGAGGGCATCCGCCTTAACATTCTTAGTGCCCGGAAGAAAAGAAGCCACAAAATTAAAACGTGTGAAAAACAAGGCCCACCTGGCCTATCTAGGATTAAGTCACTTGGCTGATTCGAGATAAACCAGGTTCTTATGGTCCGTGAGGACCACCACCTGATGTTTGGCTCCTTCCAGTCAATGTCTCCACTCTTCAAAGGCCACTTCATGCCCAATAACTCCCGATTACCCACGTCATAATTACGCTCAGCTGGAGAAAATTTTCGAGAGAAGAAGGCACAAGGGTTACTCTTAGAGGTCTCTGGATCCCTTTGGGACAAAACGACACCTGCCCCAATCTCAGAAGCATCAACCTCCACCTGAAACGGTAGAGAAACATCAGTCTGCCGTAGAACAGAAGCAGAAATGAATCTCTGCTTAAGTTCCTGAAACGCAGAAACTGCCTCAAGAGGCCAATTCACCACATCAGAACCCTTTTTGGTCAAATCAGTCAATGGTTTAACAATACCGGAGAAATTACCAATAAATTTACGATAAAAATTGGCAAAACCTAAAAATCTCTGAAGAGCCTTCAAAGTAGTAGGTTTAACCCAATCACAGATGGCCTGAACCTTGACCGGGTCCGTTTTAATAACAGACGGAGACAAAATGAATCCCAGAAATGAAACCTTCTGTACGCCAAAAAGACACTTTGATCCCTTCACAAACAGTGTATTCTCTCTCACAATCTGGAACACAATCCGAACATGTTTCACATGAGAGCCCCAGTCGTTGGAAAAAATCAAGATATCATCCAAATAAACGATCAGAAATTTATCCACAAAATCCCTGAAAATTTCAATCATATAGGACTGGAAGACGGAAGGGGCATTAGTAAGCCCAAAAGGCATCACTAGGTACTCAAAATGCCCCTTTGGGGTATTAAACGCCGTCTTCCATTCATCCCCGTGCTTAATGCGAATAAGGTTATACGCCCCCCTGAGGTCAAGCTTGGTAAACCAACTAGCACTTTTCACTCTGGAAAATAGGTCAGAAATCAAGGGTAACGGATATTGATATTTAACAGTGATTTTATTCTGGAGGCGATAGTCAATACACGGCCTCAATGAACCATCCTTTTTGGTCACAAAGAAAAAGCCGGCGCCCAAGGGTGAAGAGGATGGTCTGATATGACCGTTCTCCAAAGACTCCTTGATATAAGATCGCATAGCATCACGTTCAGGTACAGATAAATTAAAAGGCGACCTTTAGGAAATTTACCACCAGGCACCAACTCAATAGCGCAATCATAACTCCTGTGAGGAGGCAAGGATGCAGACTTACTCTCACTAAACACATCAGAAAAATCAGTCAAAAAGTCAGGGACATCCTGAGACTGGGGAGAGGCAGAAAAAACAGGAGTGTCAGTACTAACACATTGGCAACCCAAACTGGTCACAGACACAGATTTCCAATTCAAAACAGGATTATGAGTCTGTAACCAAGGGAAACCCAGTACACTAATGTCATGCAGATTATGCAACACCAGAAATTTGCAACTCTCCTGACGATCTGGTTCAACCCTCATTATCACCTGAGTAGAAAACTGGGGTTTATTCTCCGCCAAAGGGGTAGAATCAATGCCCAGCAAAGGAATAGACTTCCGCAGGGGTATCATGGGAAACCCACAACGTTTGGCAAAGTCAAAATTCATTAGGTTAATAGCTGCTCCTGAATCAACAAAAGCCTGAGCCGAAAATGTGGACATGGAGAGAATCAGGGTAACAGTCAACAGAAATTTAGTCTGAACACTACCCAAGACAACTGAGCGCGCAAAACGTCTTCCCCGCTTAGGGCAGATGGAAATAGCATGAGAAGTGTCACCACAGTAGAAACACAACCTATTGCGCTTTAGAAACTAATGACGCTGAGACCCAGAAGTCACTCCATCACACTGCATGGAGCTGGTTCACAAGGCAACACCATCTCATGCATACCTCTGCGTTCATGCAAACGTCTGTCAATTTGAATAGCCAAAACATAGAATCATTGAGACCAGAGGGAACAGGAAATCCCACTATAACGTCCTTTACATTCTCTGACAGACCCTTCCGAAAAAGGGGTGCCAAAGCATCATCATTCCATTTGGTCAAGACTGCCCACTTTCGGAATTTCTGAAAGTACAGCTCAGCGGCTTCACGACCCTGATTTAATGCCAACAAGGTCTTTTCAGCTTGATCAGTGACATTAGGTTCATTGTACAATAACCGCAGAGCCTGAAAAAATGCATTAACATCATTCAAAACAGGATCCCCAGGTGTCAGGGAAAAAGCCCAATCCCGAGGGTCCCCACGCAGCAGAGAGATGACAATTTGAACCTGCTGTGCTGCGTTCCCTGAGGACTTAGGCTTCAAGGCACAAAACAACTTACAGTTATTTTTGAAATTCAGAAATTTAGACCGATCCCCAAAAATAAATCTGGTATGGGGATCCTAGGTTCCACAACCGGCAACCTAGCAAGATAGGTAGCAATACTCTGAACCTCAGCGGCAAGCCGCTGCACACGGCCAGACAACTGTGTAAACTCCATTGAGGACAAAGAAAAAATTCCTCCTCAGCACCCAGAGAAAAAGAGGGAAAAAATGCAACAAACAGAAAAACAAAAAATTCTGACAACTCCCTTTTTTTTTTTTTCCTTTTTTACTATTTTTCCCTTCTGTTGAGTACCATATAATTTTCAGTGTGGCTGGTAATACTGTTATGTTTCGGTAGCTGAGGAGAAATAGCAAAAAATAGCAAATGCCGCAATACACCAGAGAGGCTGGGAACTACTGGGTTGCAGAACCCTAAACTAACCGCAACACTATAAGTAGCCGTGGAGCGTACCTACGGTGATCCTAGACGCCTCGTCACAGCCGGAGAGATAGCTACACCTAAAGACAGAAAGATGAAAGCTAACTGCCCCGTAGCATAACCCCCAAAGAAACAGGAAGCCCCCAAACATGTAATGGCGGTTAGACAAGAAGAAAATATGAACACAGACAGAAAATAGCATAAGCAAACGCTGGGGCCCAATACTGTCTAGATAGAAAAGTAAAGGAAAGAATTCTGTCTGCAACCCAAAAAACCCTGACAAAAATACAAACCAGAGGAAAAAAAACAGCAAATCACTTATCTGAATGATAGCAGGAATGCAAGCTGAGCTCCAACCAAGACTTGGAAAACAAATGATTACCGGCAAGGCTGATGGGAGCTCAGGTCACTTATATCAGACCATTTGGACCCAGCTGAAAGCCATTCAGCAATTGCTTCATTTCCCTCTGCAACCACCGGAGGGAGCCCCAGCTCCGAAGTCGCCTCCAAACGTGTTCACAACACACTGCCCTGCCAGATGAACAGGACATTGTCATTGAACCGATACCACCCAGGATCTGAGAGGAGGCATGTGCGCCATCTGGAAAGATCTCTCTTTCCCAATATCCCAAAAATAAATTAGCATACGAAGGCGCACACGCCGCCCCCATTGCTGTACCACGTCTCTGGAAGTAGTATCGGTCAATAAATGTGAAAAAATTATGTGTCAGTATGAACCTGAACAAATCCAACACCAGTTCTCGCATATCTGGGTCCAAATTACTGGCCTCTAAAAAGAAACTCACAGCCTCAAGTCCATCTTCATGATCTATACTCGTGTATAGTGACTCGACGTCTGCTGTGACGAGTAACATATCAGGTTCCAATGAAATGCCATCGAACCTCCTCAGGACGTTCGTGGTGTCTCTGACATAGGGGGGCAGCGTCTCTACCTGCGCTTTCAGATAGTGGTCAATAAATTTGCATACAGGTTCGCACAGCCCTCCCATGCCAGAGACAATCGGATGTCCTGGGGGATTAGGGTCCTTATTGACCTTGGGCAAGAGGTACAGGGTCGGGATAACAGGAAATTTGACCATAAGTCCCTCCAGCAGCTTCTTAGATATTATACCTCTCTCATGTGCCATCTCAAGTACAGAGGAAAGCTTCCTCTGAAAGGAAGTTAATGGACTCTCACTCAATTGAGAATATGTTTCTTTATCACGGAGTTGTTTGAAGGCCTCACGTTTGTATTTCTCCGCTGCCCAAACAACCACATTTCCCCCCTTGTCAGCTGGTTTGATTACAACATCATCCCAGGTTCTAATCTCACCCAATGCTTTACGTTGAACTGGAGTGAGATTATCTCTACTCTTATTGTTGGTAATAGTTCTAAAATCATCCTCCACCAAACGAGTGAAAATATCCACTTGTGGGCATAGTGACAAGGGGGAGAAAACACCCAAGCACCCAACTGAATTTTCGGAACCACAGATGTCTGAAGATCTCTTCACACATTGTATGCCATGGGCATAGGAAGTGTACTCTAAAGATTCACAGAGTAAAGAGGAGGAAATCATCTGCACCGATGGCCAAATTGTTTTTCACTTTGATCCATGGCCGGACGAAGTTTTGTCCAAGCATAAACCAAATCCTCGTCAACAGACATTAACCCCATTGGGTGAAGGTGATCAATTTGTGAAGAGACTCAGATATTTGAGGTACTCAAGGACAATACTGTGCTGTCAAGGCAGGAAGAGGAGGAGGAGAACAGAGAGTGGGTGAGGAGTGGGAGAACAGAGAGGATGACGATGACATAGTAGATCACACTTGGTGTACACCCAGAGGTATGCAGTTGTGTTGCTCAGCAGAGGAGGAGGAGGAGGAAGATGAGGGGGTTAAGTAGACAAAGAGTTATGCAGCCATGACAACCAATGCATCCTGAGTACAGATGAGCAACTTTCCCTTTTTTCGGGTCGAGTTGGGTTTCATGAAACCAGACTTTCGCAAAAGTCGGGTCGCGTGAAATCGGCCTACTATCGGGAAAAGTCGGTGGTTCGGCCGAAACACGAAACCCAATGCAAGTCAATGGGGAAGCAAAGTCGGCAGAGAGTGGAGGACAGTAAACACACCTACAGTGCCCATTTTCAGAGCCGGCGGACGGCTCAGCCAAAGAGCGGTGAAGGCGCGCCTTTGAGTGGCGTGGGATTCAAATCCCCCGCCAAAACCGTGCCGGTACCGCTCATTGGCTTAGCCGCCTGCCGGCTCAGCCAATGAGCGGCACGGGATTCAAATCCCCTGCCATTGGCTGAGCGGTGCCGCCCGGCTTTGCTATGTGTGTGTGTTTGTGTGTGTGTATATACAGTACAGACCAAAAGTTTGGACACACCTTATCTTTCAATGATTTTTCTGTATTTTCATGACTATGAAAATTGTAGAATCACACTGAAGGCATCAAAACTATGAATTAACACATGTGGAATTATACATTACACTTAACAAAAAAGTGTGAAACAACTGAAAATATGTCTTATATTCTAGGTTCTTCAAAGTAGCCACCTTTTGCTTTGATTACTGCTTTGCACGCAGAAAAGATGAACGGATGGACTCTACATGCCTGGTTCCCACCGTGAAGCATGGAGGAGGTGGTGTGGTGATGTGGGAGTGCTTTGCTGGTGACACTGTTGGGGATTTATTCAAAATTGAAGTGGTGGTAACATACAGAACATACATATAACATACAACACATAACATACAGTACATACATATAACACATATTATACAGAACATACATATAACATACAACACATAACATACAGAACATACATATAACACAAAACATACAGAGCATACATATAACATATAACACATAACATACAGAACATACATATAACACATAACACACAGAGCATACATATAACATATAACACATAACATACAGAACATACATATAACACATAACATAAAGAGCATACATATAACACATAACATACAGTACATACATATAACATACAACACGTAACATACATATAACATACAACACATAACATACAGAACATACATATAACATACAACACACATACAGAGCATACATATAACACATTACATACAGAGCATACATATAACATACAACACATAACATACAGTACATACATATAACACATAACATACAGTACATACATATAACATACAACACGTAACATGCATATAACATACAACACATAACATACAGCACATACATATAACATACAACATGTAACATACATATAATATACAACACATAACATACATATAACATACAACACATAACATACAGAACACACATATAACATACAACACATAAAATACATATAACATACAACACATAACATACAGAACATACACATAACTTACAACACATAACATAGAGTACATACTCACCAATCACCTATTCCTCGATGCCATTGTCTCCTGTAATAAAACTAAAATAATAAATCAACCTATACATCACGCGTCCGCCGTAGTCCAGATAACGAGAGTCCCACGATGATCTCCGGCATAGAACGCTGACATCGGGTGATGTCAGCGCTCTACACCGCCCCTGCGATATACTCCTGTGTATCGTTCAGACGCCGGGAGAGAATGACGTCACTACAGTTCATTCTCTCACCGGCAATGCTGGGTGAGAAAGTTCCCACGCAGCATTGCCATAAAGTGAGAGAATGAACTCAGTGATGCACTGCAGGAGCCATTGTCTCCTGTCAGTGCATCACTGGGAGGCCCTACAGAGCAGTGGCCATCACCTGATGTAACTATTCTATAGGGGAGACCATCATGGGACATTCATTATTAATTGGACTACGTCGGACAGGGAGTATATGATTGTTTTATTTTTTTTACGTTTTATTACAGGAGATCGAGGGCGTCGCTTGGATCTGAGCATATAATAAAGATATGAAAACCGTGTTGTGTTTTATTTCATTAAAATACTTTATTTTTATGTGTGTGTTGTTTTTTTAACACTTTATTAATATAAGATTAATAATGGATAGGCGTCTTATTGACGCCTCTCTATTATTAACCGGGCTTAATGTCACCTTACAATAGCAAGGTGATATTAACACCTTATTACCCCATATTCCACCGCTACAGGGGAGTGGGAAGAGAGGGGCTAAGTGCCGGAATTGGCGCATCGTACAGATGCGCCAATTCTGTGGCGGCTGGGTGCTGGTATTTTTAGCCAGGGGGGTGTGCCAATATCCATGGCCCCTTCCTAGGCTATGAATATCAGTCCGCAGCTGTCTGCATAGCCTTTCTGACTAGAAATTACTGGGGGACCCCATGTCATTTTTTTTGGGTCCCCCTATTTTAATAGCCAGTAAAGGCTAGCTGCAGGCTGATATTCATAGCTAGCAATATTGGCCCGAGCCGTTGGCTTTCCCCCTCTGGCGCAGAAAATTGTGCGGGAGCCCACGCCACTTTTTTTTCCATTTTTTTTTAAATTAACTCTATTGCGTGTATGTGTGTGTGTGTGTGCGTACGTGGGTCTTTAACTATATATGCACCGTTCTATCTATCTATTATCTATGTAATATCTATCTATCTATTATCTATCTAGTTTCATCTATATATCTTTCTATTATACTATCTATCTATATCTATCTATCTATCTATCTATCTTCTATCTATCTATCTATCTATCTATCTATCTATCTATCTATCTATCTATCTACGACCTCCAGGCCCAACCACTGCCTTCATGGACCAATTCTCTGCATGGCTTCTTCACTTTCTCTCTGCTGACATTTCCACCATCATTATGGATGACTTCAACATCCCCATTGACACCCACCAGTCGGCAGCTTCCAAACTCCTGGCCCTTACTTCATCCTTTGGACTTACACAGTGGTCCTCCTCAGCCACCCACACAGACGGACACAAATTAGACCTGGTCTTCACCCGCCTCTGCTCCCTATCTAACTTCACAACCTCCCCTCTCCCTCTATCTGACCATCATCTATTCTCTTTCTCATCCCTTTCCTCCTCACCTGTCACCCATGTCCAGCAACACGTGCACCCCCGCAGAAACCTTGCACATCTAGACACTCACTCACTCTCTGACTCTATCCTACCACTATCCTCCATATCTTCACTCCACAACACAGACACTGCCACTAGTTTCTACAATGCCACTCTTGCATCAGCCATCAACTCGGTCGCCCCTGTCATGCATAACAGAGTGCGACGAATCAATAGACAAACCTGGCACAATAACACCACTAAAAAGCTTCGGCATGCATCCAGAATTGCTGAACGGCGCTGGAAGAAAACGCATTCACAAGACGACTTCACTGCACTCAAACAAGCAACACTTACATTCAAATCAGCTCTCACCTCTGCTAAACATGCCGGACTACTTTACATCCCTTGTATCTTCCTTATTCCACAACCCCAAACAGTTGTTCAATACTTTTAGCTCCTTCCTCTGCCCACCACTGCCCCCTCCAACTTCCCTAATCTCTGCTGAGGACTTCGCCATGCACTTCAAAAACAAGATAGACCAAACACTCCAAGTCTTTATTATTCAACCACCACAACCCCTTTGTATACCTGACCAATGCCCAAACCCTGTAACCTCCTTATCCAACATCACGGAAGGGGAGCTTGCTCATCTTCTCTCCAAATCACACCTCACCACCCCTACTCATCTCAATCTATACACTTGGACTGGGGCAACTCATAAAGTCCCACAGATTCCAGTACCACCTTTATGCCAATGATACTCAGATCTACCTCTCTGGTCCAGATGTCACCTCTCTGCTCTTCAAAACCCCGGAGTGTCTATCAGCCATATCCTCCTTCTTCTCCTCCCACTTCGTCAAACTGAATGTGGCCAAATCTGAACTCATCATCTTTCCCCCATCTCACAGATCTTCCTTACCTGACCTATCTATGACAATTGACAACATCACTCTTTCCCCTGTACCAGAGGTCCGCTGCCTTGGAGTAACCCTTGACTCTGCCCTGTCCTTCAAACCGCACATCCAAGCTCTCTCCACCTCCAGCTCAAAAATATTTCCAGAATCCGTCCCTTCCTCAACCCTCACTCTACTTGAGGTCTGTACCACAGGACTGGTGTATAGCAAATGTGGTGCCAATATGCAAAAAGGGGGCAAAAACTGAACCTGGAAATTATAGGCCAGTGAGCTTAACATCTATTGTGGGTAAAATCCTGGAGGGTTTTTTAAGGGATACTATATTGGAGTATCCGAGGCTGAATAACCTCATGACACAGTATCAGCATGGGTTTACGAGGGACCGTTCTTGTCAGACTAATCTGATAAGCTTTTATGAAGGGGTAAGTTCAGGACTGGACCAAGGGAACGCAGTGGACGTGGTGTACATGGACTTCTCAAAAGCTTTTGATACGGTGCCACACAAAAGGTTGATACATAAAATGAGAACATTGGGGATAGGGGAAAATATGTGTAAGTGGGTTAAGAACTGGCTCATGGATAGGAAACAAAGGGTGGTTATTAATGGAGCACACTCGGACTGGGTCACGGTTAGAAGTGGGGTACCACAAGGGTCAGTATTGGGGCCGCTTCTCTTTAACATATTTATTAATGACCTTGTAGGGGGGCATACAGAGTAGTATTTCAATATTGCAGATGACACTAAACTCTGCAGGGTAATAAATACAGAGGAGGACAATATTATGTTACAGGATTATTTATGTAAACTAGAAGCTTGGGCTGATAAATGGCAAATGAGCTTTAATGGGGATAAATGTAAGGTCATGCACTTGGGTAGAACAAACAAGATGCATAATTATGTGCTAATTGTAAAACACTGGGCAAAACTGTCACTGAAAAAGACCTGGGTGTATGGGTGGACGACAAACTCACATTTAGTGGCCAATGTCAGGCAGCTGCTGCCAAGGCAAATAAAATAATGGGATGCATTAAAAGAGGCATAGATGCTCATGAGGAGAACATAATTTTACCAATGGTGCGACCACACTTAGAATACTGTATACAGTTCTGGTCTCCGGTGTCTAAGAAAGACATAGCTGAACTGGAGCGGGTGCAGAGAAGAGCGACCAAGGTAATTAGAGAACTGGGGGGTCTGCAATACCAAGACAGGTTATTACACTTGGGGTTATTTAGTTTGGAAAAATGAAGGCTTAGGGGTGATCTTATTACAATGTATAAATATATGAGGGGACAGTACAAAGACCTTTCCAATGATATTTTTACTCTTAGACCTGTGACGGGGACAAGGGGGCATCCTCTACGTCTGGAGGAAAGAAGGTTTAGTCATAATCACAGATGCAGATTCTTTACTGTAAGAGCAGTGAGACTATGGAACTCTCTGCCGTCTAATGCTGTAATGAGTGATTCCCTACTAAAATTTAAGAAGGGACTGGATGCCATTCTTGAAAAGTATAATATTTCAGGCTATATTCACTAGTTTCCTAGATATTGCGTTGATCCAGGGAGCTAGTTTGATTGCCATATGTGGAGTCGGGAAGGAATTTTTTTCCCCAATGTGAAGCTTAGGCCTCTTTCACACATCCGTTTTTGACTTCAGGTATGATCCGGCGTGTTGTTAAAAAAACGGATCCGGTACCGGATGTTTTTTTACCATTGCCTGATGTCATTGCGTTGTATCTGTTTTTGTCTGGATCCGGCGGAAATGTACATTCCGGCGGCCGGACAAAACGGTGCATGCAACTTTTTTTTTGTTTGCCGGAGCCGCCTGATAGTGCCTGAAGCGGCGCATCAGGCGGCCGGAAATAATAAAATTCAATGGAACCGGATCAGTCTTTTGTGCAACCTGACAAAAGTCTGATCCAGAGTCTGGAAATCAGGGACTACTACTACTACTACTACTACTACTACTACTACTACATTTTCCACTGTCTCTGGACATCCAAAACCCTCTTTTTCTGGGTTCAAAAGTTCAGGTTGGATCCAGCAAAAAAACGGATCCGTTGCATCAGTTTTTTGCTTCAGCGCCGGATCCGTCCCTTCAGGTGTTCGACGGATCATGCCTGACACAAAAAAACGGATGTGTGAAAGAGGCCTTACTGTTTGCCACTTGGGTTTTTTTTGCCTTCCTCTGGATCAACATGTTAGTGCAGGTTAGGATAGGATATGGGTTGAACTAGATGGACTTAAAGTCTTCCTTTAACCTTAATAACTATGTTGCTATGTTGCTAAAATGCTTGTACATGCCCTCATCTTCTCACGTCTCGACTACTGCAACATCCTTTTCTGTGGCCTCCCTGCTAACACCCTCGCACCTCTCCAGTCCATCCTTAACTCTGCTGCCCACTAATTCTTCCCTCTCCTCGCTACTCCTCTGCTTCTCCCCTGTCAGGATCCCGTCTGGGTTGGAGCCGATGTTACTGCAAACACTAGGGGAAGCAGAGGCAGGTAGCGTAGTCAGAAGGCAGGCCGAGGTCGGTACACAGGAAAGGCAGTGTTTGTAGCAGGGAAGCAGGCAAATAACGTAGTCAGGTGGCAGCCGGAGGTCGGTACACAGGAAAGGCAGTGTTTGTAGCAGGGAAGCAGGCAAATAACGTAGTCAGGTGGCAGCCGGAGGTCGGTACACAGGAAAGGCAGTTCGGTAGCAGAGGAGCAGGCAGATAACGTAGTCAGGTGGCAGCAGGAGGTCGGTACACAGGAGAGCAGTGTTTGTAGCAGCAGGAACAGCAGGAGAAAGAGCTTGACTAAAGGCTGGAAGCACAATAATCTCGCAATGACACACCCACAGGGCCAGGTTTATATAGGGTGTGTAATTGGCAATCAGAGGCCCAATCAAGAGAGCACTAGGTGTAGCCAATCAGGAAGAACAGTCAATGGTATCTGGGTTCAGCAAGGAACTTTGCAGCCAGCAGAATAGCTAAGATGGTAGAGCTGCTGGCCAGTGGACAAGAGGTACTGAGTTCGACTCCTGACAGTACTCCCCTCCTTCCAGGATGGCCTCTGGACATCTCAGGAGCTGGCTTATCCGGGTACCTTTGATGAAAGGCTCTTGTTAGTCTAGGAGCATGGACGTTGTCCCTTGGTTCCCATGAATTTTCCTCTGGTCCGTAACCCTTCCACTGTACCAGATACTGCAGTTTACCTCTGAATTTTCGGGAGTCCAGAATCTTATCCACAATGTATTCTTCTTCACCACGGATCCTTTCTGGTGGAGGAGGTGGCTGAATTCTTCCTGGAAACGGGTTTTCACAGAAGGGTTTGAGCAAGGATATGTGAAACACTGGATGAATCTTTAGATTGTTGGGAAGTTTTAAACGAAAAGCAACCTGGTTAATTTTTGCAGAAATTTGAAAAGGTCCAATGAATTTCTGACCCAATTTGGAGGATGGCACATGTGTCTTAAGGTTTTTAGTGGACAGCCAAACTTTGTCTCCAACCTGAAAGCAGGGGGCACTCTCCGATGTTTATCTGATGCTTCCTTATATTCTTCCTGGGTCTTGAGCAATATCTCTGATAATTCCTTCTGGGATTCCTGTAATTTTGTAAGCCTGTCATTAACAGCAGGAATGGGAGTGTTCACTGGCAGATTAGGGATAAATACTGGATGTACTCCATAATTAGCAAAAAATGGGGTTTGAGATGTAGCGCTATGTATGGAGTTGTTGTAGGCAAACTCTGCTGTTGGTAAATAGTCCACCCAGTCATCCTGAAGATAGGAAATGAAGCAACGGAGGTATTGCTCCAAAGTCTGGTTCGTTCTCTCCATCTGGCCATTGGACTGAGGATGGAAATCGGTAGAAAGATTCACCGTGACTCCCAAGGCTGTACAGAAACTCTTCCAAAATTTTGACGTAAACTGAACGCCTCTGTCAGACACCACGCTGTCAGGAATTCCATGTAACCTGAATACCTCTTTGATCATCAGTTCTGCAGTTTTTTCAGCAGTAGGAATTCCTTCAGTTGGAATAAAGTGGGCCATTTTTGTGAGTCGGTCCACTATGACAAGGATGACGGTCATCTGTTTGGAAGGGGGTAGTTCCACAATAAAATCCATGGAAATAGATCCCCAAGGCCTGGATGGAACTGGGAGTGGTTGCAAGAGTCCTAGAGGAGACGATCGTGGGGTCTTGTTTCGTGCGCATGTTAAACAGGTTGAAACATATTTCCTCACGTCCTTCCTACAATTAGGCCACCAAAAGAAACAAAGTAGTAAGTCTTGTGTTTTTGCAACTCCAGGATGTCCTGCCAGTTTAGAATCATGGACACTTTTGAGGACTTCAAGGCGAGAAGATTCAGGTACATATATTTGGTGTTTCTGCATCCAAAACCCCTCTTTGAATGAAAGATCGACGTCTTCCGAAGGATGGTTAAGGAAAGAGTCCTCTTGATATCCATCTTTAATTCTATTACCTAGTCCTCTAGAGTGCAATATTCCCAAAAAATTTTTAGGGCCTAGAATTGTATCATCATTACTAGACCTCTCCTGAGGTTCTGAACACATCCTGGACAGGGCGTCAGCCTTGCCATTTCTTGAACCAGGCCGGTAAGAGATTATAAAATTGAATCTTGAGAAAAATAAGGCCCATCGTGCTTGTGTTGCAGACAATCTTTTTGCTGTACGGAGGAATTCAAGATTCTTGTGGTCCGTGAGGACAGTCACAGGGTGATTGGCACCTTCCAGAAGATGTCTCCACTCGGAGAAGGCAACTTTAATGGCTAACAGTTCTTTATTACCAATGTCGTAGTTCTTTTCTGCAGATGACATGGTGTGGGAAAGAAACGCACATGGGTGAAGTTGCATCTTGTCCCCAACTCGCTGAGACAGAATGGCTCCCACTGCAGAGTCCGAGGCGTCCACTTCGACAGTAAATGGCAATTCAGGATTTGGGTGTACTAACAATGGAGCAGACGTAAAAAGAGTTTTCAACTTGTCAAAAGCCTCCTGTGCCTCCGGAGACCAGAAAAATGCTTTGGTCTTTTTTGTTAGTGTAGTAATTGGTAGTATGATCCGTGAAAAGTTCTTTATAAATTTTCGGTAAAAATTTGCAAATCCTATGAAACGCTGGACGTCTTTTAAATTTCTTGGAACAGGCCAGTCTACTACAGCATTGATTTTGCCGGGATCCATGCTCAAACCTTCTGGGGAGATGATATATCCCAGAAATTGGATACTGGTTTGTTCAAACTCACATTTTTCAAGTTTAATGTAGAGATGGTTCTCCTGTAGTCGTTCCAAGACTAACTGGACGTGCCTGCGATGCTCTTCCAAGGTGTCTGAAAATATAAGAATGTCATCGAGATAAGCCACAACGAATTGGTCCAAGAAATGTCGAAATACATCATTAATAAAATGTTGAAAGGTGGCTGGGGCATTGCTAAGGCCAAAGGTCATAACAAGAGATTCAAAATGTCCATATCTCGTTCTGAAGGCGGTCTTCCACTCATCTCCTGGGCGAATCCGTATGAGGTTGTAAGCCCCTCTAAGATCCAGCTTCGTAAGATTTTCGCAGAACGGAGTCTCTCAAATAGTTCAGGAATCAAGGGTAGCGGGTAGCGATTCTTGACAGTGATATTATTCATCTCTCTGTAGTCAATACATGGCCGCAGAGTGGAGTCTTTCTTTTCAACAAAGAACAGGGGTGCCCCAGCTGGAGATGTGGAAGGTCGAATAAAGCCTTTCTCTAAATTTTCATCCAGGAACTTTCTTAATACCTTCAATTCAGGTTCGGAAAGATTGTAAATCCGTCCAAATGGAATGGTTGCTCCTGGCAGCAATTCAATGGGACAGTCGTAAGGACGGTGAGGAGGTAATTGATCTGCTTTCTTCTTACTGCAGACATCAGAGAACTGCTGATATTGAGGTGGTAGTTTCTCTTCCTTCTCATGCGAAATCTCAGAGATTTGGACTTGTTGGAGAACAGGGGGTTCCTTATGACAATTATTCTTACAGTAGTCAGATGGAAAGGTGATGGTCCTTGATGCCCAGTTGATAGAAGGGTTATGGACTGAAAACCAGGGGATCCCTAGAATAACCGGAAATTTCGGAGATGAAATAAGGTGGAAACTGACAGCTTCATGATGATCCGGGTCGATACAAATCTCCAGTTCGATTGTCTCATGCGTGACAGGTCCAGAAGACAAAGGTGATCCATCCACAGTTTCCATTTCAATTGGTGTGGATTTGGTCCTACTGGAAATATTATTATCACGTGTAAATTTTAAGTCCATAAAATTTCCTCCTGCTCCCGAATCCAACAGGGCAGAGCATTGTATTTTTTGGGTGCCCATTACAACCTGAATGGGGATTACAAAATGAGATGATGTGGTATGTATTTTGTCTATTTCTGGCGTTACTGATGAGATAGTCTGCAAGATGGAATCCGACTGCTGAGAAAGGTCCGTATTGCTGGCAGACCTGTTGTTGGTAAAGGCTATAGTCCTTTTGTTAGGACAGTTGATGACATAGTGTCCAGGGTCCCCACAATAGAGGCAGAGATGTTCTGCACGTCGCCTCTCCTTCTCCTGTGCAGAGAGTGGTCTTCGGATGACGTCGATCTGCATCGGTTCAGACACAACTTGCGTCTTTTCTTGGTGGTCTGATGCTGAAAATGAGAAGCCAGGGCTATTCCCAAGTGCTCGCAGTCTCTCCTTTCTCCTTTCAGTAAGTCTCTGGTCAATCCGGATACATAGTTGAATAAAGTCCTCCAACTGGTCAGGGGTCTCAACCCTGGCAAGCTCGTCTTTCACTGGTTCTGATAACCCTCGTCGAAATTGACTTCTCTGGGCCGCTGGATTCCAGGTGGTGTCGGCCACCCAGCGACGGAACTCCGATGTATATTCCGCAATAGAGCGACGTCCTTGGCGCAAATTATGTAATTTGGTTTCTGCTGTGGCACAGCGGTTTGGGTCATCAAAAACTTGATTCATAGCTGCGATGAAAGCTTCCAGGTCATTAAGGAGGGCATAGTCTTTTTCTACATAAGGTGAAGCCCAAGCAAGAGCTTCATCCGTCAGGAGATTTATCATGAAAAAAACTTTCTTCCTCTCACTGGTAAAGGGAGCAGGTTGCATCTGGAAGTATATGCGGCATTGATTGAGGAATCCTCGGTACTGCTTGCGATCCCCACTGAACTTTGCAGGCAGCGGCAGCCGCGCGTTTGATTCGGACCCTGAATTGCGCACGTCCAGTAGTTGTTTTTGTAGCTCAATTACTTCCTGTTGTATCGCCGTGAAATCAGTTTGTAACTTGGCATATTTTCCTTGAGAGTCAGTACAAAAACTTTGAAGCTCCGTAACTTGCCGCCTCAGGGTGTTCACAGCGGACTCAATTTTGGCGCGAGATTATTCTGTCAGGATCCCGTCTGGGTTGGAGCCGATGTTACTGCAAACACTAGGGGAAGCAGAGGCAGGTAGCGTAGTCAGAAGGCAGGCCGAGGTCGGTACACAGGAAAGGCAGTGTTTGTAGCAGGGAAGCAGGCAAATAACGTAGTCAGGTGGCAGCCGGAGGTCGGTACACAGGAAAGGCAGTGTTTGTAGCAGGGAAGCAGGCAAATAACGTAGTCAGGTGGCAGCCGGAGGTCGGTACACAGGAAAGGCAGTTCGGTAGCAGAGGAGCAGGCAGATAACATAGTCAGGTGGCAGCAGGAGGTCGGTACACAGGAGAGCAGTGTTTGTAGCAGCAGGAACAGCAGGAGAAAGAGCTTGACTAAAGGCTGGAAGCACAATAATCTCACAATGACACACCCACAGGGCCAGGTTTAATAGGGTGTGTAATTGGCAATCAGAGGCCCAATCAAGAGAGCACTAGGTGTAGCCAATCAGGAAGAACAGTCAATGGTATCTGGGTTCAGCAAGGAACTTTGCAGCCAGCAGAATAGCTCAGATGGTAGAGCTGCTGGCCAGTGGACAAGAGGTACTGAGTTCGACTCCTGACATCCCCTCTGCAAATCTCTCCACTGGCTCCCACTCCCTCAGCGTATCCAATTCAAATTACTAATACTGACCTCCAAACCCATCTATAACCTGTCTTCTCCATATATCTCTGAACTAATCTCCCGATATCTTCCCTCACTTAATCTCCGATCCTCCCAAGACCTCCTTCTCTCCTCCACACTTATTCGCTCTTCACCCAACCGCCTCCAAGACTTCTCCCGAATATCCCCCATCCTCTGGAATTCTTTGCCCTAACACGTCCAACTATCAACCACACTCGGATCCTTCAGACGGAACCTGAAAACCCACCTCTTCAGAAAAGCTTACAGCCTGCAATGATCCCCGCTGCCTCCTCAACACTACTGGAGATATCACCTCACATTCACTGGAGCTTTTGCAACCCCCCAACCTACTGTCTCCTTCCCCACCATCCTGTAGAGGGTAAGCCCGCAAGGGCAGGGTTCTCTCTCCCCTCTATATTAGTCTGTGATAGTTAGTTTGTTTACTGTAAGTGATATCTGTAATCTGTATGTAACCCCTTCTCATGTACAGCACCATGGAATCAATGGCGCTATATAAATAAATATAAATAATAATAATAATCTATCTATTGTGAGACAGTGAGAGCGTATGTATTGAATGAGGTGTACATTTCACGGGTACTTTGCTGACTTGTATGAGGGAAATGTGTGCCTTTGTAGAACTAGTGGTGGAGAAAGGTCATTACACCATCCATTCAAGTACACGTTTGCAGCTCAGACCTGTGGCCACTCAGGTATTGATTAGGAAGCCAGAAGTAGGTGCTTGGGAGCACAGTCAGAGAGCTCATTCAGTCTGGACAAGGGGTCCAGGCACAGAAGGTGTCTCTAAGAGTGTTAGAGCTGTCTTCAGCCTGGACACAGAGATGTCCTGGCACAAGGAAGCAGTCTCTGTGAGAATGCTCCAAGAGTGTTAGAGCTGTCTTCAGCCTGGACACAGAGAGGTGTCCTGGCACAAGGAAGCAGTCTCTGTGAGCATGCATGCTGATGATTACTGAAGAGGAGGGGAGCCGTCTCAGTCTGGGTGCAGGAAGGACCCCGGACACAGGAGTGTCTCTGTGAACCTCCAGCATAATGACTACTGAATAGGAGTGGATCTCTCTCAAGTCTGGTCATGGAAGGTGCCTTCAGACACAGGAGGAGTATCTGTGAAGCTCCATACTGGTAACATATGTGATATGTGTTGTTTTGGGCACAGACTGGTAGAGTCTGGGTCCCGGATAGAGAGGGCCATCTATCTAAGTGTAATTAGAGGCTAGACAAGCCCAGGTTTTCTGTTTATGATTTGTTTTTATCTGTGTGCTGTGGACTTTAATAAAACTGGTTGCGGCCAGTTTTCACCAAACTGCTGTCTGAATGAACTGTTTCCGTGCCATTCTGTCTACCCAGACAGCGATCCTAGAGCTAAACCCCCCGGAAAGCTTACAATTGGTGGAGAATGCGGGCAGCGCAGGGCCTGGTACAGTTAGTGCTGGAGTGTGCATGCAGCACAGTGGCGAGAGACAGCATTAAAGGTGAAGTCTATTGAAATAGCAGCAGAAAAAAAAAAAAAAAGTGTGTGTCAGCAGAAACGTCTGGTTGGAGCAGTCTTGGAGAGACAGTGGCCCTGATAGGGTCTGCAGAGAGAAAATGTATGCACAGCAAAGCTGAACTTGTTGTGAAAATGACTGTGGAATGTGCAGCAGCAAAAGAAAAGTTTGTGGAGCAGTCTTAAAGAGACAGTAGCCCTAATAGACTTTGCAAAGAAAAAAAAAAAAAAAGTGTGTCTGCACAGCAAAGCTGAATTTTTCTATGGAAAAGACTGTAGAGTGTGTGTATGTCTTGAGTGAAGACTGCCGTTGTTGAGACAGAGAAGTCTGACAGCATGGACGACGAGTGTGGATACAAGCATCTTGCTGTGACTCAGTGGGGTCACGAAGGCATCTTGCTGTGACTCAGTGGGGTCACGAAGGCATCTTGCTGCAACTCGGCGGGGTTGTGAAGATTGTCGTCGCACTCAAATCCAGTTTTGCTGTGGCTCGGCGGGGCCACGAAGATTTTTTTCAAGGGAAAGCGGTGAAGTTCTGGTGGGAACAGTGCACCGCGATGGCTGTGAATGGAGCCACGAATGGGTCTGACAAGTCGGACCGCATATTTGAGAAATGTCTACTGGACATGGTGCGGGAACCATGGGCACCGTATGGAATGGCGGCAGTGGACCATTCTATGGACTCTCCGGGGGTGCCAGTGTTGTCACAGAGTGCCCGGGGAGGTGGTAAGAGATGTTGTGAACTGAGTCCTAAGACTACTGCTGATTTTTTGTGTAAAAATTACCCTGCCGGTGTGGTTGTTAAAAAGGGGCGGGGTCTAAAAAAGGGGCGGATTTTCACAAGAATGTAGAGTGTGGAAAAATGAAAATTGTTACTGGTGGTGGGTTGGTACCTCCTAAAAATGACAATGTGACCGTTGCTAACGGGGTAGCTCCAGTAGAAGGGGGTGACGTCAAAGTGGGAGGTGACCTGTTAGTCCACAACACCATGGGGAGTGACACAGACCCTGTAGCTGACTGGGACACTATGAAAGTAAAAAGTGAGTTCAGTCAGGAGAGGCTAGACGAGGGAAGAGAGTCCTCCTCTCGTCGTAGACGGCGCAAGGGCCACAAAAAGGTTGTTCCGGTAGTACTCGCTGAAAATGGAAATGAAGAGAATGTAGTACTGTCTGCCTATGCTTCAAGTGTGGATTCTCCTTTAGAGGTAGAAGAGGAGGTGGCCAGTCAGGGCAAAGAGCTGGAAACTATTCGGCTGCAGTATCAGAGTGACATGCTGCAATTATGTGAAAACCTGGAGGACGTGTCCTCAGACCAGCGAGATCTAAAAGGAGGCAACGAGGAAGTTATCCTGTGGCAGAATATGTTCTTTGCCATTAAAGAGGACCGCCGCAAAATCAAGGAAGAGGTTTTGCAGTTGAAGCGTGAGAAGGAGGCGCTGCAGGATGGAGTTTCTGGAAGTGAACAAATCCTAGAACGACTGCGCGAACAGCTCAACCAGGAGCTGTGTGACTCCAAGAAGGAGTGTGATGAACGCAGTAGGGAACTGCAACAGATGAAGAAAGAGTATGTGGATCTCCTCAGGGTCAAAGAAAAACTAGAAGAGGATAAGATGGATGCAGAGCAAATGCGCCAGGTGGTTGAGACCACTCTGCAGGACACCCGTGATGAAAATGGTGATCTGCGCAGAAAGACCCTAGGTCTGGAAGCTCAGGTGAAGGAGCTACAGATGTCCTGTGATACTCTCCAGAAGGCGGAGATGCGCCTTAAGGAAAAGCTCAGACAGATGGAAGCTGAGCGGGAAAAGATGGAGGAGTCCATCAGAGAAGCTACAGACCAGGTCCAGGAGTTGGCCACTGGAGATGAGAGGTATAAAGCAGATACTTCCTCGAGTTCGGATGATTTGGTGGATGTCGGAGCTGAGATCAAGGAGCTCAAGGAGTGGTTACAAGCCCATTGGACGCAAGAGAAGCTTCAGAGACGGGCTGCTGAGAGGCGAATGGCGGAACTAGAGGAAGAAGTTCTCGCGCTTAAAAGTCGCCTGATACAGTGTCACTCGGTGAACAAGGCCTCCTTGGAGAAAGAAAAGGGCAACCATGTTGCACTCGCTTCCCTTGGCCAGGAGAAGATAGACCTGAGGAGAGCTAAGAGTGTGGTAACGAAAGATAATTGTGAAATGGAAGTGGTCCGGACGGAAATTCACGAAATTGTAGCTGTGAGTCAGCTCAGAAGAAGAGTAAAGGGGGAAGAAGCTGAAAGTCAGTTGTCCCTGAACCCTGAGCTGATTGATCGTCTGGAACCCACTGGTGAGACCGAAACGTGTCGGTACAAGTGCCTCGTAGATGTACCCGAGGACTTGAGAGAAGAATGCACCCGTGAGTCTGTACATGAAGCGTTTAGGAAGGCCGTGGGAGCCTGTAAGGTGTACTCGACCTCAGGAGCTAAACAGCTGGTGGTCTTGTCCACGACTGAAGTTACAGTGAAGAGGGTGGCAATCCTAAGTGACATGCACTGGCGATGTATTCGCACAAAGCGGTTTCTCCGGTTGAAGACAGAACAAACCGTTAGACAACTAAAGCTTATGAGAAAAGCTCACAGTCTACAGGAAGAGGTCATCCGGGTGCCTCATGTTCTGGTGAGAAAGCTGATTGGGAGAAATGGCCGAGCCATGCAGATAATGGTGAAGAAGTCTGGTGTAATGAAAGTAAGCAGTCCACGTGATCGTCGGGACTGGATACCAGATGAAGACGGCATGGTGTCATTCTACGCTATAGGAACGGAAGAAAGTCTTGAATATGTGCGCATGCTGGTGGCATACCGTGTGACCTACCTGCGAGAGGTAGAACAATTGAATCTCGCTAGACAGCGAGTAGATAGACAGCATCATCTGAGCAGCAGAAGATGGCAGCCGTCTAAGAATAGTGAGACCCGACAGAGAAAGGGCCCCCTAAATAGCAGAACAGCTAAGGCTGAAGTTAGGGACCTTACAAGATGTCCAGTGGGTAGTGGGCGTGGGTTTAGAGGTAGTGAGACCTCCAGTAACTCAGGTTTGAGAGGCCCATACAGACGACCCGATAGAGTACCGGACAGTACAGAGTCTAACCGGACCTTAGATACCCAGGCAAGACCTGACAAGGTTACGATTGACCACTGGGAGCGAAGGGGAGACCTGACAAGGTTACGACCCAGAAATGTGACTGGACGAAGTCTGTGACAATGACAGACGGTAGGTCCCTAAGGAATGAGCGAATGTCATTGACTTACGGGGCTGAACAGAGCAAGGGACAAGTATATGGTCTCTGTGTGAACTGTGGGTTGAGGTGATTGGATATATTATGTGTTCAACCCCACAAGCTTAAACTTATGTGATGATCATGATGATGATGATAATGATGATGATGATCATAATGATGATGATAATGATGATGATGCTAATCATAATAGTGATGATACTGATAATGGTGATGACCGTGATAAAGATGAAATTCCTTTGCAGGTGATGTTGGGAGACGAGTATGGTGGTTCTCGGGAACCAAGTGTCCCTGACCTATATAGAAGTATAGTGCTGAGGCAGTGTTCGGAGTTCACTGTCTCTTTTGGGTTGTTGACCAGCCCTCCGGTCTGGATGACCAGCCCTCCGGTCTGGAGAAGAGGGAGGGGATATGTGAGACAGTGAGAGCGTATGTATTGAATGAGGTGTACATTTCACGGGTACTTTGCTGACTTGTATGAGGGAAATGTGTGCCTTTGTAGAACTAGTGGTGGAGAAAGGTCATTACACCATCCATTCAAGTACACGTTTGCAGCTCAGACCTGTGGCCACTCAGGTATTGATTAGGAAGCCAGAAGTAGGTGCTTGGGAGCACAGTCAGAGAGCTCATTCAGTCTGGACAAGGGGTCCAGGCACAGAAGGTGTCTCTAAGAGTGTTAGAGCTGTCTTCAGCCTGGACACAGAGGTGTCCTGGCACAAGGAAGCAGTCTCTGTGAGAATGCTCCAAGAGTGTTAGAGCTGTCTTCAGCCTGGACACAGAGAGGTGTCCTGGCACAAGGAAGCAGTCTCTGTGAGCATGCATGCTGATGATTACTGAAGAGGAGGGGAGCCGTCTCAGTCTGGGTGCAGGAAGGACCGCCGGACAACTCAGGAGTGGGGGGGGTCCTACTGTGAACACTCCAGATTTATTAGATGCACTACTGATAGGAGTGGATCTCTCTCAAGTTAGTGGTAATTAGAGGCTTCAGACAAGGAAGTATCTGTTGGTGGACAGAACTTGCCATACTGTCACCCAATGTGTTAGGAGTTTGGGAAGACTGGTATGTTGTCCATGAGGCTCATCTAAGGTAATTAGAGCTAAGACAAGCCCAGGTTTTCTGTTTATTGATTTCTGTTATTTTATACTGTGGCTATGTGACTATATATAAAACTGTTGCGGCATTTTCACCAAATCTGTCTGATGAACTGTTTCCGTGCCTTCTTCTACTCCAGACAGCATCCTAAGCTATACTCCCTGAAAGCTTACACTATCTATCTTCTATCTATCTATCTATCTATCTATCTATCTATCTATCTATCTATCTATCTATCTATCTACTTTCCCATTATCTATCTATCTATCTATCTATCTATCTATCTATCTATCTATCTATCTATCTGTTGTCTATCTATCTATCTATCTATCTATCATCTACTTTCTATTATCTATCTATCTATCTATCTATCTATCTATCTATCTATCTTAATCATCTATTTATTATCTATCTATCTATCTAATTTATATATTATCTATCTATCTATCTATCTATCTATCTATCTATCTATCTATCATCTACTATCTATCTATCTACGTTATGGCCGAGTCACACTCACCGTATAAAAATCGGACCGTATTATACGGCCGTAATACGCAGAAAAGTCCTGAACAGTGATCCGTGTGCAATGCGAGGATGCGATTTCCTCGCATCAAATATCAGTGTGTCATTCGTATGCATCCGTACGTGAGATTTTTTCGCTGGCTGCAAAACCGGATATATGTACCTTATGACAGTTTTAAATCACAAAGAAAGAATAGATATATACCATAGAATACATATATATATATATATATATATATATATATATATATACATGTCATTGTGACACATATATAGGGTACATACCCATTTGCGAGAAAAAAAAAGGTCCGTTTTCTGGATGGAAAAAACGGTCCGATTCTATGCAATTGGCATGCGATTTGTATGTGACTTTTAATCGCACCATCCGTTTTCCATCTGTATCTCTCTACGTAAAAATTCATGTTAAAATAACATTGTAAAAAAAAAACTGCACACATAATTTTAAAAAGCAAATAATTCTATATATATACAGTATATATATGTATATATATACAGTTCATACAATTCTACATAGTAGAATAGCCGCTAATTCAATTGCCGGCTTTCATTACAGAATCCAATATGAAATAACATATTGATTATGATTATTTGCTTTTTAAAATGATGTGTACATTTTTTTTTTATAATATTTTACAATGTTATTTTAACATGAATTTTTACATAGAGAGAACTGATCTATGTAAAACCTCATGTTAAAATCGCATTGCATACGGATGGAATCCTAGTGTATCCTCACCCATCCCTGTAGACTGTGAGCCCTTGCGGGCAGGGTCCTCTCTCCTTCTGTACTTGTGTGTGCCTTGTATTGCTCACGTTTACTGTACTTGTCTATATTTGCCCCTTTTCACATGTAAAGCGCCATGGAATAAATGGCGCTATAAAAATGTATAATAATAATAATAATAATGGAAAACGGATGGAAAACGGATAGTGAGATTAAAAGTCGCATACAAATCGCATGACAATCGTATGCCAATTGCATAGAATCGGACCGTTTTTTCCATCCAGAAAACTGACTTTTTTTTTCTCACAAATTGGTATGTACCTATATATGTGTCACAATGACATGTTTATATATATATATATATATATATATATACAGTACAGACCAAAAATTTGGACACACCTTCTCATTCAAAGATTTTTCTGTATTTTCATGGCAATGAAAATTGTAGAATCACACTGAAGGCATCAAAACTATGAATTAACACATGTGGAATTATACATTACACTTTACAAAAAAGTGTGAAACAACCGAAAATATGTCTTATATTCCAGGTTCTTCAAAGTAGCCACCTTTGGCTTTGATTACTGCTTTGCATGCAGAAAAGTTGAACGGATGGATTCTACATGCCGTGTTCCCACCGTGAAGCATGGAGGAGGTGGTGTGATGGTGTGGGGGTGCTTTGCTGGTGACACTGTTGGGGAGTTATTCAAAATTGAAGGCATAGTCAACCAGAATGGCTACTACAGCATCTTGCAGCAGCATGCTATTCCATCCGATTTGCGTTTAGTTGGACCATCATTTATTTTTCAACAGGACAATGACCCCAAACACATCTCCAGACTGTGTAAGGGCTATTTGACCAAGAAGGAGAGTGTTGGAGTGCTACGCCAGATGACCTGGCCTCCACAGTCACCAGACCTGAACCCAATCGAGATGGTTTGGGGTGAGTTGGACCGCTCACCGCTTCAATTTTGAATAAATCCCCAACAGTGTCACCAGCAAAGCACCCCAACACCATCATACCACCTCCTCCATGCTTCACGGTGGGAACTAGGTATGTAGAGTCCAGCCGTTCACCTCTTCTGCGTGCAAAGCAGTAATCAAAGCAAAATGTGGCTACTTTGAAGAACCTAGAATATAAGACATATTTTCAGTTGTTTCACACTTTTTTGTAAAGTGTAATGTATAATTCCACACGTGTTAATTCATAGTTTTGATGCCTTCAGTGTGATTCTACAATTTTCATAGTCATGAAAATACAGAAAAATCTATGAATGAGATGGTGTGTCCAAACTTTTGGTCTGTACTGTATATATACAGTCCCTGACAGAAGTTATGTCGCTTATCCATGTTATGTAAATCAAAGCTTATAACCTGACGTTAAATTCATCCATTGGTTTTATAAAATACTCTTTTGAAAGCTGAAACCCTCCCAAATTTGGTTTAGGTTAAGAAAATAAATTGGCATCAATGTTGAAATATTGATCATTTAATGAACACAGAATGGTCAGGTTTTGGCAAGACAAAAGTTTTGTCACCTGGTTATATAATGCACCCAATCCTAGTTTACATCCATTCCTCACCAGTGCTCAGTAAATGATCTGTTAATTAGTGGGTGTGTATAAAAAGAAACCCAGCACCCTAGACCTTCACTTGAACTGCAACTTGAGCTCTGACAACAAGCCAAAAATCCACCCTGCGCCCAAATCCTTGATTATCAAGAGGCTGAAGACCAGATCCACTGCAGAGGTGGCTGGCACCTTAGCGTCAAGTACAAAGAATTAAAAAAAGATTTGAAGAGACTGGAGATGGGTTTGACAAGCCCAGGTCCGGCAGACCCCGCAAGACAACTGCTCAGGAGGAACGTTTGTTTGTTAGAAAATCCAAAGCAAGCCCCTTTTCCACTGCAGCAGAGCTCCAACAGGCCTGGTCACCTCAAGTCCCTGTGTCAACTAGAACAGTTTGTAGGATTCTGTCTTGAAATGGCCT
Source organism: Oophaga sylvatica (assembly GCA_033576555.1). Classification (NCBI taxonomy): domain Eukaryota; kingdom Metazoa; phylum Chordata; class Amphibia; order Anura; family Dendrobatidae; genus Oophaga; species Oophaga sylvatica. The sequence continues at coordinate 451,597,827 of JARQOD010000002.1, read as the reverse complement.
TCATGGTCGATTCAGTGCCCAGAAGCCAGCATTAAACAAAAGGCAAATAAAAAACCATGTGGCATTTACAAAGTCACACAGCCTGCTAAACAGATGGACGCTGGAAAAGTAGGAAAAAATGAAGGAAAAAAAGAAGAACAGCGCTCCATCCGGGTGTAAAGTGTAGAAAAATGTTTATTCAGCCATCAAAACGACGTTTCGACCTAAATAGGTCTTTATCAAGTGTATACAGGCATATAAAATAGGCGGTCTTAAATAGTGTGGAGCTGACATCTGCACCAATCACTATGTAGTACACGCCCACAAACATTAACATATACAAAAAACGATGTATCACAAAAAACAGACTCATGAAAACAATACATAACAGCGATCAGACATGTGCACATAACATGTCCAACAATAATACATATAAATAAACCATATGTGAAAAAATATACATACACACTTTACAGAAAATATCAATATATGTATCGGTGTTATTCCGTTGCCATGGAGATACAGACCAATCAGATCGCTCAACGATGCATGTCAAAATGACAGATCCAATAGAGTGAATCGGTGAAATAAAGCGCCAAAAGATATAGGTAACCTACCACCTCTTGCGATATCAAGAAGCGATGTCCCACTCACCAATCCCAGAGCTCATCTGTATAGGTATAGAACGCTAACCGCGTCATACAGGAAGCGGCGCCTGCTGGGAATAATCTAGGGGTGGAAACCATTCACAAAAGGCCTGTGCGCAGGCGCATAGAGGACCGTCATATGGTGCCCTCCCACATACTTATGACGCATCCACGTCTAAGAGCATCAATCCCGTTACCATAGAAATGGAACGAGAGGGACGCAGCGCATGCGCACTCAGCACAAAGGTATACTTAGACGCGTATCACAGATCTCAATGTAATCCAACCGCATATGACCATACTGCATCAGAGAAAAAGACACTAGGCAGCCAAAAACTAAAAAATAATAATAACAACCCCCATACCCAAAAATAATCATCCCATTAAACAAAATTAATTTACAAAATAATACAATTATTCTTAACATATAAAAAATGGGAACTATGGGGCACAAGGGGAAAGAGAGAATAAGGAAAAAACAAAAAACAAAATTCACATGTTGAATTCAAACTCCATACCCCTTGTCCACCATAGTATCCTAAAAACAGAAAAGAAAAAAATAAAAATTAAAAACCATAATAGAAAATTCTAAATTAAGTAATCAGCAAAAAGTAATCATATGTTGTTTAAATTAAATTCAATATTAAGTCCAGCCGGTTGCAGAGTGCCCAACCTATGAATCCATCTCAGTTCTTTCTTTCTAAGTATTTTAGCTCTATCTCCTCCTCTTCTGAGTGTCGGCACACTATCTATGACTCTAAATCTAAGTTGGTTCACAGAATGTTGATTATCAATAAAATGTTTAGGGACCGGCAATTCAATAAGTTTCGTCCTAATTGTACTCTTATGCTTGCTAATGCACGCCCGCACTTCCATGGTCGTCTCCCCTACATAAGCAAGCCCACATGGGCAGACTACCATGTACACAACAAAGCTAGATGTACAAGAATACCTCTCTTTCAAAAAAATTTTTTACCAGTCTGGGGGTGGTAAAAAAAGTCGCCTTTCAGCATATTATTGCAACATGCACACCCCAAACAGGGAAAATTACCATAGCGGGGAGCACTCAAGGTCCGTTGAATAGATAAACCAGACGGACCAAAATCGGACTTGACTAATCGATGTCGCAAATTGCGTCCCCTGCGAAAAGACATCAAAGGTGGAGATCCAAATTCAGAAACAGTTGGATGACCACGTTGCAACAAGGCCAAATGTTTCCTAAGAATAGACCCAACACAATCACTTACAGGATTAAAAGTAGACACAAACGGTATGCGTTTCTTGTTTTGTTTAACATAAGATGTATGGCGAGATGCCTCTTGTGTTGTATTTAAGGCTCTGGTCTTATGTCTCACCACCACATCTTTCGGATATCCTCTTACCAAGAACTTATTACACATCCCTCAAGGCATTGATCAATCAATTCCTCATTAGATACTATCCTTCTTACACGTAGAAGCTGACTCCAAGGTAGAGAGCTAACCATTCTTTTGGGATGGTTACTATTGTATAACAAAAGACTGTTCTTGTCTGTACTCTTGTACGCTGGAAAAGTGTCAGAAGGTGGATTTCTCTGATGAATCTTCAGTAGAATTACACCACAGCCACTGCAAATACTGCAGGAGACCTACTGGAGCCTATATGGATCCAAAATGCACCCAGAAAACAGTTAAATTTGGTGGTGGAAAGATCATGGTCTGGGGTTAAATTCAGTATAGTGTGTGCGAAACATTTGCAAGGTGGAAGGCAATATCAATAGCCTAAAATATCAAGAAGTATTAGCTACCTCTTACATTCCAAATCATAAAAGGGGTCAAATTTTGCTGCAGGATGGTGCTCCATCACATACATCCATCTCTAGAACAAAGTTCCTCCAGGCAAAAAAGATCAAGGTGCTCAAGGACTGGCCAGCCCAGTAACCAGACATGAACATCAATGAGCATGTTTGGGGTAGGATGAAAGAGGAAGCTTGGAAGACAAAACCAAGGAATCTAGATGAACTCTGGGAGGCATGTAAGACTGCATTCTTTGCTATTCCTGATGATTTCATTAATAAATTGTATGAATCATTGTTGAACCGCATGGATGCAGTCCTTCAAGCTCATGGAAGTCACACAAAATATTAAATATGACTCTAATAGCACCACAACTTCATTCACCAATGTTATGCAACATATATTTGTATTTTAAGATAATTATTTGTTTGAATATCACATTACTTTCTGTGGGCGACAAAACTTTTGTCTTGCCAAAATCTGACCATTCTGTGTCCATTAAATGATCAATATTTCAGCATTGATGCCAATTTATTTTCTTAACCTAAACCAAATTTGGGAGGGTTTCAGCTTTCAAAAGAGTAATTTATAAAACCAATGGATGAATTTAATGTCAGGTTATAAGCCTTGATTTACATAACATGGATAAGCGACATAACTTCTGTCAGGGACTGTATATATATATATATATATATACATATATATATATATATATATATATATATATAATGTATTCTATGAGTATATATCTATTCTTTCTTTTGTGATTTTAAAACTGTCATTTGGATACATTATATGTCGGTTTTGCAAGCCAGCGAGAAAATCTCGCCGTACGGATGCCATACGGATGACACACGGATATTTTAATGCGAGGAAATCGCATCCTCGCATTGCACACAGATGACATACGGATCACTGTTCAGAGGACTTTTTGGCGTATTATGGCCGTATAACACAGTCTGATTTTTTTATACGGTGTGTGTGACTCCGGCCATAGACAGGTAGATAAATAGATAGATACTGTAGACAGATAGCTAGATAATAGATAAATAGATAGATAGATAGATAATAGATAGATAGATAAGATAATAAATAGATGATTGATAAATAGATATAATAGATAGATAGATAGATAGATAGATAGATAGATAGATAGATAGATAGATAGATAGATAGATAGATAGATAGATAGATAGATAGATAATAATAGATAATATAGATAGATAATAGATAGAAAGATAGATAGATTAGATAGATAGATAGATAGATAGATAGATAGATGACAGATAGATAGACAGATTGATAATATATAGACAGATAGATAGATAATAGATAGGTAGATAGATAATAGATAGATAGATAGATAGATAGATAGATAGATAGATAGATAGATAGATAGATAAAGATAGATAGATATTAGATAGATAATAGATATAATATAGATAGAAAGAAAGATAGATAGATATATAGATAGATAGATAGATAGATAGATAGATAGATAGAAAATAAATAGATAGATAGATAATAGATAGATAATAGACAGAAAGATAGATAATAGATATATAGATAATAGATAGATAAATAGATAGATGACAGAGAGACAGACAGATAATAGATAGAAAGATAGATAGATAGATAGATAGATAGATAGATAGATAATAGATAGATAGATGACAGATAGATAGACAGATAGATTGATAATATATAGACAGATATATAGAAGATTGATAGATAGATAGAAATAGATAGATAATAGATAGATATTACATAGATAATAGATAGCTAGAATGGTACATAAATAGTTAAATACCCACGCGCACACACACACACACACACACACAAAATCTTCACGCAATAGCGTTAATTAAAAAAAAATGGGAAAAAATGGCGTGGGCTCCTGCGCAATTTTCTGCGCCAGAGGGGGAGAGCCGACAGCTCGGGCCAATATTTCTAGCCAGGGAAGGGGTTAATACCCATGGAGCTTCCCAGGCTATGAATATCAGCCCGCAGCTAGCCTTTACTGGCTATTAAAATAGGGGAACCCCAAAAACAAATGACTTGGGGTTCCCCAGTAAGTTCTAGCCAGAAAGGCTAAGCAGACAGCTGCGGGCTGATATTCATAGCCTAGGAAGGGGCCATGAATATTGGCGCACCCCCTGGCTAAAAATACCAGCACCCAGCTGCCCCAGAATTGGCGCATCTGTACAATACACCAATTCCAGCACTTAGCCCCTCTCTTCCCACTCCCCTGTAGAGGTGGGATATGGGGTAATAAGGGGTTAATATCACCTTGCTATTGTAAGGTGACATTAAGCCCGGTTAATAATAGAGAGGCGTCAATAAGACGCCTATCCATTATTAATCTTATATTAATAAAGTGTTAAAAAAACAACACAAGCATAAGAATAAAGTATTTTAATGAAATAAAACACAACACTTTTTTTATATCTTTATTATACGCTCAGATCCAAGCGACGCCCTCGATCTCCTGTAATAATACGTAAAAAAATAAAACAACCGTATACTCCCTGTCCGATGCAGTCCAATTAATAGCGAACGTCCCACAACGGTCTCCCCTATAGAACAGTGACATCAGGTGATGCCATTGCTCTGTAGGGCCTCCCAGTAATGCACTGACAGGAGACAATGGCTCCTGAGTTCATTCTCTCACGTTATGGCAATGCTGCATGGGAATTTTCTCACCCATTATTGCCAGTGAGAGAATGAACTGTAGTGATGTCATTTTCTCCCGGGGTCTGAGCGATACACAGGAGTGTATCGCAGGGGCAGTGTAGAGCGCTGACATCAACTGATGTCAGCGTTCTAGACTGGAGATCGTCGTGGGACACTCGTTATTATCTGGACTACGGAGGACAGGTGATGTATAGGTTGCTTTATTATTTTATTTTTATTACAGGAGAGGATGGCATCGGGGAATAGGTGATTGGTGGGTATGTACTCTATGTTATGTGTTGTATGTTATGTGTATGTTCTGTATGTTATATGTTATGTGCATGTACTCTATGTTATGTGTTGTATGTTATGTGTATGTACTGTATGTTATGTGTTGTATGTTATATGTATGTTATGTGTTGTATGTTATATGTATGTTACGTGATGTATGTTATATGTATGTATTGTATGTTATGTGTTGTATGTTATATGTATGTTACGTGTTGTATGTTATATGTATGTACTGTATGTTATGTGTTATATGTATGTTCTGTATGTTATGTGCTATATGTATGCTCTGTATGTTATGTGTTATATGTATGTACTGTATGTTATGTGTTGTATGTTATACGTATGTACTGTAAGTTATGTGTTGTATGTTATGTGTTGTATGTTATATGTATGTAACGTGTTGTATGTTATATGTATGTACTGTATGTTTTGTGTTGTATGTTATATGTATGTTAAGTGTTGTATGTTATATGTATGTACTGTATGTTATGTGTTATATGTATGCTCTATATGTTATATGTTATATGCATGTTCTGTATGTTATGTGTTATATGTTATATGTATGCTCTGTATGTCATGTGTTATATGTATGCTCTGTATGTTATGTGTTATATGTATGTACTGTAAGTTATGTGTTGTATGTTATGTGTTGTATGTTATATGTATGTAACGTGTTGTATGTTATATGTATGTACTGTATGTTGTGTTATATGTTATATGTATGTTAAGTGTTGTATGTTATATGTATGTACTGTATGTTATGTGTTATATGTATGCTCTATATGTTATATGTTATATGCATGTTCTGTATGTTATGTGTTATATGTTATATGTATGCTCTGTATGTCATGTGTTATATGTATGCTCTGTATGTTATGTGTTATATGTGTGAACTGTATATTATGTGTTGTATGTTATATGTATGCTCCATGTGTTATGTGTTATATGTATGTTATATGTATGTTCTGTGTTATATGTATGCTATGTGTTATATGTTGTATGCTCTTTATGTTGTGTATATAATGTATGTTTTTTTTACATTTAACACAGTAGCCGGATGATGGTGACTACTACTGTCCCATCATTGGCTAATGTGTCACTCACTGACAGTGTAGCAGGCATAGCCGGATGGGACTTGTAGTCCCATCGGACGATACCTGCATATATATATACACACACACACACACACAAAGCCGGGCGGCACCGCTCAGCCAATGGCAGGTGATTTGAATCCCGTGCCGCTCATTGGCTGAGCCGCCCGCCGGCTCTGCCAATGAGCGGAGCCGCTTTGGCAGGGAATTTGAATCCTGCGCCGTCAGTGGCTGAGCCGGCGGGCGGCTCAGCCAAACATCGGTGCCGGCGCCAATTTTGCGGTGAATTTGAATCCCGCGCCGCTCATTGGCTGAGCCGGCAGGCGGCTCAGCCAATCAGCGGTGCCGGCGCGACTTTGGCGGGGGATTTGAATCCTGTGCCGCTCAAAGCCATGCGGCACCGCTGCACACGTCATCTCATTGCCCACAGTGTAGTCCTTGCTCATTTGTGAAAAGGCGAAACCAGTCCCCGACTTTGGCGCTCAGGTCGCCGAACGTTCTGCCGACTTTACGCTACGGTCGAGTTTCGTTTCATGAAACACGACTTTGGCGAAAGTCGGCGATTTTGGAAAATGAACGACCTGTTTCGCTCAACTCTAATCCTGAGGCCTAACTCTGGCAGTGGACAGCAGCGTTCGACGTTCTGCAGTTGGCTATCTTGGGTCTTTTTTTCTGACCGGCAAAAATCTAAAAAATCATGTTAGCTGTCAAATTTTTAAAAAAGACCTAGTAGAGTAAAAAAAAAATAATAATTTCAGTACTACATGCATGAACTGGCACATGCGCTAACAACATGCGTTAATCTAGGAATGTCATTGTGCTAAAATGCAGACTAGCGGGTCTCGCCAACCACCTTCTACTACATCAATCACATCTTCTGATTCTTCCTCCTCCCTCACCGTGTGTCACACAGGCAGAAGAGCCTCCACTTGTTTACCCCCTACAGTTGGGTGATTGAGAGCCTGTCAGCTAATACAGAATTGGACATGCCAGCTGTTTTTGACTGATCTTACATACCAAGCACACCCCATATTTCTCAATCCACCGTCACATCTTCCACCATGTGTTGGCACAGCAGTAAACCCTTGTTTGTGCAGTTGTGCTCACGTAAAAGATTCTTTACTCCTACACATGGCAAAGTTAACAGCTTGAATTTCACCATTTTCAATCTACTAATAATAAGAACCTCTATTTATATATCACAAACACATTACACATAGCTTTACGAGTCAGCAGTTCATATAAAACAGTTAAAAGTTACCAAGTTTAAGATAATCAAACAACTAAAGCAAAAATAATGACGACCCTGCTTTTTATAGCTTACAATCTACAATGAGGTGGGGGTGACACCAATTACAGGTGCTTATTTACAATTATGGTACAACCATCTTGAGGAAATGGGGGGTAGATTAAGGCTACATGAGCCTTATGGGTAAGGTTGAGTTTTATGGTGAATTATGTTCTGAGAAGTAGAGAAAAACCTATATTTATAAAAATGACTGTGATTAGTGAACGTGATAGGCAGCCCTAAACAGATGTGTTTTTACGGAGCACCTAAAATTGTCTAAGTTGTGGTTATACTCCTAATTTCATGGGGGTACAAAGGGTAAGAGGTGAGTCATCTAGGTAGGAGACTGAACTGAGCTGGACAAAGTCCAGATCAGGGGTGTTACCATCTTTGTGAGTCTGAGAGTTTGAAAGTTGTGAGAGGCCACAAGAATTGGCTAGAGATAGAAGCTGGGATACAGTTGGGGAGGTGGAGCTGTTGAAGTCTCCCAGGATAAGGGTTGTCAATCCTGAGGACATGAAGTGTGGCCGCAAAGCATAAAAGTGGTCAAAGAACTGGGTAGGTGAGCCTGGTGGCTGGTATATGACAGCTACTCTGAGGGAGAGGGGATAGAACACCCTGATGGTGTGAACCTTAAAAGAAGAATTTATAGGGTGAAAAACATGATTGTTGTTAGCAGCGAGGAGTGTAATGTTATCGTGGAGTTAGCAGTGATTGTACAGTAGGATATACGCATATTCAATGTGTTGTAATCTGGACGTGGAAAAGCCGTACGCTCACTATTACTTTTCTGAGAACTAATTATTGTGAACCGCCTGCGGCCTCGGATGATTTGTTGCCCAATCGTGTCATTGTCTGACGATAGTGGCCAGTTTGAGTTAGCAGTGATCGTACATTGGGATATACGCATATTCCATGTGTTGTAATTTGGATGTGGATAAGCCGTATGCTCACTATCACTTTTCTGAGAACTAATTATTGTGAACAGCCTACTGTCTCCTCGGATGATTTGTCACCCAATCGTGTCATTATCTGGACGATAGGGGCCACCTGAGAGCTATTCGCTACTAAGATCATAGCCCTTGTTTCTGTAAAGTCCGGGTCTCACATAGTGATACACCAGCGATCCCGACAACGATCAGGATCGCTGGTGTGTCGCTACATGATCGCTGCTGAGCTGCCAAACAGGCAGCTCAGGCAGCGATCAGCACAGCGACACTGCGGGTAACATCGCTTAGTAACCCGCAGTGTACGTTGGATACCAGCGCCCTGATGCAGGGAGCTGGTAACCAAGGTACACGTCGGGTTTCCAGGCGCTGCGCGGTGCCTGGAAACCCGCTGTGTACCTTGGTTACCAGCTTCCTGCATCAGGGCGCTGGTATCCAAGGTAAACAGCGGGTTTCCAGGCACAGCCCCGCGCCTGGAAACCCGCTGTGTACCTTGGTTACCAGCGGATCGCTGGTCTCCCGCCTGTCACACGCAGCGATGCGTGCTGGCCAGTGGGAGACCAGCGATCAAAAAAATGTCCAGGGCATTCAGCGACGATCAGCGATACCCAGCAGGGGGGCTGATTGTCACTGAATGTCACACACAGCGATATTGCTGGGGAGATCGCTGTTGCGTTACAAAACTAGTGACTAAGCAGCGATCTCGCTAGCGAGATTGCTGTGTGAGACGGGGGCTTAAGACTCATTGCCTGTGATCTCTGTGATTATTGCAAGGCCACTCCAATCTGTTGGCTATGGAAATGCAGCCTTTCTGCCTTATGGATACAGACGGTTTCCAAAATCTGATGGCCGTCGCAGTCCTCCAATACCAGTTGCCCAGTCACCATTACTTCTCTAAGAAAGATGTGCCTGTGCTACAGCAACAAGTCGCAGACAACATCACCTGTTCACTGAAAAATTCTATGTCTGTCAGGGTGCATTTCAACAATGACACCTGGACAAGCAAGCAAGGACAGGGGAGTTACAGCTAGATGACTGGGCACAGAGTGACTCTGGTGGCTGTGGATGCAGTCAGGGAAGGGGCTGCTTCACAAGTCTTGCAGTCCCCAAAGCTTGGAGGGTGCTTGGGGATGGAGAAATAAACCACAACACACCATAAGGTGGATAACTAAACTACTAGACAACAGGGGTTGGAGAGGTAAACTACTAAACAGCTAGGGTTGTAGAACTAAACCACTACACACCATACGATGGCTAACTAAAATAACAGACAACAGGGGTTGGAGAACTAAACTAATAAACAACTTGGGTTAGAGAACTAAACTAGTACACACCAGTGGATGGAGAACGAAAGCAGTAGACACCAAGGTGTCACTAGACACCAAGTCTTGGAATCCCCATGGCTTGGGGAACAAACTTCTATATGTAACAGTTCCTGCAGTGCTTCTGCCTCCTCCACCATCTCGAGGGCCTGCACCTGCGCCCTCAACCTCTACCTTAATTAAACACATGTACACATGTTACAACACTGCAGAGAGAATCCCTCCCCCACCTCCATACTGTACAGCCAGGGCTCACCGTAATCAGGCGGGGTTTACAATAATATGACTTGGAGATCGCAGTCATACAGATCAATGTTTGTGGCAATGGCTGTCTACACTCAACCTGAAGCCAGGGAAGGCTGTGTGCGATAATGGTGCAAACCAGGTGGCAGCCCTACGCCAGGCCAACCTTACACAAGAGCCTTGCATGGTTCAATCCTCATCCTCATGGTACAGCGTTTCCTCTGCCACTGTACCAGCCTGGATGCGCTGCAGCAGAAACCACTGTCGTGCTGACTTCCACCATTCCACTTCAGTTGGAAACGAGAACTTTCGGACTACCGGTTAACCGGTTGATATGCGACATGACCAAACCGTGGAATTAAACTATGCACATGTAACAGCGACTGTGGCAGCAGCACCGAGACCTGGTGCAGGATGACATTTTTCATAGCCTGGTACAACGCAGTACGGACGTGGTGCAATTCACACTTGAGCACTGGATACAGATGAAGGACCTCTGTACGTTTTCTCCGTACGTTTTCTTAATGGCTACTAAGATGGTTAGTGGTGATGATGCCATCATCAGCATCACTATTACTTGCATCTACATGCCGGGGCAAGCTTTAAATAGTGTGGGTGAGCAGGTGATGGCGGTGGTCCTGGGGAAGAGGAGGGAGTAGAGTAGGACACTTTTAGGGTTAACAATATCTATAAGTTCAGGTCTGTCGTCTCACAGACATTTATCATGGGAGGAACAAATGAAGAAGGACCACAAAAAGGATGAGAAGTAAGGGGTGATGGAGGTGCAACAGTTAGGAGATGAAGACGATAATGATTCCCTCTATTTTGTCCTTGGTTGTCAAGAGGGGATGTAGGAAGAAAGCTTGAGTGTTACACCACCACCATCACACTGTGGTTTTGGAACTCATGAAAAAGACTGACCCATTGTTAGGGTCTGCGGAACGCACCTAATAGATAATGTAGAGAGGTCCACCGTGCAGGCAGAGCCGCTGCTAGTAAGATGGCGTAAGTAGCGAACTCTGTTCTCCCGCAGAGTCGCTAAAATAAACGCCGTAGCGCGCTGTGGCAGTTAGTGCGAACTCTGTTAATCCCCAGAGCCGCTAGCGGGAATGCCACAGTGCTATATGGCGATAAGTGCGAACTCAATTAGCTTCAGTGAGCAGCAAAGTAAAACGCTAGGGCGCTGACCAGCGTTATAAAGCGAACCCTGTTGCGTCACAGAGCCGCTGAGAAAAAGACTGTGTCCTGTTAGACTCACAGGGAGCACAGATGACTGCTAAGCGGATTGCAGTCTGTGGTCATGCAGTCAGAACACAAGCAATAATCTCCTCACCGGAGTAGCCTGTATTCTAATGGCGTTTTCAGCCGAGCCCTGAACACGTGCATACAATCTCCTCACCGGAGGTGCCGGTATTCTAGGGGCTTATTTCAGCCAGACCTAACCACATGCATACATGACCACACTGGCGCAAGCACGTAACAGATTTGATACTAGCGCATGGCGGCCCGGCCATACCACCCTTTTATAGTAGCAACTGCAGGACCTACCAGAAAAGGACCAATGCGAAACCATTCCAGAACACATGTAGTTTCAGGACTTCCTTGCAGACCAATGGGAGTCACTGCTGTAACTGAGCATGTGACCCCTGATCTCCAATGGGAGATCTTGCCCTGGGCATGCTCAGATGGAGAAAGCAGGGACTTAGTCCCGAACTGCCTGCTCCAGCACTGGTTATGATAGAGGAACCAGGAAAGACCGCAACAAGCCTCTGCAGAGTGTTAAACTGGGGGAGACGCTGGGACCGACGTCTCTGCTGAGCAGGCTCCACTGCGGCTGGAGATGGATGGGGGACCGCAGCGGGACTGGCTCGAGATTCCCCTTGTGCAGCAGTGGGAACTTGATCCCTAACATTACCCCCCATCCTAGGGCCCCCTTCTTTGGGCCTCGCTACGTTCAAAGGCAGCGATGAGCTGCGGAGCGTGAATATGCTCGGCAGGCTCCAGGACCTATCCTCAGGCACATAACCCCTCCAATCCACCAAATAAAATTTTTTGCCCCGTACCACCTTGCACCCAACAATGGCGTTCACCTCATGATCGTCAGTAGATGAACCCGACGTCCCGGCAGATGACTCGGAAAACCACGAAATGGCCACAGGTTTCAGGAGGGATACGTGAAAGGTGTCGGTGATACCAAGGTGAGGTGGAATGCTAGGCGGTAAACCACCGGGTTCACTGCTCCAGAACTTTAAAGGGACCCAAAAAGTGAGGTGCCAACTTGGTGGACTCTACACGTAGCCTGATGTTTCGGGCAGAGAGCCACACTAGGTCACCCGGAGCAAATGTAGGAGCGGGGCGCCGATGGACATCGGCTGAAGACCTCATCCTCTCTTTGGAGGCCTGAATGGCATCCAGGGTGTGGTCCCAAATGTCCGTGCCTCCACAGCCCAGTCTGCCACCCTGGAATCGGCGGAAGACACAGGCATGGGCACTGGTACCCGCGGATGCTGACCGTAGTTCAGGAGGAATGGGGTCTGTCCGGTGGAGTCAGCCACAGCATTATTTAGAGCGAACTCAGCCCACGGTAGCAAGGATGCCCAGTCATCCTGCCTGACAGAGAAAAAATGTCACAAGTATGTGACCAAGGTCTGGTTGGCCCTCTCAACCAACCCATTTGTCTCGGGATGGTATGCAGAGGAGAGATTCAACTAAATGCTGAGTAAACGACACAGCTCTTTCCAGATCCGAGACGCAAACTGGGGACCTCGATCGCTGACAATTTTGTCTGGCATACCGTGTAGGTGGAAAATATGCCTAATGAATAATGCTGCCAATGCTCGTACAGACGGTAACCATGGTAACGGCACCAAGTGTACCATTTTGGAGAAGTGGTCGGTTATCACCCAGATGATGGTGCAGCCCCGAGACTTGGGTAAGCACACCACAAAATCCATCCTGACCTTCTCCCAAGGCCTGTCTGCCACCGGTAAAGGGAAAAGTAGCCCAGCTGGCCGTTGTCGAGGGGACTTATTCTTGGCGCAGGAGACGTACGCCTGAACGTATTCCCTGACGTCACGGACCATATGTGGCCACCAGTATGTCCTCGCCAGCAACACCGATGTCCTTTTTGTACCAAAATGTCCACCCACCCTGGACGAATGTGCCCAAGAGAGTACCTCCTGTCACAAATTGGTGGGCACAAAAGTCTTGCCCGGAGGCACAGAACTCAAGCGAAACCGGGGCCACCGTTCTTAGGCTCTCTGTGGGGACAATCAGCCGAGGCTCCTCCTCCACCTCTTCAGAGGACCGCACGGAGCGAGACAAAGCGTCGGCACGAATGTTCTTCTCACCGGAGAGGAAATGGAGGGTGAAATGCAACCGGGAGAAAAACAAGGACCTTCTGGCCTGGCAAGAATTTAGCCGCTGTGCAGTCTGCAAATAAACCAAGTTTTTTTGGTCAGTAAAAACTTGAAAGGGAAAACGAGCCCCCTCCAGGAGATGTCTCCACTCGTAAAAGGCCAACTTCATGGCTAGTAACTCCCTGTCACCAATGAAATAATTCCTCTCTGCTGGTGTGAAGGTCTTGGAAAAGAAGAAGCAAGGATGCTTCCAACCTTGAGCATCCTTTTGGAAGAGGACTGCTCCAGCACCAACGAACGAGGCATCCACCTCCAATACAAAAGGCCTATCAACATCGGTTCGATGTAAGATGGGAGCGCTAGCAAAATGAGATTTAACTGAAGTAAAGGCCTTGGAGACCTCCTCTGACCATAACTTGGGATTGGCTCCCTTTTGGTGAGGGCTACCAAGGGAGCTACCAGAGTAGAGAAGTGGGGAATGAATTGGTGATAGTAGTTAATGAACCCCATAAAATGCTGCACCGCTTTAAGAGAGAGGGGTTCTTGCCAATCCATTATCGCCTGCAGTTTGGCAGGACTTATAGCCAATCCCTGGGCGGAGATGATATAGCACAGGAAAGGTAAAGACTCCTGCTCAAACACGCACTTCTCCAATTTTGCATATAGGGAATTTGCCCGCAAGAGGTCGAAAACCTTGCAGACATCTCTCCGATGGGAATCTATATCTGGAGAAAAGATGAGAATGTCATCCAGATAGACTACCACAGAGGTGGCAAGCATATCCCGGAAGATGTCATTTACAAAGTCTTGGAAGACGGCTGGAGCATTACAAAACCCAAAAGGCATCACCAAGTATTCTTAATGGCCGTCCCTGGTATTGAATGCCATCTTCCATTCGTCCCCCTCACGGATGCGAATCAGGTTATACGCACCCCGCAGATCTAACTTGGTAAATACCTTTGATCCCCGAAGCCTATCAAAGAGCTCAGGGATCAGCGGCAAAGGATATTTATTTTTCACGGTGATAGCGTTAAGACCCCTATAGTCTATACACGGACGTAACTCTCCATTCTTCTTCTGCACGAAGAAGAACCCCACTCCCACTGGTGATACCGACTTCTTAATGAATCCTCTTGCCAAGTTCTCCTGAATATATTGGGACATAGCCTCTGTTTCAGGGAGAGAGAGGGGATAAACCCTTCCCCTAGGATGTTCAGCTCCAGGCAAGAGATCGATAGGACAGTCATAGGAGCGATGCGGTGGAAGAGTCTCTGCAGCTCTCTTGGAGAATACGTCTGCGTAAGACAAGTAAACCTTGGGAATCGGAGTGAGGTCTAAGGGTATCTCTGTGGTGGTGACCTGAATGCTGTCCCTAATGCATCTGCCTTTACATGATTCACCCCAACCCATAATTCTCCCAGATGACCACTCAATATGGGGAGAGTGGTGGCGGAGCCAGGGTAATCCCAACAGAACCTTGTCCATTCCTTCAGGAAGGACAAAAATAGATACATTCTCCTGATGGGACGGCGACACAGACAGGGGAAGAGGGACAGTCTGATGGGTGATTGGTGAGGACAGAATTGATCCATTTACCACTCTAACCGACACTAGCTCGGTGAGCTTCACCAGAGGTATGTTGTGGCGAGAAGCAAAGGTGGAAGACACAAAATCTCCCTATGCCCCAGAATCCACACAGAGCTTGACTGGAAGAGTGGATGGACCTATTGTAATTGTCCCTTTAAGAAGCACTTTCGGAACAAAAGCCGTAGCGTCCAGAGACCCTGCTCTCATGCTTACTGGACACGGCCGCTTGTGCAACGCTGTGGACATTGGTTGGCATAATGCCCCTGCTACTGGCACCCACTACAGACCACAGAAGCTCGAGCGGCCTGAGACTTAGGTCCCACTCGAGTAGCCTCCATGGTCTCCTGGGGGTCAGACGCCTGAACAGGGGATCCCAGAGGTTTGGCAAAGGTGGGAGCCAGCCGAAACCTCTGCCTACACTGGGCCCGCTCCAACCACCGCTTGTGAAAACGGAGGTCGATGCGGGTAGAGATGGAGATAAGCTTCTCCAGTGAGGCAGGAATCTCCCTGGTGGCCAAAGCGTCCTTTACATGATCAGCCAGACCTCTCCAGTATACCGGAATGAGGACTTTATCCGGCCACTCTAACTCGGAGGCCAGTGTCCGGAATTGGACCGAAAACTGACTGAACATGGACGAACCCTGCGACATTGTCAGCAGTTGGAGCGCCGTATCGTGAGGGCCTAAAAAGACTTCTAAGAGCCTCCAGAAACCGAGGAGCACTCCGCACCACACGATCGTCGCGCTTCCACAGCGGCGTTGCCCATTCCATCACTCTGCCCGACAGAAGAGAAACTATGAAACCCACTTGTGCCCGCTCCGTGGAAAAACGTGCAGCCAGAAGCTCGAGCTGGACAAAGCACTGGCTTACGAATCCCCGACTATGTTTACTGTCACCAGAAAACTTGTCTGGAAGCGGGAGATGGGATAAGGTCGGAGCAGAGGTGGTGGAGGACAAACTGGCTGCCGCTGCGCTAGCAGCCTAAACAGCGACTGCTGTAACATCCACAGCTGAGGTTGTGCATTCAAGAGCCGCCAACCTACCCTCCAGCTGCTGGATGAACTGCCGTAGACGCTGGTCGTCCGCCAATTTACTAGCCAGACCCTGGCACTAGTATTATGTTAGGGTCTGCGGAACGCACCTAATAGATAATGTAGAGAGGTGCGTTCGCAGCCCGGGGTCCACCGTGCAGGCAGAGCCCGCTGCTAGTAAGATGGCGTAAGTAGCGAACTCTGTTATCCCGCAGAGTCGCTAAAATAAACGCCGTACCGCGCTGTGGCAGTTAGTGCGAACTCTGTTAATCCCAGAGCCGCTAGCGGGAATGCCACAGCGTTATATGGCGAGAAGTGCAAACTCACTTAGCTTCAGTGAGCCGCAAAGTAAAACGCTAGAGCGCTGACCAGCGTTATAAAGCGAACCCAGTTGCGTCACAGAGCCGCTGAGAAAAAGGCTGTGTCCTGTTAGACTCACAGGGAATACAGATGACTGCTAAGCGGATTGCAGTCTGTGGTCATGCAGTCAGAACACAAGCAATAATCTCCTCACCGGAGTAGCCAGTATTCTAATGGCGTTTTCAGCCGAGCCCTGAACACGTGCATACAATCTCCTCACCGGAGGTGCCGGTATTCTAGGGGCTTATTTCAGCCAGACATAACCGCATGCATACATGACCACACTGGCGCAAGCACGTAACAGATTTGATACTAGCGCATGGCGGACCGGCCATGCCACCCTTTTATAGTAGCAACTGAAGGACCTACCAGAAAAGGACCAATGCGAAACCATTCCAGAACACATGTAGCTTCAGGACCTTCCTGGCGGACCAATGTGAGTCGCTGCTGTAACCGAGCATGTGACCCCTGATCTCCAATGGGAGATCTTGCCCTGGGCATGCTCAGATGGAGAAAGCAGGGACTTAGTTCCCGAACTGCTTGCTCCAGCACTGGTTATAATAGAGGTACCAGGAAAGACCACAACAAGCCTCTGCACAGTGTTAACCTGGGGGAGACGCTGGGACCGATGTCTCTGCTGAGCAGGCTCCACTGCTGCTGGAGATGGATGGGGGACCGCAGCGGGACTGACTCGAAATTCCCCTTGTGCAGCAGTGGGAACTCGATCCCTAACACCCATGAGCACCTTCTTGCAGCACTTTCTGCAACATGATTCTTACCCGTATAGTTATGATTCCAAATATTGCTGACTAAAGGGTTGCCAGTGTGTTCTGGTCACAATACAAAAGTAATTTTTGCATGTTGCTTCCCTCCTAGAAAAGGACGCACCCATCAAAACAAGCTGGAAGACAATCTTGACAGTGGTTTTCCCCAACAAAGCAGTGAGGCACACAGTTTGAATTGCAGTGATAGCCTTTCAATCACAGAAACGTTCAGTTGTCAACGCAAAAACATAAGCAGCCTTGCAGCGCTGTAGTCCTGTGTTACAACCCTACCAAGGACAGCATCTGCAAAGAGTTTGTATGTTCTACCCTTGCTTGCGAGGTTTTACTCCAGGGAATTATTTTTCTACCTACACTACAAAGACATACAGATAGTAAATTTAGATTGTGAGCCCCAATTATAACAGTGCCAGTAATGTCTGTAAAGCAAATGTTGAATTATTGGCGCTATATAAGTGATAAAACCTCCCAGAAAAATAAAGTGATGCTCAGCCACACTCAGATGACTCAGATGACACACATCAGTTTCATAGATTACTATTGTCAGGACAATGTAAGGATAGTAACACGGATAGTTCACTCAAAGACAGTGGAGGACTGCCGGTATCGGAGGCCTACTGCTACATGCAACACACATGAAGGAGACCCAACGTGGAATCTACACATTTACAAAAATTAGTGTCAGACACTAACAAAGTGGCATCAATTTAACCACAGTAGAAATAGTATAATAGGGACCGACAGGTCTTTCACTACACCCAACCCAGCAGACAGACAAGGAAGCAGGACTGTCCACATTTCCACAAATTATTGTTAACATCTCCAGCAGCAGCAACATATAAACCCCACTAAAGATATCAGAGACTGCAATTACGCAGGAACAATGCAGCACATTAAAAACTACAAAATCCAGCATCAAAAGTTGTGAGTTGTCTTTGGATAGGACGTCACATTAGTGGGTCACTAGTGCTTTCAGAAACATTAACATCTACCTCACATACACCTCGAACACCAAACCTAATCCCCCTTCCTCCACGACCTCGCTTTTCACAGTCATGTTGCTCAGATAGTCTGCTAGGAGCACACCGTCAGCAACTAAAAATAGATTTTTTTACTCTGCACAACCTCTGCACACAGCTGAATTTCAGCGGCACAAAATTAGAGGGTGAAATATAGCGTAATTAATCTACGTTACAGCAGAAAGAATTGTTTCAGTGTCAATGAGGCCTGTATGACAAAGAAGATCTGCTCCCAAAATTTTCAAAGTCAGATGTCCCCTACTGTATGACATTAGTAACAGATTTTCATTTTGTTTTTTTGCTGTGGATTAGGCCTGCATAACATTGACTAGATGCTACAAAAAATTTCAAAGTGACATGAACCCTACTGTATGACGTTAGCAACAGAAGAATTTTTAAGGGGTGGGAATGGGAACATACAGTATAACAGGATAAATAACAGGGCAGCTATGGGATGTACAAGATCTAGCCTACAACTATTAGGCCGGAGTCACACTTGCATGTGCTATGTGAGAAACTCGTGTGAGTCTCTCTCCTCAATACCCGGCACTGCCACCGGCACTCAGACCGCAACATTCACCTGCATAGAAATACATGCAGCCGCACACTCCGGTCCCGAGTGCCGGCGGGAGTGCCGGGTATTGATGCGAGTTTCTTGCATTGCACACGCAAATGCGACCCCGGCCTTACTCATGTACCCAATACCAATTAACAGAGAGTGTTTGATGCTCGTCAGAAGATAGGTGTAACAGATGCATGTCTCAAGTTAGGTATAAAAGATACCCGTGAGAAATTGGGTGCCAAAGATGCACATAATTTAGAAGATAGGCTCCAAAAAATGTCAAAGTGAGATGTCCCTTAATGTATGACGTTAGTATCAGAAGAATTTTTTGGGCCTGTCGATAAAGCCTGTCTAACATTGACGAGATGCTCCAAACAATTTAAAAGTGACATGTCCTCTACTGTATGACACTAGTAACAGAAGAATTTTTGGGGGCCTGTCGATAAGGCCTGTATAACATTGACAAGATGCTCCAAACAATTTAAAAGTGAAATATCCACTACTGTATGACATTAGTAACAGAAGAATTTTTGGGGCCTGTTGATAAGGCCTGTCTAACATTGACTAGGTGCTCCAAACAATTTCAAAGTGACATGTCCCCTACTGTATGACATTAGTAACAGAAGAACTTTTGGGGGCGGGAATGGGAACGTACAACAAGATCAATAACAGGGTGGCTATGGGAAGTACGAGATCCAGGATCCAGCCCACAACTATTATTCATCTACCCAACACCAATTACCAGAGAGCGTTTGATGTTCGTCAGAAGATAGGTATAACAGATGCGCGTCTCAAGCTAGGTATAAAATATGGCTGAGAGAAATTGGATGCCAAACAAGCACATAATCTAGAAGACAGCCTCAAAACAATTTCAAACTCAGATCTTGGCTGCTGTGTCACATTTGTAAAAAAAAATAAAACAAATTAATTTTAATGTGCAACAGCTCTGCACACAGAACAATTTCAATGCCACTAAATTAAAAGGTTGGATATAGCAGGCTGTATCACATTTATCAACAGAAAAAAAAATTTTTTTCATGTGCTTGAGGTCTACAGACATGTTCATAACACTGCCACAACATGACAATGTGGGATACGGCGGGCTGTATCTAATTCAGCAAAAGAAAATATTCAAATTTTTTTTAGTGGGCGTTAGGTCTGCAAACAGGTTCATATTACTGCCACAACATGATAACGTGGGATATGGCAGGCTGTTTCACATTTAGCAACAGAAAAAAATTAGAATTTTTTTTAATGTTCCTTAGGTCTGCAGTTTTATATCACCACAGCACTAAATGACAAGGTGGGATACAGCAGGCTTTTTCACATTTAGCTATTGAAAAAATATTATTTAGAGTGCTATACTTGTGCATGGAGCACAATAGAAGCAGCGCACAACACACTTGTAGGACATGTGCCCTGCTGGCTTTGTCTGTAGACCTCAGTAATGGTCTAAAAAAATAAAATTCCGGAAGGTAAATTTTACAGCCACACTGGATACTATCTAACTACACTATCTGACTGATATACAACCATCTATCTAAGTAGCTAAAATGTGGGATACAGCAGGCTTTTTCACATTTAGCTACTGGAAAAATATTATTTAGAATGCTATACTCGTGCATGGAGCACTATAGAAGCAGTGCACAACACACTTGTAGGACACATGTGCCCTGCTGGCTTTGTCTGTGGACCTCAGTAATGGCCCCCCCAAAAAAAACAATTCTGGTAGGTAAAGTTTACAGCCACACTGGATACTATCTAGCTACACTATCTGACTGATACACAACTGCCAAACTAACTAGCTGAAATCTTGCTGTTAAGGCCGGTGTCACACTTGCGTATGTGATGTGAGAAATTCACATGAGTCTCTCACGTCAACACCCAGCACTGCCGCCGGCACTCAGACTGGAGCATGCGGCAACATGTATTTCTATGCAGCCACACACTCCGGTCCGAGTGCTGGTGGCAGTGTTGGGTGTATATGCGAGAGACTCGTGTGAGTTTCTCGCATCACACACGTACATGTGACACCAGCCTACCAGTGTCAGAGTCAGGAGCGCTGTTACAGTGTCAAAATGGCACTAAAACAAGATGTCCGCTATTTATATGGAGAGGCACATGTGATTTCAGCAGCCAATGACACAAGCCGTTGTGTCAGGATATTGTGGCTGATTGGTAGCCGAAATGTGCACACATAAAGATAGGGGAAAAAAATGACTGCTGTGCTGTGCTGTGCTTACAAGAACGCTGCACCTCTGAGCTCTGCAAACCCTCTCCCCTCATCAAACATGTGCCGAACTCTCATGATATACCATCATTATCATTGCTAAAGTGCTGAAAATACTTTTGTGGCAACACAAATATTTTCCCGCACTTTTACCAAATGTTACCTATTTTTACCTATTTTATAAAATTTTGCTCAGGTTTCTGATCACGAATCTGAATGTGCCATTTTCGGACCAAATTTATGTTTGGAGACCGTTTTCCAAACAAATTCGCTCATCCCTAATTTTTAGCGCTCATTCATGAGTAAAACATGCATTATTTAGCATGAGATGCAATGATATTACTAATTTTTATAACTATTATTTATATAAATAATTGAGTTTATAAACACAAAAAAGAACAACAATTTGTATACAATTCGAAACTCACTGCCTATTCAATTATAGAAAAACAACTATTTTTAAATCTTTCATTACAAAATTAATATTGCCAGATTGCTTTGTATATAACTACAGCCTTGAACAGACTTCAGTTATTTGTGGATAATCAATATCGTGACCAACCTTGAACTGCTTCCTCCTTTATCATGTTTCATAGCCTATTACTTTTCTTTGAAATGTTTTATTCCTCTTTATGTTTTATTAGCCTTGGTCTGATGTTTTGGAACATCCAAATTTGATCTTTCCTTTTCACAATTCAGTATATATATAGATATACATATCTATATATAGATTTATATTTATATATCTATATCTATATATAAATATATATAGATATAGATATATACAGTATATACATACATATATTTATGACATAAACATCAATTGGTCCGAAATGTTGCCGTCACTATGGACTATTACATTTTTCTAATATCTATTTTGGGAGTGCTGCTTTCATTTTTGTATATATGTTT
>JARQOD010000002.1:451510318-451575629 GCA_033576555.1 Oophaga sylvatica | reverse complement strand
TCCTTGATGGTGGGGTCGGGCTTGGGGGGCGGCACTGCCAGTCCCACTACAGGGTATGTCTGGGTTGGCGCGACCCTATTTGGGGAGACGGGGCAGGGCTGAGACAGGCAGACGGGCAGGGCTGAACATATCAGGTGGGCACCGATAACAAGGCAACAGACAGGGATAACACGGGCAAGCAGGCACAGATAAACAGGGCAGGTGGCACTTAGAGACACGGGGCAGCCAGGCACAGATGACCACGGGGCGGGCCCGGTACAGATGAACACAGGGCGGGCAGGCAGGGGATAAACACGGGCTGGCAGGCATGGATGAGACGGGGCTGGCAGGTACAGATGAGACACGGTGGCAGGCCGATGAGCCCGGGGCTGGCAGGCAAGGATGGACCGGGGCTGGCAGAAAACCCAGCAAATGCAGGTACGATCGACTGATGGAATGGGTAGGGAAAACAGTAGAGACTTTTCACCCAGAAAAAGCGGGAAAAGGGAACACTGGTGGAATGGTGTATGGAGAAAAAAGGCCCCTTTTCAACAGAAAATAAGATACGGGAAAACGGGCCCGGGAAGGAATGGTTAGAGAAAGGGTCCGGCCTTTTTCCAAACGGGAAAAGCAATACGGGAACGACGGGGAAGGAAAGTGTAGGGAAGAACAGGTAGGGGAGATTTCACACGCAAATGCAGTTTGGGGAAAACTGCGGGAAGGAAGGGTGGGGCGGAACGCAAGTAGCGGAGAGAGCGCAGCAAGGGGGTTCTGTACTGCGGGATGACGAAAGGGGACCCGCAAGATATGCGGGGAGGAGCTGCAGCAAGAGATTACTGCAGCTGCTGGAGAAAAGCAGAGGGGAAGGGAGAAAACCGCGGATGCAGACAAGAGGCAAAAGGATTCAGAGAGAAAACTAGGCAAGAACAGCAGGGAAGAAACCACAGACAAGGAACAAAGAGACAGAGGTAGGGCAGAGTTAGACAAGGAAATGACACGAGACAAGGACAGGGGCAAAAAAAACAGGCCAAGATATTCTGCCTCCTGGAGGGCGGACAGATACTAGGCAAAGCTAGGAGTGAAGCCTCCAAGATGGAGGAACACAGAGCAAACGTGGCAGCTCAGTAGCAAGATACTGAGTTAACACATTGCACAGGCTAGATCCACAGGTGGAGCAGCCCTAAATACTAAGGGCGCTTGGTAATTGTTTAGGGACAAAAAAGACAGGTGCATCCTGACGCCATAAAAACCAGAGCGTTCTGGCTCTGCCTCCCTATGTACACAGCCAGGAGACATGCAGAGAGCAGGCAGAAAGCAAGAGGCACAGAACATGGAGACAGGAGCAGACAGAAATCACAGTATGACCTGGAGCAGTGAGCAAGTTGGTATGTGGGGAATGGGAGGCCATGCAGTGATGCCAGCAGGGTTGTTACATCCAGAAAATCACATTGCATACATTAAATAAATTTATTTGCATTTTGCAGTGAGAAATAAGTATTTGATCCCCTACCATCCATTAAGAGTTCTGGCTCCTACAGACCAGTTAGATGCTACTAATCAACTCGTTACCTGAATTAAAGACAGCTGTCTTACACAGTCACCTTTATAAAAGACTCCTGTCCACAGACTCAAATAATCAGTCAGACTCTAACCTCTACAACATGGACAAGTACAAAGAGCTTTATAAAGATGTCAGGGACCTGCACAAAGCTGGTATTGGCTATAAAACTAAAAGTAAGACACTGAGTGAGAAGGAGACAACTGTTGGTGCAATAGTTAGAAAATGGAAGAAATACAAAATGACTGTCGACCGACATCAATCTAAGGTACCATGCAAAATCTCACCTCGTGGGGTATTCTTGATCATGAGGAAGGTGAGAGATCAGCCTAAAACTACATGGGGAAACTTATTAATGATCTCAAGGCAGCTGGGACCACATTCACCAAGAAAACCATTGGTAGCACATTATGCCGTAAAAGTTTAAAATCCTGCTGTGCCCTCAAGGTCCCCTACTCAAGAAGGCACATGTGCAGGCCCATCTGAAGCTTGCCAGTGAACACTTGGATGATTCTGTGAGAGATTGGGAGAAGGTGCTGTGGTTAAATGAGACAAAAATTGAGGTATTTGGCATTAACTCAACTCGCCGTGGTTGGAGGAAGAGAAATGCTGCCTATGACCCAAAGTACATTGTCCCCATTATCAAGCATGGAGGTGGAAACATGTTTTGGGGGTGTTTCTCTAATAAGGGCACAGGACTACTTTACCACATCAATGGTAGAATGGATGGAGCCATGTACTGTAAAATCCTGAGTGACAACCTCCTTCCCTCCCCAGGGCACTAAAAAATGCACTAAAAATGAGTCGCGGCTGGGTCTTCCAGCAAGACAATGACCCAAAACATACGCCAAGGCAACAAAGGAGTGGCTCAAACAGAGACACATTAAGTTCATGGAGTGGTATAGCCAGTCTCCAGACCTTAATCCCATAGAAAAGTTATGGAGTAAGTTGAAGCTCCCAGTTGCCAAGTGACAGCCTCAAAATCTTAATGATTTAGAGATTATCTGCAAAGAGGAGTGGACCAAAATTCCTCCTGACATGTGCTCAAACCTCAACTACAAAAAAGTCTGACTGCTGTGCTTGCCAACAAGGGTTTTACCACCGAGTATTAAGTCTTGTTTGTCAGAGGAATCAAATACTTTTTTCTCACTGCAAAATGCAAATAAATTTATATATTTTATAAAATGTAATTTTCTGGATTTTATTTTTGATATACTATCTCTCAATGTTAAACGATTTACTATCGAGGGTGGTTTGCACGTTAATGACCAGGCCAATTTTTACAATTCTGACCACTGTCATTTTATGAGGTAATAACTCCGGAATGCTTCAATGGATCCAGGTAATTCTGAGAATTTTCTCTCATAACATATTGTACTTCATGTTAGTGGTAAAATATCTTTGATATGACTTGCGTTTATTTGTGAAAAAAATAGACATTTGGCAGAAATTTTGAAATTTTCACAATTTTCCAAATTTAAATTTTCATACCCTTAAATCACAGAGATATGTCACACAAAAAACTTAATAAGTAACATTTCCCACATATCTACTATTTTGGAATAAAAAATTCTTTTGTTAGGAAGTTATAAGGGTTAAAAGTTGACCAGCGATTTCTCATTTTTCCAACACCATTTTATTTTTTTTAGGGACTACATCGCATTTGAAGTCACTTTGAGGGGTCTCTATTATAGAGGAAATCCAAAAGTGACACCATTCTAAAAACTGCACCCCTCAAGGTGCTCAAAACCACATTCAAGAAATATATTAACCATTCAGGTGCTTCACGGAAATTTTTGAAATGTTTAAAAAAAAAATTTAACTTTTTTACCAAAAAATTACTTATTTTTTTTTATTTTCCCAAAGGTAACAGGAGAAATTGGAACACCAAAAGTTGTTGTGCAATTTGTCCTGAGTACACTGATACCTTATATATGGGGGTATACCATTGTTTGGGCACATGGCAGAGCTCGTAAGGCAAGGAGCGCAGTTTTACTTTTTCAACGCAAAATTGGCTGGAATTGTGATTGGATGCCATGTCATGTTTTAGAGCCCTAATGTGCCTAAACAGTGGTAATCCCCACAAGTGACACCATTTTGGAAACTAGACACCCCAAGGAACTTATCTAGATGTGTGGTGAGCACTTTGAACCCCCAAGTGCTTTACAGAAGTTTATAACGTAGAGCCGTAAAAATAAAAAAATCATATTTTTTCCACAAAAAAGATCTTATCACCATTTTTTATTTTACCAAGGGTAACAGGAGAAATTGGACCTTATAAGTTGTTGTGCAACATATGTAGGTGAATACTACTTTTGAGGCACAGTGCAAAGCTCAGAAGGGAAGAGGCGCCAAATTGGAGTTCAGATTTGCTGGAATGGTTTGAGGGTGCCATGTCACATTGGCAGAGCCCCTTAGGTGCCAGAACAACAGAAACCCCCTATATGTGAACTCGTTTTACAAACTACACTCCCCAATTAATTCATCTAGGGGTGCAGTGATCATATTGTCATGACAAGTGCCTCAGAATTTTATGCCACTGACTGGTGAAGAAAGAATAAATTACATTTTTACCACTAAAATGTTATTTTAGCCCCAAATTTTTAATTTTTATAAGGGCTAATAGGACATTTTTTCCAACAACGGTCTATTTTTTTTATGAGTGTGCCAATACCCTACATGTAATCAGGAAATATTTTTCAGGCACAGTGCAAAGCTCAGAATGCAAGAAGTGCCAGATTTTACTGTTATGGTTTGCAGGTACCATGATCCACTGGGAGAGCCCATGAGGTGCCTGAACAGCAGAACCCTCCATAAGTGACCCCATTTTACAAACTACACCTCTCAATGAATTCATCTATGGGTGCAGTGCTCATATTAACACAATGGGTGTGTCACAGAATTTTATACCATTGGGCAGTGAAGACAAAATAGCTTCATTTTTACCACCAAAATTTTGTTTTAGCAAATATTTTACATTTTCACACAAGAAATGGGTAAAAATGGCACCAAAATTTGTCCCACAATTTCTACTGAACGTGGCAATACCCCATATGTGGCTGTGCAGCACTATTTATCAATTCTATTTGCCTATTCAAGTGAATGGGTCTGTGCACATGTCAGTGTGTTTCCACGGACCGTGTGTCTGTGGGCAAAACACGCTGACATGTCCATTTTTTAACTTCAGCATGGGTCACAAAATGTCCTACACACATGCACACGCATAACACACATGGATGTCATCCATGTGACACGCATCGGTGCCAGGAAGAAGCATTGCAATAAGTGCTGTTCCCAGGTGCCCGGTGCTGTACACGGCTCTCATCATTCTCCCCTGCTCTACCGGCGAGCAGGAGAGAAGGATGAGAGTTACATTTAAGTGATAAAAGAGACAGCAGGCGGTGGCTGATGGAAGTATTACTCCCATCAGCCTACCCCTGCTGCCGCTAATAACAGTGACAGCAGAAGTGGCTGATGGGGGTATTTATCAATTGCCGCCTGTGCTATAAATACATAAATAAATGGAAAAAATAGCATGGGTTCCCCTGCATTTTCTATAACCAGCCAGGCAAAACTCATAGCTGGGGCTGCAACCCTCAGCTGTCAGCTTCAGCAAGGTTGGTTATCAAGAATAAATGAGACCCCACGTTGTTTTATTAAATTATTTAAATAAAATAATTTTTAAAAAATGCCATGAGGGCCCCCTATTTTTGACAACCAACCTTACTAAAGCTCACAGCTGGGGGCTGGTGTTCTCAGGCTGGTAAGGGGCCACGGATATTGACCCCCAGCCTAAAAATAGCAGTCTGCAACTGCCCAGTAAAGGCACATCTATTAGACACTTTGCTCAGCTCTTCCCACTTGCCCTGTAGCAATGGCAAGTGGTGTTCATATTTGTGGGGTTGATGTCACTTTTGTATTGTCAGGTGACATCAAGCCCAGGGCTTAGTAATGGAGAAGAGACTATAAGACACCTATCCATTACTAATCCTATAATTATATGGAAAATAAAAACACAGCCGGAATAAAGTCTTTTATTAGAAATAAAACAAAACACACTTTCCATTTTTATTTAAAAATAACAAACACAGTTATACTCATCTAACACCTACTCCACCAAAGCCCTCGTTCTCCTGTAATAAAACAAAGATAAAAAACAACCATATCCCTCACCTGTCGGTTGTTCTGTCCCACACCGTAATCCATGTCTGGGGGATAATTAATTTTCAACCTAGACGGTGCCAAGATGCGACCGTACAGGCTGTGAACCACTGGTGAATGAGCTGCTGGTAACGCAGCATCAGTGACTGTCGGTGACGTCTAGCTTAGCTGTGGTGAGATCTGGTGAGATCCCTGCTAGCACTGTGAGTGCTCACAGCTCATGGAACACGATGCTAGGATCATTACGTCCATTGTCAGAAAGGGGTTAAAATTAATCTATGCTTAAAATTATAGACTGTTCATGTCTTTGTCAGTGGGCAAACTTACAAAATCAGCAAGGGGTCAAATACTTATTTCCCCCACTGTATATTACATATATAATAATGAAAATCAAAATCATCAACCAATTGAGATCTGGATTCCAAATCACCTCAAAGATCAAAATAAAAAATGTCATCACAGGCAACTCATAATGAGACTATGTAGCACAAATCGCTCCGATTAGCCTATATGCAATCCTGACAATATCTGTGCATTCTCCTACTGGATAGTGTCCTGGGAGATCTCTTCAAAGACCTACATAATAGCATCAGTAAATGCATGACTGTCTGTAGTACTACTTGATGAAAAGGATGCATTGATACATATTGTCCCAGAGGTTCTCAATATGATAGAAATATTTAGAGCATGAAAGTCAATAAATGGCATCAATGCCTTCATGATTCAGGAGCCATGTTTACACTCTGGCCACAGACACTGCTAAGCATCACAAGGATTCCAGGGCCCAGTATGCCAGTGTAAGTTACAACAATGGCTCCAAGTATTTTATCACAGTACTTAGCAACAATCAAGGTACTGTTAGCTACAATGTGGAAATATATGCAATCCACAAAAGGTATGCTTCCCCAGATCATCACTTCACTAACCCACAACCCAGCTAGGCATGCTGGATAATATTGCGACCAGCTGGCAATGTTTCTCATGGAGTTACCAGACTCTTTAATGCCTGCCATATGTGCTCAGTGTGAACCTCATATGTGAAGAGAAAATTATGGATTTGGCAACTATCATTATCTAGACTGCTATCTATTGTCCATTCGAGACCCTGTAAAATCAACTAGAAGAAAGAGTTTCCTTGTTAAAAAAGAAAATGAAATGTGTATCAAATGGAAAGAGGGGGGCATATCTAAAGAAGAATATAATGCTGTTTGCAGGGAATGTAGGGCTAGAATTAAAAGAGCTAAAACCTGTAATGAAGTAAGGCTTGCAAGGGAGACCAAAAGAGGCAAAAAAAGGATTTTGGGGGAATGTCAAAAGCAAAAGAAAGTCAAAGATACTATAGGATTTTTACAGGATGAAAAGGGTGAAGTGGTCAAAAATTATGTTGAGAAGGCAAAACTTTTAAATTCCTATTTTACATCTGTGTTCTTTGACACATCAACTGATCTTCACAGTGCCATTGAAGGAATAAAAGAATCCACACTATCCATAAACAGAGAGATGGTGAAGGAACACTTAGCTAATTTAAGTGAATTTAAATCTTGTGGTCCAGATGAATTACATCTTAGGGTACTGAAAGAGTTAACAGGGGAAATTGCAGAACCACTAGCCAGAATCTTTGAAAAATCCAGGAAAACAGAAGAAGTCCCAAAAAGATTGGAGAAGGGCAAATTTCGTCCATATATTCAAAAAATGAAAGAAGACGGAGCCAGGAAATTACAGGCCAGTGAGCCTTACTTCTATACCAGGGAAGATATTTGAACAAATTATTAAACAACATGTATGTAAGTACTTGGATAAGAATACAGTAATTAACCAGAGCCAGAAAGGGTTTGTAGCAAACAAGTCATGCCAGACTAATCTAATTTCCTTCTGTGATGGAATAACTGACTAGCTGGACCAGGGAAATGCGGTAGCTATAGTATATTTCGACTTCAGCAAAGCATTTGATAACGTATCTAATACTATCCTTATTTAAAAAATGACCAAGTGTGGGATTGACAAAGCTATGGTTAAGTGGATTCATAACTGGCTCAGTGATCATACTCAAAGGGATAGTTAGCAATATACAAGATAGAGAAAGGATTCAGAAAGATCTAGATAAGTTTGACCAATGGGTAGCGACTAATAGAATGGTATTTAACAGGGAGAAATGCAAGATTGTACATCTTGGCAAGAAAAACAAAAATTACATATATAGAATGGAAGGAATAGAACTAAGAAACAGCAGGTGTTAAAAAGACTTGCGTATACTAATAGATCACAAACTGCATATGAGTCAACAGTTTGATGCAGCAGCAAAAAAGCAAACACAGTTCTATGATGTATTAAGACAAGCATAGATTCTAGATCACGTAAAGTAATTATCCCCCTCTATTCCTCCTTGGTCTGGCCTCATCTGGAATAATAACTCCACTTCTGGGCCCCACATTTTAAAAAAAAGACATTGAAAAATTGGAGCAAGAGTTACCAGGATGGTGAGCGAACTGCAAAGTATGTCCTACGAGGAACGGGTAAAGGATCTGGGAATGTTTATCTTGCAAAAAAGAAGCCTAAGAGGAGACTTCATAACTGTGTGCAAACATCTGAAGGGATGTCACAGTGTAGAGAGATCATCGTTATTCTCATTTGCACATGAAAAGACGAGAAGCAATATGATGAAACTGAAAGGAAAAGATACAGATTAGATATTCGAAAAAACTTTTTGACAGTGAGGGTGATCAAAGAGTGGAACAGGCTGCCACGAGAGGTGGTGAGTTGTCCTTCAATGGAAGTCTTCAAACAGAGGCTGGACAGACCTCTGTCTGAAATGGTTTAGTGAATCCTGCATTGAGCAGGGGGTTGAACATTATGACCCTTGAAGTCCCTTTCAACTCTAACATTCTATGATTCTATGATTCAAGAAGGAAGAGTTTGAGTAAAGTACCGAGTCAGGTGACCTTAGTAATGCAGTTCCATGATAGAAAGGCCAGTGTACCAAAGTGAGAGGACGTTTGGAGCCAAATAAAGGTACAGGCAAAACGTGTATTAAGGAAGACGCTAAGGTCGAGGTGACAGACTGTGGCAGAAGGTCCGAGGCAGTGGACTATGGACAGCCTCGTAGAAGAACCCGGGTGGTGCTTAGTGAGTTCCAGAATCCAGATGATGTCGGTCAAGACCCGAAAACCTGACCTGGAGTCCCAACTACACCAGTCAAGAGCTGAAGCCCAGCCCTCATCTTACTGGGAACCAGAGACAGCCGTCGTCAGTCGAGCACCGACGATCTGTGAGAAGACTCTGCTCGGGGATGGACACCCATGGTGACAAACGAGCAGTGTGAGTGAGCCGCACTGATGCTTCTAACACTGACGTATGGTACAGGGGTTGGTCTAAGCTTGTACAACAGACAGGACAGGGGCCAATTGAAGTGAAGCAAGTCCTGTTAGAATTTGTCAGGATGATTTACAGCCTAGTGGGAAGAACCGGAGACCCTTGCTAGGGCCTATGTCAAAAGAATAGATAATACCATGACTTTTTCTAATACCGGTATCTTTCCCCTTTGTCACAACAACATGTGCCATGTGAATACCATTGAACGGTTTAATATGCAAAAGTAACCTGTGCCTAATGTAATGTATTATGGTGATGTACAATATATAGATTGTTAATACATAATGTGAGTATAGCATAGGATAGCATAAGATATAGAATAAGGATAATAGGTTTAGCATATAACATAGGAAATGGTTAATGATAGAACTAGCCAAGTAGGTGGACAATAGTATCAATAAAAGGGGGTCAGTTCCTGGTTAGAGAGAGTTCAACGTCAGTTAGTGAAGTGCATACTGAAGGTCAAATTCAGGTGCGGTGGGTTGCTAGGGCAGCATTGGCCAATCGTTTGAGGCTGTAGGAGGCAAAGCAGAGTTCCCTGATGGACATTATTATTATTATTATTATTATTATTATTATTATTATTATTAATATTGTTATATAGCACCATTGATTCCATGGTGCTGTACATGAGACATGGACATACCTACAACATCCAAAGCCTGGGGCTTGTGCCAGGTAGCAAGGCGCAGGTCTGGTTTTCTGACATTATGAGGTCAGTGGACATTCAATTAGGTGGGGGCAGGTGGCCAGTCCCGGGTTCACTGCCAGAGTGGATGATAAATCCATGAGGCTGATGGAATCAGTGGGCTTGGGGGTAGTCCAGAACAAATGGGTGGCATGACTGAAGAGGGGTTGTAATAAGGAGGAAGGAAGTGCAAATTGCTGTGCCCTATCCCACCTGTAGCCACTTGATGAACTCTGACTGTATAGTAAATGTTTGACTATTACAAAGAACTTGGCGTTCTATGCATTTTGTGCAGCGGCTCCAGAGTACGGAAGCCAGGAGGCAGTGGAGGCCTGCCGCCTACAATTGAGTAGGTACCACAGGGCTCTGTTGCTGATGACACAAAGCTAGGAGTGATAGCTAATTCTAGAGAAGAGAGAGAGAGGATTCAAAAAATATAAATAAACTGGAGCAGTGGGCAGCAACTAACAGAATGGTTTTTAACAGGCAAAAATGCAAAGTACTATATCTGGGCAATAAAAATGAAAAAAGCATATACAGAATAGGAGGAATAGGGCTAAGCAACAGCACATGTGAAAAAGACTTGCGTATACTAATAGATCACAGACTGAACTTGAGTCAATAGTGTGATGCAGCAGCAAAAAAGGCAAATACAATTCTGGGATGTATTAACAGAAGCAGTCACGTGAAGTCATTATTGCCCTCTACTCCTCTTTGGTCAGATCTCATCTGGAATACTGTGTCCAGTTTTGGGCACCAAATTTTAAAAAAGACATCAACAAACTGGAGAAAGTTCAGAGAAGAGCGACCAGAATGGTGACTGGTCTGCAAACCATGTCCTATGAGGAATGGTAACAGGATTTGGAAATGTTTACCTTGCAAAAAGAAGACTGAGAGGAGACTTAATAGCTGTCTACAAATATCTCAAGGGCTGTCACATCATAGAAGGATCATCTTTATTCTCATTTGCACAAGGAAAGACTAGAAGCAATGGGATGAAACTGAATGGGAGGAGACACAGATTAGATATTAGAAAAAACTTTTTGACAGTTAGGGTGATCAATGAGTGGAACAGGCTGCCATGAGAGGTGGTAAGTTCTCCTTCAATGGAGGTCTTCAAACAGAGGCTGGACAGATATCTGTCTGGGGTGATTTAGTGAATCCTGCTTTGAGCAGGGGGTTGGACAAGATGACCCAGCCAACAGCACACTGGGACTGGGACACCCCTCGTTTGCAAAGTGCCAACGTGAAACAGGACAGCACCTTGTTGTGACTACCGATCTCGGCCACTTTACACATGAGCATAGATCCTACTAGAGTACTGTGCATTGTGCCCTCATACCACCCTCAATGTCATTGCAATGTTCCTCCTGATCTTCCACAAAAAAAGGAGAAAATAATGGTCCTGCTTGTGAGTTAATCCCCTTCTGCAGCTCAATCTGGCTCTCCTTAAATAACGACCCATATTTTGATATCTGTTATCTACTAGATCCCATTGAAAATATGCTCAGAAGCACAACAAACCTTGCAATGGCATGTATGGATGTGCCGCCATGGAGCCACTGGACTAAGTATACAATATGTATGGGCTGCAAGTAGACTTAATACTACCAGTAATGACACAGTGACTACCAAATTGCAAAACTAGGGCGAAATTAGTGTAAAAGGTTTTAAGGTTGGAGGCATATATACGCCTAAAAAGTTCAACCTAAAAACTAACATTTTGATTCAGAGGAAGTCAAAAACCCCATGAGGCAGATGCTAATTGCTATTTATTAGTGAGCAAATTCTGTCACTACATAAAGCAATTAAACTAGTTCCCTGGACCAACGTCGCATTACAGAATCTAGCATTCATAAGCTGTAATATATTTTTCAAGAACGATATCCAAACCCTCCTTGTACTTTTTTAGTAAATCAAACATTACAACACCATATGGCAGAGTGTTCCATAACGTCACTGCTCTTAAATTAAAGAATTTTGTATCTGTGATTATGATTAAACCTTCTTTCCTCTAGATGTAGAGAATGCCTCCATGGTACCATTGCAGGCTTAAGTGTAAGAAGATCATTAGAGAAATCTCTGTGCTGTCTCAGCATTTATTTGTACAATGTAATAAGATCGCTCCTAATCTTTTGTTTTTCAAAACTAAATTACCCTAAATTTGATAAACTGTCCATATATTGCAGTTCACCCATTCCGTTAATAAACTTGGTTGCTCTTCTCTCTACCTGCCAATCAGAAAGGATAAGGAGAGAATAATTGTCTGAGGCCACAACCTGCAAAAGCTTTCTTTTTTAGGAGGTTGTCCTCCTGTGACTTTCCAGTGCACCTGTTGTCAATTTAATTTGTAACCAAGTAGGTGACATTGACTGACAATCCCTTATAATTCCTAACTGGACAGATTGATATCCTTAAAGTTTAATTGACTTGGGGTTTTATTGTCATGTGCAAGTGTTCCCTTAATTTTTCTGAGCAGTGTACACATATAACCCTGTTCCTTACATAGTGCAAACATATTCTACAGGGCTACAGAGAAATTGTTACAGTTATCATCAGCATCTTTCTCAAGTAGTTTCTCATTTTTGACACATTGAGACTTTTCTAAGATGTCAAACCACTATTTTTGGATCATAGGTAGTAATGAGCGAGCGTGCTTGAGAATTACTTGATCGAGCATTAGGGTCCTCAGGCACAGTCGTTACTTCTCCGAGTATCGGGGTGCTTGAGCGCAATGCTCGAGCCCCTGTTCCACATGTTTTGTTGCTGTTAGATAGGCAATCAATATGTGGGAATTGCCTGCTATACACACTAATACATTTGCCATGTTGGCTACTGGCATTTCTGTGATTGGCTGGTCTTATTGTATCGTTATGTCTATCTAAGCCCTGGGAACCTGATGTTTTGTCCCTTGACCTCTGAAATTAGAGGATAAAATGAATATTCACTGTTCCCTCTCCCATCTCTCGGCACGGAGAGATGAGCTGGGGAATGAGTGAATTTTCATTAAGCATTTATATCTGCTTAACTGGCAGATGAGTTATTTAAAAAAGTAAACAACACACTAAAGTCCTTTATTTAAACAACCACTCCTACAATTCCCCTCGTTTACCCATTTATCATTGCTCCGGAATCCACAGCATATAAAGCCTCATTCACAGAGCGAAGCTTGATGTGCTGTAGCAGCCACTGCTGGTTCTCAAGCTGAGGGTAGTGCGAAAGTTGACCACTGTGACTAGCGGTAACGTCAGGAAGGATACCACAGGTCACAGATGATGTATGACAGCTTGGGCAACAGCATATGTGACCGCTGGCAACCTTACTGACATCATCGCTGGCTACAAAAACTGTGAGCCAACGCGGAATGCTATAAGATCTAGCAGTATGTGTTGGTATGACAGATTATGAAGACCCGTTCGCTGAACGGGGCCATTTACTGGGAATTTTGGACAGGCTCATTGTGGGACATCAATGTTGGTTACGGTGGATCCATTGGACTGCAAAGGACCAGCGTGGGATTTTGGGAGGAAATAAATAAGTGAAAGAGGGTGTCTGTTTTTTTTGTTGTTAAACTAAAGGACTTTTCTATGTGTGTGTATGTTTGTGTGTCTATTGATTTTTACTTACAGGGTTAGCAATGGGGGTGTCTGTCTGACACTTCTCCATTACTAACCCCAGTGCTTGGTGTCAGCGCCAGCTGCTGACATCAACACCTAATCCCATTACCTCGATTGCCACCGCACTAGCACAATCAGGAAGAGCTGAGACAGGGCACCAGAATTGGTGCATCTAATGTGATGTGCCAGTTCTGGGGAGGCTGCAGGCTGGTATTTTTAGGCTGGGAAGGTGCCAAAAATAATTAACCTTACCAGCCTGATAATAGCTTGCTGCTTTGTTTTAGCTAGTTAGTAAACATAGGGGGACCACACATCATTTTTTAAAATAGTTTATGTATTTATTGCTAAAAACAACGGAAATATGGTGAGAGATAGCTTTTTTTCATTTTTTTTTTTAATTTTGCCTTATATACAAGACATTATACAGGGAAAAATGTTTCCTAACCTGTTTCCTGTAAAATCTATTTTATCTTTGGTTTTCTATGTTTTATTGTCAGTCCGCAAAAGTGGCGTAATACTCTGACAGAATTTTCCCAGCAGCGACCTGGGAGTCAGAGATATGTCCAGGGGTCTTCCCCATGCTGTTCCCATTCCATTTCAGCAGTGTTTCCACCCATTTCAGTATTTAAGAAAATGTAGCAAGGTTTATTGAATGGCGTTTCACAGTATAGATGGAAAATGATGCAAAGCATACTGCATAAGCAACTCAGAAGATTTTTTAATGCAAAGAAGTAGAATATTCTGCAATGTCCTAATCATTCACCAGATTGCAACCCCATTGTGTATGCATTTCACTTTCTTAAAGACAAAACTTAAGGCAGAAAGAACCACAAACAAGCAACAGCTGAAGTCAGCTACAGTAAAGGCTTGGGCAAATCATCACGAAGGAGGAAGCCAAGTGTTTTGTGACATCCGTGGATTCCATATAGGAATAAATGTTAGCACAGCCAAACATGGAGGTGCCACACAGTAGGTTCCCAAACCTTATAGCTAAGTATCAAATACCGGGCACACTCAGGGATTTTTAGTGCAAAAATCAAAATTTAATACATACAGTAGCCACTAGTTATAAACTTTTCGGTCGTAATAGACCTTCATCAGTGTACTAGTGTTAATTTTTAGATGCTAGTGTGAGTAGAACACAAATAGTAGCCAAAGATCAGCTAAAGAGTGTAGCCCAGAGCATAGGTGGTCAGTGATCTGCAATCAGTTATGCTGTGACCCAGCCTAGGTATGTGCCAAGTATCCTAAGTCACGGTATACACCGCCAGACAGTGGATTCCAGACATCAAGCAGTCATTACCTTCAAAGAATTCTCTACAAAGTATTAAAAATGAACATTTTATTTATGGTATAGTTAATTTGTCCAAATATTAGTGATAAACTGAAAGGCGTGCAGAACCCAAATCACAATGATTCTGTAGCTGCCCAAATATTTTTGGACCTATCTGTATATAACACTCTGAGGTTCCCTAGCAATGTATCCATATCCTTTCGCTTAATTGAAGAAATCAAGAGGCTAGATTAAAACATATACACGAGTGTTATCATTTGAAAGAAACAGAATGCTTTTTATTCTCAAGTGTCATCTTAGTTTCGCTGAAGCAGGTGAACTGTTTGAAATTCACAGTGGGGAAAACAAGTATTTAATACACTGCGAATTTTGCAAGTTTTCCTACCTACAAGAATTAAGAGGCCTGTAATATTTATTAGGTACACTTCAGAGAGACAGAATCGTAAAAAAAATCAAGAAAATCACATTGTATAATTTTTACACAATTAATTTTCATTAAATAAGTAAAAAAAATGACATGGGGTCTGTTCTATTTTTGACAGCTGGGGGCTGGTAAGCCTGAGCCTAAAAATAGCAGCCAGGAGCCGCCCCATAAAATGTGCATCTATTAGATGCACCAATTCTGGCACTTTGCCCCCAGCTCTTCCCACTTGCTTTGTGTTGGTGGCAAGTGGGGTAATATTTATGGGGTTGATGCCACCTTTGTATTGTCAGGTAACATCAAACCCAGGGGTTAGTAATAGCGAGGCATCTATAAGACACCTCTCCATTACTAATCCCATAATCATATTGTACATAAAAAACACCCAGAATAAAGTCTTTTTTTGAAATAAAAATCCACACCCTGTTTTACAATTTTATTCAAAAATAACAAACACAGTTAGGCTCACCTGAAAATAACTTGCGGCATGGCTCACTGCATGAGAAAGTTTTCATGCAGTGGTGCCGTAAGTGAGTTCTACGGATTCAGTTATGAATTGTGGTGAACTTTCTCACGGGAGCTCAGTGATAGACACTAACAGGAGCGATTATGCTCCTGTCACTGTAAGCTGTGGCCGCTCTCTTAAGGGTATGCCACACTAAACAATATCGCTAACGGGATCGCTAAAAAACGTCACTATTTAGCGTCCCGTTAGCGATGTTGTTCAGTGCGGCAGCTTCCAGCGACGAGCTTCCTGCTGTGATCTCGCTCGTCGCTGGAATCGTTCCGGACCCTATTTCATCGCTGGCGCTCCCGCTGGGTAAGTATCTTATCGCTGTGTGGCACCTTTTCTTAGCGATTTAGCGGTACTTTTGTACCGCTAAAGTCGTTAAGAAGATCGCTAACGGCGATAGCGTCGTTAACTATATCGCTAAATGCGGCAGCATTTAGCGATATAGAAACAATCCCGCTAGCGATCGCATTAGTATGCGTCGTTATTGTGATCGCTAGCGGGATTGTTTAGTGTGGCAGTACCTTAAATCATCAGGATCGTCGTGGGACAGTATGGATTATCTTCACGTCGGACAGGTGAGAGATATGGTTGTTTATTATTTATTTTTTTACAGGGAACATGGGCTCCAATTGATTGGGTGTAAGGTGAGTATCATGGTTGTTTATTATTTTCGTGTCTTTTACAGGTGACAAGGGCTTCAATTGAATGAGAGTAAAGTGAGTATAACTGTGTTTATTTATAAATATATTTGTAAAATTGGGTGTGTATTTTTATTTCAAATAAAGGACTTTATTCTGGTTGTTTTTTATTTACAATATAACTATCGGATTAGTAATGCAGAGGCACCTTGTAGACGCCTCTTCATTACTAACCCTTGGTTTGATGTCACCTGACAATACAAAGGTGACATCAAACCAACAAATATTACCCCACTTGCCACCGCCCAGGGCTACAAGAGCTGAGCAAAGTGCAAGAATTGGCACATCAAATGGATGCACCTTTTCTGGGGTGGCTGCGGGTTGCTATTTTTGGGTTGGCGGGGGCCAATATCCATGGCCCTTTACCAGCCTGATAATCTCAGACTCCAACTTTCTGCTTTAGCTTGGCTGGTTGTCAAAATTGAGTGGGACCCCACACCTTTTTTAGATTATTTATTAAAATTATTTAAAAAAATGGTTTGGGGGCCCCTCTATTCTTGATAACCAGCCAT
The DNA here is from genome assembly GCA_033576555.1 of Oophaga sylvatica. Lineage (NCBI taxonomy): Eukaryota > Metazoa > Chordata > Amphibia > Anura > Dendrobatidae > Oophaga > Oophaga sylvatica. The sequence continues at coordinate 451,558,818 of JARQOD010000002.1, read as the reverse complement.
GATAAAGCTGACAGATGAGGGTAGCAGCCACAGCTATCACTTTTTCCATGCTGACTATCAGAAATAGAACAGACCTCAGGTCATTTTTTTTTATTTATTTATGTATAGCTCTGGTGCTGGCTGATGAATACTCCCATTCATAATGCCTGACATTCATCTGAATGGGGTCCAGGTTCGGGTACTGTTCTGGTACCAGCCGGACCCGATAATCCAAGGGTTCGCCCATCACTAATCCTAAACCATGCGACATGTGGCACCAGAGCTCTATGATATGTATTTTTAGTGGTATATTTGCAGGAATATTTATTGTGCAGAATTATAGAACTATAAGTATATTTTTCTCTTTTTCATGGCAATGCATAACTTATCGCCAAGTAATGTCAAGTATACGTAATGTATCTGTGATATTTTCTAATTTTATGATTAGTATTGGGTATCATGTGGTGTCGTATTTTTATGGAGCTTTAAATATTGTATTGCATGCTTGAGAAAGAAGGAAATCTCTAAAACGTAGTGCAACAGGTGCAGACAGGTAATCCCAAATGCAACATCTCTCCTAATATTTTGGCTAACTTGGCTTTAATGGGGCTGGCTGTGCACTGTCAAAAGGGACTAAATACACAATGATGAGAATGGTGATGGATTAGTTCATAACATACTGAAGATTTAGCTTTAAAAATAAGCATTAAGGCCCCGTCACACATAACGAGATCACTAGCGAGATTGTTATTACGTCACGGTTTTGAGATCGCTGGAGAGCCGTATCGTGATCGTTGGGGAGCTGTCAAACATGCAGAACTTCCCAACGATTTCGGCTGCCCCAGCGATCTAACTAACGATCTCGTTGGTCGTTGGGACACTTTCACACAGCAGCTATTTCAACGATCCACACCTTGATAGGGGCTGTACTGTGCCACTAATCATCTCCGATTGGTGGACGCTACTGCGTTCTGATTTGGCGGCAGGTTTAAAATAAAGCCACGCTGTAGCAATTCCGTCCCTTTGTTCCTGTTTGCTTTCTGGTTTCGGATCGTAGCAGCGTTCTTCGGCTGTGACTCTGTATCCATTCATCTGGGCTTTGTTCCTGACAAGCGTTCTGGTTTGTGGATTGTAGTGTTCTTTGGCTGTGACTCCACACAGCCCGGAGAATTCTGCTAAGATCTGCAATCCAGCATGAGGTCATAAACAAAGGATGGAATTGCTATTCTGTTGCTTTCTTTATGCACGGCGGGAAATGAGAATGCTGTAGCGACCACCAATCAGGGACGAGGAGTGCAGAAAAGTCTTATTTATGCATGCCTACGTGTTTCAGTTCTGAATCGCTAAGAGGTCATTGGTTAAGTGTCAAATACAGCGATGCACACTGCCCAGCGGGAGTGCAACGACCCAGGAATGGTCCAGGAAGCTTTGTAATGATCAGTGATCTCACATCAGGGGCCTGATTGTTGCTACCTGTCAGACGTAACGAGATCGCTAGCGAAATCGTTATTGCATCACAAAACCCGTAACGTATCAACGATCTCGCTAGCGATCTCGTTATATGTGACGGGGCCTTTAGAAGTTATCTGACTTTTACAGACTGTTAATTTGCAAATTGAGATCTATGGCATCGGGAGTGCCGTACAGCAGGACCTTAAGTGATAAGGCTGTGTATCCATACTGAATATATCTAGGATCGTTACATTGAAAAATGTAAGACATATCACACGGATCCGTGAATATAGCATTATGCAAACACAGCCATAGTAATGTCAAAGGTGATGCTTCTCCTAATTGCTCCCACATACTTAGCTAAGGTATACTTATTTTTGTTTTACACAACCCCTCCATTGCCATTGCCACTTTTTCTTTTACCATATCTTTTATACAACACTGTTACCAAATTTTAACAATCTTGTGAACCCTAATTATTCACACCTTGCTTAAAAGGACATAAAAATAAATACTAGTTAGGTAGATACATGTACAGAAAACATAATGTAACATCAAATGGCAATATATGTTGTCATATATGGTAGTAAAATTGAACTTGTAAAACAGGTGTGCAAAAACAGATATGCACAGTTAAATGTCTTAATTTTGTTAATTTTTTTATATTACATTTTTAAACAAAACTGAACCTCCTTAGCAAACATAATGTGACAAGAAATAGTAGGTAGGTGTATGTGTGCAAAAATTTATCGTCTGAAACAAGGCACTGAATTGGTGTGTTGTGCATGGATGTAAAATTTGACAAAAAAATAGACATGACAAAAAAATTGTTTATGACAAGCACATTCTGTTAGGTAGAGTGTTGTGAATGTGTTGGAGATGACTTCGGAGCTGAGGCTCCCTCTGGTGGTTGCTGAGGGTATTGAACCTATGTTGAACAGCAAAAGTCCACCACCTGCTATTGATGAATGGTTATCAGGTGGGACGGACTTGCCTGATATAAGTGAGCTGACCTCCCATGATCCTCGCCGGTGATCAATTGTTTCTTCTTGGTCTAGGTTGGAATTCAGCTTGCTTTTCTGCTGTCTCCTGCTATCATTCAGATAAGTTACTTTCTGTTTTTTTTTCTGTGGTTTGATTTTCCTTGTTTTTGCTGCCTTGCTTTTGAGTTCAGCCAGGTCCCCTTTGGGGGCTTGTGCTGGTCTCTGTTCTCTTTTTGTATTTGTTCATTTGCTCAGTTCTTGTGATTTTTTTACTACTGGGTAGCTGCGTGTTCACACCAGAGATCTGATATAGGTGGTCGAGACCGTGTGGTCTCAGCATTTTTGGATTCAGAAGTGTTGGAATTTTTCCTAGGGTTTTTCTGGGTTGCAGACAGTATTCTCTCCTGTCCTGTCCTATCTAGAGAGTTTTGGGCCCCAGTGTTTGCTGATTCTATTTTCTGTCTGTGTTCATGTTTTCATCTTGTCTAACTGCCATTATATGTTTGGGGGCTTCCTATTCTTTTGGGGCTCTACTCCGGGCCATTTAGCTTTCCACTTTCCATCTTCATGGGTAGCTAATCTCTCCGGCTGTGACGAGGCATCTAGGGCACCGTAGGAACGGCTGCTTCTAGTTGTGCGGTTAGCTTAGGGGTCTGCAACCTATTAGTTCCCAGCCTCTCTGGTGTTTGGCTGCCTTTGCGGTTTTTTGCTCTTGCCCTCCTCAGCTGCCAAAACATAACAGTAAACCACTTCACCAAGTACTGGAGTCCCCGCCTAGCCAAACGAGAATCCAATATCTTCTCAACCACATACTCCAAATTGCAGAAAAATGGAGACATCAAGGTGGCAGAACTAGCCCTATTATTCAAAGCAAACTCAGACAAAGGCAAAAAAGAGACCCTGTCATCTTGATCAGCAGACACAAAACATCTCAAATAAGTCTCCAAGGTCTGGTTTGTTCTCTCAGTTTGTCCATTGGTCTGAGGGTGGAAAGCAGAGGAAAAAGACAGCTGAACTCCCAGTTTGGAACAAAATGTCCTCCAAAATCTGGAAACAAACTGGACTCCTCTGTCAGACACAATGTTCTCTGGAATGCCGTGCAACCGAACCACCTGTTGAAAAAATAAGGAAAATCAAACCACAGAAAAAAAACAGAAAGTAACTTATCTGAATGATAGCAGGAGACAGCAGAAAAGCAAGCTGAATTCCAACCTAGACCAGGAAGAAACAATTGATCACCGGCGAGGATCATGGGAGGTCAGCTAACTTATATCAGGCCAGTCTGTCCCACCTGATAACCATTCATCAATTGCAGGTGGTGGACTTTCATGTTCAACATAGGTTCAATACCCTCAGCAACCACCAGAGGGAGCCTCAGCTCCGTAGTCGTCTCCAACACGTTCACGACAGTAGAGCATCACAGCTAAATGTCTTGATTTTGGGGAATCTACAGTACATTTGTATTTAAAAAAAATATTCCCCTTCATAAAAATGACAAAATAATTGCACAATAAATGCAAACACTTATTGCAGTCATTTGTGACAAGCAAGTTCACATCTCTGACTAATCCTAATTTGATTTTTTTAAATATTGTACTGCCTTGCGGCTACTTTCTAGTACATTAAGGATGAATAATAATATGCCATTCTAATTCAAATGCAGTACTGGTACTAGCTATCTATTTTACAAATCAATCGCAGTAAGCCTGTTAAAGAGAACTTTTCACCAGATTTTTCATGATGAGATGGACACACAATGAAAAAGTGGCTACTGAGCAAAACATATATTATATATATATATATATATATATATATATATTTTTTTTATAAATTTTGCCTTTCCATTGTGGCGATACTAGCAATCAAAGTATTTGGTTCCTAATGAGTTAAGTTTAGTTAAGTCCAAGTGGGTGCTCTCAGATAGCAACTTATATAGGGAGAAGTACAGAGTGAAAAGTATCTAATAACACCCACTTGAACTTAACTAAAGCTAACTTATTAGGTGTCAAATAATTTGATAGCTAATATCTCAGCAATGGAAAGACAAAATTTAAAAACACTAAAGCAAATGTTTTATTCTACTCTGCTGCTAATATTACATCATGCATTTGGCTCAACATGTGGATGTTTGTGAACATTGCTCTTTAATGGTTTTGCTAGCATCTCTTCTATTTATCTTCCTCCTAACAATTTAATTTTTATATAATTCAGAAATTACTACTTTCATCTTCTGTTGTGGTTGTACAACAAATTACTTTCTGGAGTATTTATGAAATGTTTTAGGACTTTCACTTCATATCCCAATCTCTCTGACATCCTCCAATACAAACCTAAAATGAATGCTACATTCCCTGCTTAGTTGTTAAAGATAAAACCCTTACCTCTGTGGAAAACATGTTCATTGTTAAGGAGGATGGACGACCATGTGATGGAGTTTCAGTGTTGGTTCCATGGTTTGGGACCCTTGTATCAGTCTCAGAGGGTTGGTGTCAGTGCAGATTGGATGTGCTTTGCTTCTAGAATGTAATAATTGGGAGCGTGTGAGATCCAACCTAATGAAAGGTCTTGTGCTGTTTATGGTTGTGCTTCTAATGTCTGTAAAAGCACTTTGGTTGTAAGAGTTTAATTAATGCCCATAATCAATTTTTGTGCCAATCTTTGATGGGCTTTACACTAATAATTAAGGCCTCATTCTCAAGTCCATGTTGCACGTGCATGTTCTATCTGTTCACATGTTCATGTTTTAAGATGGAACGTGTGTTTGTGCAAAACTGATGGGGACATGTCCATTTTATTCCCGCATTATGGTTGAAAAGTGCCAGTAAAAGTCTATGGGTCCATGAAAAATATGTACAGCACACAGATGGCATCAGTGTGTTATCCGGGTGCTGCCCGTATTTAAAATTGCAAAGGATAGGAGAGGCTTTGTAATTTATTTATTTCTCCATCTGTGAAAAACACTGAGTAAAAACGGACACAAGGACCACACACTGATGACATACTGAACAAAACAATAAAGATGCCAATACCAATTTTTAAGTTTCTGTGTAAACACAGACGTGTGAATGAGGCTTAACATGCAGTATAAAACATACTATATGTTGTTTCATTTTTTTCCTCTACAAGTTTTAAAGACTTTAAGATGTAGTTTGAAATATATACAAAATATGTGAAAATGAAAAAAAAAACTACAGAAAAAAATGATAACAGGAGCAAGCATCTTGTATCTACTTATTATCACTCTATTATTCAACACATTCACATGCATGCTTCAATGATGACAGCAATAAATATAAATACGTCTGCAGATATTTTGATTTATGATTGCCGATCAGCATGTTTTCTTAGAAAAGAATGGTATAGTACAGCATAAAAAATAATAACTATAATAATAATAACAGTAATAATATGCAAAGCTCTGCACAAGGGTTCTCTGGATTTGCTTTCAGGTTCAACAAGAAAACAGTTCACTTTAGTGTGAATAGGAGAAATCAGCTGGGTGCACAGAAGCAGGTTGTTGAAAAAACTAGTGCTCCCTCACACAATTTACAATCCGACTGAATTCATTTGCATCACAAAATTGGCTCAGCTATTCATGTGTTGCGGCAAGACAAGTGTAACATTACACAGAACAAGTAACCATGGGAAAGGTTAATTCTGACAATATAGAGACACAAAAGCATGAATTGTGTTCTTCTTTTGCCAACTTTCATTTGTTGTACCATAAAAAAGGGTATGTTTGTAACAGAAAAAAATTGCAAAAGCTTGCCAAATTACTGCATTTATTGGGGATCAAGAAGGAAAATGTCCTTTTTTAATTTTAAAATGGTAAATTATACAAATATTTTTAAAAATGAAATTCTAATTAAGCTATGTGATATCTGACACCTATTTAATGCTGTAGACTTCTGTCATCTTAATAAAATATTCTGTGTTATTTAGAAAACTATTTCAGTTCTTTAAAATGTAAAGATTATACATAATTACCAAAATGTTCTCTCTCTAATAACCACTTTTTTGATTTTACTAAATAAGCCTAAAGAAACAAGCTTCATCGCCATCTTATCAATCAGGGGACAACAGAAATCTCATTGGTAACATTTTATCTTTGATAATAGGTAAGGAGGTACACATTTTATAAATTCAAAATGTGTTTTTAGTTCAATTTGTCCAAATGAATTTTGAATGAATCTCTAATAACAGGCCATTTATTAATTTTAATAACAGGACTTGACATTGGTGTTGGCTGGTTTTCCATAGTTTTTTATGAGGTCTTTTCAATTTATTTTGAAATTTCAAGGTCTATAATTGACCTTTATTGCTAGAGAATGTAAGACATAGTAGAGATACTTGCTATAACTGCTTCAAATTGTGGTTCATCAGAATTGAGATGTCTCATGCTATTGCTGAAACTTTGAAAGAGGACCTTTTACCAAATTTTGCAAGTTGAGCAGGACACATGATATTATAGTGGCTGTAGAGTGGAATATCATTTTTATTTTTTTTGCTGAAGTATTAGCTATCAAATTATTTTGCAGGTAATGAGTTAACTTTAATTAAGTCCAAGTGGATTCTATTAGATGATTTTCACTGTGAATTAAATATTTAAAATACAAGAAAAACCTGCAGGCTTGCAGAATATACAGTAACCCAAACAGGTACAAAAATTCTTTTCACTTAAACTTACGTTTTTTGTCTTCATAACAATGCAACTCCAAATATTTGACAATGTATTTTGAACGCAGCTGTTCTTGGTCACATTTGTGTCTAAAATCAGTAACCATATGGGATCTTGTTTATTTCGACAAGATTATGGAACATGCTGTAAATCTCACTCAACCAACCATATTTGGCAAGTTGGTTTATCACTTACTTCTAATCTTTATAATCTATGCAATTGCTTATATAATTTTAAAAGTTACAGAATCTTAGACTACTTTCACACATCAGTTTTTTTGCATCAGGCGCGATACGGCTTTTTTTGTGAAAACCGGATCTGTTTTTTTTGTCATTGACTTATATTAGCGCGGATGCCGTTGCATGGCCTTCCGTTTCATCCGTTTTTTTCCGGATCCAGCAAAAATTTCAATTCCGGCGGCCAAAACGTCTCTTTTTGTTTCCGTCAAAAAAAAGGGAGAGAGGCGGATGCGGCGCTACCAGCACTTGCTACAATGCAAGTCTCTCTCTCCTCATTCCAGGCATGCGCACACTGCATTTCTCAAGGTTCAAAAGTTCAAGACGGATCCGGCTAAAAATCTGATCCATCACATCAGTTTTTCACAATCTCAGCTGGATCCTTCTTTTCTAAACTTAGATGGATTGTGCTTGATTGTAAAAAACTGATGTGTGAAAGTAGCCTTAGGCCTCTTTCACACTTCAGTCGTTTGGCGTCAGTTAAAATCCGCCAAAGTGTGGAAAAAGCGGATCCGCCAGCAAAGTGGAAAAAACGGATGCAAACGGATCCGTTTTCAGACTGATCCGTCATGAACTTTTCAACCTGGAAAATGCATGGTATGCATGTCTGGCACAGAGGAAAGAGAGAGAGAGAGACCCCGGACAGTGTTCTCAGCATTTTCTATGGGAGGAATGGATCCGCTGGCGGATTCCGTCAAAAACGGATGGCAGCGGATCCGCCATCCATAAGCGCCCATTATACAAAATGGCGGACGCGCGGATCCGTCAGAGTCCGCCATTTTGACGCACACAAAAAAGTTGCATTGAACGTTTTCAAAAAAAGGCGGACGCCAAAATATGGCGGATTCGTCAAAAAAGGATCAAACGGACGACCATCCGTCAAATCCTTCACTAATGCAAGTCAATGTGAAAAAAGCCGGATCCGCCAAAAAAAGATGGCGGATCCATTTTTTTCACACTTTGGCGGATTTTGACTGACGTCGCACGACTGAAGTGTGAAAGAGGCCTTAGCTGTCTAGTCCATTTTCATGTTAAAATTTTAAAAAAGAAAGAGGAGAGTTCTCTTTGAGCCCATGTTATGGTATATGCACACAAAATATTTTTCAGTCGGGTCTGCTCTGAAACCAACTTGAAAAAGCACCCTAAAAGCACTGCAAATATTGTACGTATAAGAGAGTAATTGTAGTAAGAGGGAATGGTCCGCCATGTCAAAGGCAGAGGATAGGTCGAGGAGAAAGAGGACAGAGTACTGATGTTTGGCTTTGGCAGTTAGTAAGTCATTGGTGACTTTACTGAGGGCAGTTTTGGTCAAATCATGCAATCAAAGAGCCAGATTGTAATTAAAAGAGGGAGCAGGGGGAAAGGTGGGAGGACAGTTCAAGATGGACATGCTGTTACAGTAGTTTTAAAGCATAGGGAAGAAGTAATATAAGGTGATAGCTAGATACAGAGGATGGGTCAAGAGAGGATTTTTAGAGGATTGGCGTGATCAATGCAACTTTAACCCCTTCCCGACCCATGACGCCTACGTCGGCGTCATGAAAACCAGTGGCATCCCGACCCATGACGCCAACGTAGGCATCATGGTATAAATCATGTTCCTGCAGGTCGGGTGACCAGGGTCACTGAAAGGTCACCTGACCCGCAGTAACAAGACCCTTTGTGCATCACCACAGTGGGGATGGCTTAACCCCCACTTGGCTACAATCGCTCTGACTGGCTGTTAAAAGTGAAACAGCCAATCAGACCGATTTGTAATATTTCACCAATGAAATTTGGTGAAATATTACAATCCAGTCATGGCCGATGCTGCAATAGCATTGGCCATGGCTGGACACGAATTCCTACCCTCCCCACACCGAGTAACGGCGTCAATCGGCCGCCACCGATTGATGGCGGCGATCGGTCACCAACGTCACTATCTGCTCCCCTGCCCTCCAGTCCGCTACCCTCCTCCTTGCCTCCGCTCCCCCTCGGCTTCCGATCCCCCCCTCAGCTCCCTTCACCTCCCCCCTCCGCTCCCCTCACCTTCCCCGGTCCTCTGGTATCCCTGGATCCATCCCGGCGTTTGTCTGGGACTCTTCAGGGCGCCACCATCCTGGAAAAAGGTGAGCGCATGCGCAGTGCGCCGCCGGCCAGCAGCTTCAATACATTTATTTTGATCACTGTGATAAACTCTCACAGTGATCAAAATAAATAAAAAAGTTAATAAACGCCCCCATTATCACCCCCATAGGTAGGGACAAATAATAAAATAAAGAAAAAAAATATATATATTTTTTTTCTATTAGGGTTAGAATTAAAGTTAGGGTTAGGTTAGGGTTATGGTTAGCCTTAGGGTTAGGGTTAGCCTTAGGGTTAGGGTTAGCATTGGGTATTTATATCGCGTTATGGCAGTCCGTTAGATGGACTGCGTTACACCGCAGTATAACACGGTGTAAAGCAGTCTGTTAACGCTGCCATTCACCCCAATTTGCGGGCGCATCGCAACGCATGCCGTAAAGCGGCATGCGTTCGCGACATGCCGCCATTCAGTGATGGAGCCTCAGACGCAGGCTGCAGCGTCTGGGCTCCATCACCACTAGCACAGATGAATCATCTGCTGATTCATCTGCGCTAGCGGGTATAGCATAACGCGATGCGTTATGCTATACCGTTACCAGCCCGTCAACGCTATGTGTTGAACGGGCTGGTAAAACGTAATGTGAACCTAGCCTTTAGCATTAGGGTTAGAATTAGGGTTAGGGTTAGAATTAGGGTCATGGTTAGAATTAGGGTTAGGGTTGGAATTTAGGTTAGGGTTGGAATTAGGGTTACGGTTAGAATTAGGGTTAGGGTTGGAATTAGGGTTAGGGTTGGGGTTAGGGTTGAGATTAGGGTTGAGCTTGTGGTTAGGGTTAGAGTTAGGATAAGTGTTAGGGGTGTTTTGGGGTTAGGGTTGGGATTAGGGTTAGTCTTGTGGTTAGGGTTATGGTTAGGGTTGGGATTAGTGTTAGGGGTGTGTTGGGGTTAGGGTTATGGTTAGGCTTTAGATAAGGGTTAGGGGTGTGTAGCGGTTAGGGTTGTGGTTAGGGGTGTTTTGGGGTTAGGGTTGGAGTTAGAATTGAGGGGTTTCCACTATTTAGGCACATCAGGGGTCTCCAAACGCGACATGGCGCCACCATTGATTCCTGCAATTTTGCGTTCAAAAGGTCAAACAGTGCTCCCTTTATTCCGAGCCCGGATGTGTGCCCAAACAGTGGTTTACTCCCACATATGGGGAATCAGCGTACTCAGGAAAAATTGCCAACAACTTTGGGGGTCTAATTTCTCCTGTTACCCTAGGGAAAAAAATTTTGGGACAAAAAGATCATGTTTGTAGGAAAAAAAATGATTTTTTATTTTCACGGCTCTGCGTTATAAACTTCTGTGAAGAACTTGGAGATTCAAAGTGCTCACCACACATCTAGAGGAGTTCCTTGGGGGATCTAGTTTCCAAAATGGGGTCACTTGGGGGGTTTCTACTGTTTAGGCACACAAGGGCTCTCCAAACACGACATGGTGTCCGCTAACAATTGGAGCTAATTTTCCATTAAAAAAGTCAAACGGCGCTCCTTCTCTTCTGAGCCCTGCCATGCGCCCAAACAGTGGTTCCCCCACATATGGGGCACCAGTGTACTCAGGAAAAACTGGACAACATCTTTTGTGGTCCAATTTATCCTGTTACCCTTGGGAAAATAAAAAATAGCGGGCTAAATTGATTTTTGAGGAACAAAAATTATTTTTTTATTTTCACTGCTCTGCGTTTATAAACTTCTGTGAAGCACTTGGGGGTTCAAAGTGCTCACTACACATCTAGATAAGCTCCTTGGGGGGTCTAGTTTCCAAAATGGGGTCACTTGTGGGGGGTTTCTATTGTTTAGGCACATCAGGGGCTCTGCAAACGTAACATGACGCCAGCACACCATTCCATCATGTCGGTATTACAAAATGTCACTACTTCCCTTCCGAGCCCCGACGTGTGCCCAAACAGTGGTTCCCCACACATATGGGGTACCAGCGTACTCATGACAAACAGGGAAAACAACTTTTGGGGTCCAATTTCTCCTGTTACCCTTGTGAAAATAAAAAATTGTGGGCTAAAAAAATCATTTTTTGAGGGAAAAAAAGATTTTTTATTTTCATGGCTCTGTGTTATAAACTTTTGTGAAGAACTTGGAGATTCAAAGTGCTCACCACACATCTAGAGGAGTTCCTTGGGGGATCTAGTTTCCAAAATGGGGTCACTTGGGGGGGTTTCCACAGTTTAGGCACATCATGGGCTCTGCAAACATAACATGACGCCCGCAGACCATTCCATCAAGTCGGTATTACAAAACGTCACTACTTCCCTTCCGAGCCCCGACTTGTGCCCATACAGTAGTTTTCTCCAACATATGGGATATCAGCGTACCCAGGACAAATTGGACAACAACTTTTGGGGTCTAATTTCTCCTGTTACCTTGGAAAATAAAAAAATTGGGGACTAAAAGATCATGTTTGTGGAAAAAATATGATTTTTTTATTTTCATGCCGGGCGTTATAAACTTCTGTGTAGCCCTTGGGGGTTCAAAGTGCTCACCACACATCTAGATAAGTTCCTTGCGGGGTCTAGTTTCCAAAATGGGGTCACTTGTGGGGAGTTTCTACTGTTAAGGCACTTCAGGGGCTCTGCAAATATAACATGACGCCGCAGACAATTCCATCAATGTCGGCATTTCAAAACATCACTACTTCCCTTCCGAGCCCCAACGTGTGCCCAAACAGTGGTTCCCCCACATATGGGGTACCAGTGTACTCAGGACAAACTGTACAAGAAATTTTGGGGTCCAATTTCTTCTGTTACCCTTGTGAAAATAAAAATTTGCTGGTTAAAAAAATCAGTTTTTGTGGGAAAAAAAAGATTTTTTATTTTCACAGCTCTGCATTATAAACTTCTGTGAAGCACGTTGGGGTTCAAGGTGCCCACCACTCATCTGGATAAGTTTCTTGGGGGGTCTAGTTTCCAAAATGGGGCCACTTGGGGGGGGGTTTCTACTGTTTAGGCTCATCAGGGGCTCTGCAAATGTAGCAAGATGCCCACAGACCATTCCATGAAGTCGGCATTTCAAAGCGTCACTACATCCCTTCCAAGCCGTGGCGTATGCCCAAACAGTGGTTCCCCCCCACATATAGGGTAACAGTGTACTCAGGACAAACTGGACAACAAGTTTTGGGGTCCAATTTCTCCTATAACCATTGTGAAAATAAAAAATAGGGGGCTAAAAAATCATTTTTTGAGAAGCACCTGGGGGTTCAAAGTGTTCACTGTGCATCTAGATAAGTTCCTTAGGGGGTCTAGTTTCCAAAATGGGGTCATTTGTGGGGGAGCTCCAAAGTTTAGGCACACAGGGGCTCTCCAAACACGACATGGTGTCCGCTAACAATTGGAGCTAATTTTCCATTAAAAAAGTCAAACGGCGCTCCTTCCCTTCTGAGCCCTGCCGTGCGCCCAAACAGTGGTTCCCCCACATATGGGGCACCAGCGTACTCAGGAAAAACTGGACAACATCTTTTGTGGTCCAATTTATCCTGTTACCCTTGGGAAAATAAAAAATAGGGGGTTAAAAAGGATTTTTGAGGAACAAAAATTATTTTTTTTATTTTCACTGCTCTGCGTTTATAAACTTCTGTGAAGCACTTGGGGGTTCAAAATGCTCACTACACATCTAGATAAGCTCCTTGGGGGGTCTAGTTTCCAAAATGGGGTCACTTGTGGGGGGTTTCCACTGTTTAGGCACATCAGGGGCTCTGCAAACGCAACATGACGCCCGCAGAACATTCAATCAAGTCTGCATTCCAAAATGGCGCTCCTTCCCTTCTGAGCTCTCCCATGTGCCAAAACAGTGGTTTATGACCACATATGAGGTATCTGTGTACTCAGGAGAAATTGCCCAACAAATTTTAGGATCCATTTTATCCTGTTGCCCATGTGAAAATGAAAAAAACTGAGGCTAAAAAAAAATTTTGTGAAAAAAGTACTTTCTTTTTTTTACGGATCAATTTGTGAAGTACCTGGGGGTTCAAAGTGCTCACTATGCATCTAGATAAGTTCCTTGGGGGGTCTAGTTTCCAAAACTGGGTCACTTGTGGGGGAGCTCCAATGTTTAAGCACACAGGGACTTTCCAAATGCGACCTGGCAAACGCTAAATATTCCAGCATATTTTCCATTCAAAAAGTCAAATGGTGCTCCTTCCATTCTGAGCCCTGCCTTGTGCCCAAACAGTGGTTTATGACCACATATGAGGTATCTGTGTACTCAGGAGAAATTGCCCAACAAATTTTAGGATCCATTTTATCCTGTTGCCCATGTAAAAATGAAAAAAATTGATGCTAAAAAAATTTTTGTTGGAAAAATTAAACTGTCCATTTTTTCCTTCCACGTTGCTTTAGATCCTGTGAAGCACCTGAAGGGTTAATAATCTTCTTGAATGTAGTTTTAAGTATCTTGAGGGGTGCAGTTTTTATAATGGTGTCACCTTTGGTTATTTTCTGCCATATAGACCCCTCAAAGTGACTTCAAATGTGAGGTGGTCCCTAAAAAAAATGGCTTTGTAAATTTTGTTGTAAAAATGAGAAATCGCTGGTCAACTTTTAACCCTTACAACTTCCTAACAAAAAAAATTTTGTTTCCAAAATGGTGCTATGTAATATAGACATGTGGGAAATGTTATTTATTAACTATTTTGTGTCACATAACTCTCTGGTTTAACAGAATAAAAATTAAAAATTTGAAAATTGCAAAATTTTCTAAATTTTTGCCAAATTTCAATTTTTTTCACAAATAAACGCAAAAAATTATCGACCTAAATTTACCACTAAAATGAAGCCCAATATGTCACGAAAAAACATTCTCAGAATCGCTAGGATCCGTTGAAGCTTTCCTGAGTTATTACCTCATAAAGTGACACTGGTCAGAATTGCAAAAAATGGCAAGGTCTTTAAGGTCAAAATAGGCTGGGTCATGAAGGGTTAAAGCATAAGGGAAAAACACCAGTTGTTAGTGATAAGTTGTTGAGATGGGTTAGGGTTGGGATATAGACTGTAATGAGGTTTGAGGTGAGGTGGAGCAAAATTGGATCAAGTGCACAGGTGGTGAGATGTGATCTGGAGAGTAGAAAGGAAAGTTTATCTTTTGTGAAGGCAAAAAAGCTGATTTTGGTAAAAGGGGGCAGAGTAGTTATGAGAAGGGGCTGTGGGGATTGTAGGCCAAAGCTTTCTCTGATGGTGTCAATCTTGTTCTTGAAGAATTGAATCAAATTTTACATCTATACATTCTATACACGCCACACCAAGGCAGTGTTCTGTTGCAGGTACATTTGTACCTACTTAGTATTTCTAATCATGTTAATTTTTGGGAAGGCGGTTGACTTTTGAAAAACAAAAATAGAAAAAAATGTTTTAAAATTGTAGATATTTAATTGTGCACATTTGTTTTTGCCACCTGGTTTACTAGCCAATTTGAAAAGTAATTATTTCCTGTTGTACATTTTCAACAATTATTTCAATAAAGCAAGCAATGTTTTATGTCATTAGTTTATAAAAAATGATATCATAGTCTGCTGGCATATTTTGCTTTATGTAAACATACTCATCTACCTACCATTTCTTGTTACAACTGTTTTGGAGGGTGGAATAATTGGGATTGAAAGGATAAAAAGTAAAAGTGTTGTACAAAAAGTATTGTAAAAGTGTCAATAGCAATATAAGTGTTTGTGCAAAAGCAATAAAAAACATATTATGACTAGGAATATGAGAGTGACAAACAGCAGAAGCACCATCACCAAGATTAGTTCCAGCTGCTGTCCAAGCAGTAGTACTAGTAAACACAGACCACAATTGCTCTCCATTGCCTTCAGCAAGCATATTAGAGGTGAGGAAGTGGAGAACATTATGGAATATATGGCACATAACTCATCTCAGTCACAACAAAATGATGTAACCTCTGACAGCAACATAGTCAGTTTGAGTATGTGTTCTGCAAAGGAAACAGATCAAAAATGACTAAGCAGGATAATTTTTAAATAGCTTTTAATTTAACACACATGAACAATCTGTCTGTTTTTTTGATGAGCGTAATGTTAAAATTACAAGACTGTATTTGTGTTAAAGAGCTTAAAAGAGGTTGGAAACAGTCCTAGGAGATCTTGTAGAGTTGCAAATATGTTTTCAGTACAATTGTAGGCTTTGCAGTAATTCCATTTGCAGCAAGTCGATTAGACGTGGACCATTTAAAAAAAAATAAATAGAGAAATCAGGTGAATTTGAGTTATTGAAATTTGAATTCTCCAGTTTGATCAACTTTTTCATTTCTACTTATAATTGTTTTTTTTCTCAGTCCCACCTGTAAATATTATAGAAATTCTGTGTCAATGCAATATTTCTGGAAGCCACTTACCGTATATACCCATGTATAAGCCGAGATTTTCAGCCCATTTTTTAGGGCTGAAAGTCCCCCTCTTGGCTTATACGCGGGTCATATACGGGGTCGGCGGTGGAGGGTGAGCGGGGGTGTCGGACCATACTCACCCCTCCGCCAGCGCAGTCTCTGCAGCCCCCCTGCTTCTCCCACGATCTCTGGCTCCTTCCTGCAGCGGTCACATGGCACCCCTCATTAAAGTCATGAATATGCACATATTCATGACTTTAATGAGCGGTACCACGTGACCGGTGCAGGACTGAAGCACTGGGAGAAGTGGAGAGGCTGCAGGGACGCGCGGTGGAGGGGTGAGTACAGCGATATTTACCTGTCCCGTTCCACGCTGCATGCTGCGTCCTTGTCTGACTCCTCTGGCTGTGAATGATCAGGCAGAGGGCGCGATGACGTCATTAGTGAGCGCCGCGCCTTCTGCCAGATCGTTCACTGCTGAGGACCTGGAAGAGGACGCAGCTGCAGCGGTGCAGAGAGGACAGGTAAATATCTCAGGTGACGGGGTCCTGAGCGAGCGGTGACACCGACACATGTCCCCCATAGCGCGCCAGTGTCACTGCCTGCTCAGGACACCGGCACCTGGCCCCCAGCGACGAGAGGTGAGTATGTCATTTTTTTTTTGCAGCAGCAGCAGCGCATATGAGAGCTATACTATGGGGCATATGGGGCATAATCTAGAGCATATGGGGGCATAATATGGAGCATATGGGGGCATAAACTGTGGAACATATGGGGCATAATCTGGAGCATAACGGGGCATAATATGGAGCATATGGGGCATAATCTGGAGCATATGGGGCATAATCTGTGGAAATATGGGGGCATAATCTGGAGCATATGGGGGCATAATTTGTGGAACATATGGGGGCATAATCTGTGGAACATATGGGGCATAATCTGGAGCATATGGGGGCATAATATGGAGCATATGGGGGCATAAACTGTGGAACATAAGGGGCATAATCTGGAGAATGACGTGGCATAATATGGAGCATATGGGGCATAATCTGGAGCATATGGGGCATAATCTGTGGAACATATGGGGGCATAATCTGGAGCATATGGGGGCATAATCTGTGGAACATATGGGGGCATAATCTGGAGCATATGGGGGCATAATCTGTGGAACATATGGGGGCATAATCTGGAGCATATGGGGGCATAATCTGTGGAACATATGGGGCATAATCTGGAGCATATGGGGCATAATCTGTGGAACATATGTGGCATAATCTGGCATATGGGAGCATATGGGGGCATAATCTGTGGAACATATGGGGCATAATCTGGAGCATATGGATCATAATCTGTGGAACATATGGGGCATAATCTGGAGCATATGGGCATAATCTCTGAAGCATATGGAGACATAATCTGTGGAGCATATTGGGCATAATCTGTGCAGCATATGGGCATCATAATCTGTGGAGCATCATATGGGGCATAATCATTTTTCACCTAGGCTTATACGCGAGTCAATAAGTTTTCCAGTTTTTTGTGGCAAAATTAGGGGGTCGGTTATACACGGGTCGGCTTATACATGAGTATATACGGTAATTATAAAATTGCACTGAGGCTACTGTTTTGAAATGTGTTTGTGCTTCTGTGTTGTTTCAATAACAATGGGAATGGATGCCAGCATTTGACAAAAGAGAGATAATACTTAAGTAAGGTAATTTAGCAGAATTCTAATTTATATTGCATGTTGTATGCAACAATTTTTAATTGTTACTGTTTTCGACTATCTGAGTGTTATATGTCCTATTTAGTTACATTTGTACATTTTAATAATTATTTTCATGACAAAGCAGTGTTTTATGTCTTGAGTTTGTAAAAAGTAATATGATGACCATAATTTAAGCTCTATCCTACTCTATGCTAAGGAGGAGCACAAGTCTGAAATTGTTTTCTTACAGGTGATTGTCTCAGACTTGACTGATAGCTTTAGTCATGTTTCAAGGCTGATTAAATGGTTGGACAGTGATTTGCAGGGTAGAGAGAAATTTCTTCCTTGTGGAATAGAGCTAATATATATTTTCTAGGAACGGTTCCTTTAAAGGGATTGTCCACTACTAGGACAACTCCTTAAACTAAATGTGTGGCCCCAATAAACTAAAAAAATCCTATACTTACCTACCTTTCTGGCACCATTACAGCGGTGTCAACACTTGTGGACCCAGAGCTCTCACGTGGTGGAATGACACGTGGTGCCAAGTGCCTAATCAATGCCGGTGTCACTGTCTCCATCTTGTTATGGATTGAACATGAAGAGGAAGTCATAGATCAGTTACAGCCTGGACTTCCTCTTCATGTTCAATTCGTATGAAGGTGATCCCAGTGCTGATTGGGCACTGGGTACCATGTGTCACAACACCAAATGAGAGCTCACGGACCGCGAGTGCTGACACCTCTGGAATGGCACCAGCAAGGGTGTAGTTTTTTTTTTTTATCGGGGCCAAACATTTAGTTCAATAAGGAGTTGTCCTAGTAGTGGACAACCCTTTTAAACCTCCCTACACCATTGGATCTCTGCAAAGAGATTTTCATATTTATGCAAAAGCTTGTTTCTTCATTTATTTAATCAAGGTGTAAGGCTAACTGAATATTTTTATCAGCTTTAATTTAAAGGATCATGGTCTCCTTTAAAATGTAGTCTATTTTTATAAACATTAAAAATACTTGCAACTCATAGGATGTGCAAATCTATTTCTTAGTTTAGACATTTTCTAGAGGCAAGCTTCAGGAATGGAGCAATCAATACCCAGTCAATGTTGGTCACTTCAGTATAAGCTTTCTTTATATTTATTGTCAGCATTTCAAGTAAATAGGTCTTAAGCTTGTGGCATGTCATTATAACTTTTTTAAAATAATGATGCTGCCCTCAGTCTTTTTTTTTAGCTATAATTTATGCTCAATGCTCTAGTCCTAGCCACACAATACTGTAGAGTCTGCAGAGGTGGAGATAGCCCTTAATGAGAAGAGGTTTCGCCTTTATCTCTTTTATACTTCAACCATTATCTTCCCCTGTCTATAAGCATGCGGTTACCACTGACAATAATGCTCACAGGCAACAAATGCTGATGAGTTTTCTATGCAGTCCTCACAATAAGTCTATCAAAACAACCTCGAAAAATTATGAACCACAGTGACAGACAAATAGAACCAGCTCCAGCATGAATTTACAGCCCAAATGCAATGTCCCTTTTAATTCTTCAGGCTTTTCTTATCTCTGCTGTTGCTCTTCTGGCTAGGAGATAACAGTAATTCTTGTGTGTGCTATTTTTTTTCCAACTGAGTAAGATGTTCCTTGTGTCTTTCTGCTTGCTAAAGATAAAGGGTTAAAGACCAACTTGTGTTGGTCGCTTTGTGTTGGGAAAAAAAAAGTAATCAGTATTCAAGAGATTGTTATCAGTGGTACAGCCGCACAGAACAGTAATTTTGCCTGCTTCAGTTAGGTTTTTTTTATGAATGCACATAATGCCTGGAGTGTTGGGGCCAGATAAAAGAATTAGTGTTAGCAGAGGAGGATGGAGGCACAAAGTACAGCAGAGAATTAGAATGTCTATCTTTGTCTCTTGCAGCTCATCCAGCCAGCCAGGGTTCTGAGCTCGTAAACAATTTAATCTTTTTGCTGCAGTTAAAACATAAAGACAGCAACCTTCTTACCAATTGTACAGGAAAGGGAATGAAAAGAGCTGATGATAACTTTTTGAAACAGATTTAACCCTTTTCAATGGTAAGCGCCGGACATTACAATAAGGTCACACTTTCATTTTATTCTTGTATTTGATTTTTTAGAATAAAAATAATTATTTAATTGAAAGTTATTGAAAAGTAATACCTCAAAAAACAGCTTTGGTATTAAAGGGAACCTGTCAGCAGGTTTGTGCACAGTAACCTACAGACAGTGTCAGGTCAGTGCCGTTATACTGAATAAAATGATACCTTGGCTTATAGTTGTGGATTAATCTTTATTTTCAGTTTTATACTAATGATATGCTCGTGCTCTGGAGCGGCCTGGAGGGGGGTCTGCATATGGTGCTTTGCTTAGGTATTCATAATGCAGCCTGCTGACAGGTAACTGATCCTTCACTGACCTGCCCCTAGTTTGCATAATTAATGTTATATGTACAGTCATGGCCAAAAGTTTTGAGAATGACACAAATATTATATTTTCACATGATCTGCTGCCCTCTGGTTTTTATGTGTGTTTGACAGATGTTTTTATCACAGACAGAAATATAATTGCAAACATATGAGTAACAAAAGCTTATATTGACAGTTAGAATGAGTTAATGCAGCAAGCCAATATTTGCAGTGTTGACCCTTCTTCTTCAGGACCTCTGCAATTCTGCCTGGCATGCTCTCAATCAACTTCTGGACCAAATCCTGACTGATAGCAGTCCATTCTTGCACAATCAATGCTTTCATTTAGTCAGAATTTTTAGGTTTTTGTTTGTCCACCCGTCTCTTGATGATTGACCACAAGTTCTCAATGGGATTAAGATCTGGGGAGTTTCCAGGCAATGGACCCAAAATCTCTATGTTTTGTTCCCTGAGCCATTTAGTTATCACCTTTGCTTTATGGCAAGGTGCTCCATCATGCTGGAAAAGGCATTGTTGATCGCCAAACTGCTCTTGGAGGGTTGGGAGAAGTTGCTCTTGGAGGACATTCTGGTACCATTCTTTATTCATGGCTGTGTTTTTAGGCAAGACTGTGAGAGAGGCGATTCCCTTGGCTGAGAAGCAACCCCACACATGAATTGTTTCAGGATGCTTAACAGTTGGCATGAGACAAGACTGGTGGTAGCGCTCACCTTGTCTTCTCCGAATGAGGCGTTTTCCTGATGTCCCAAACAATCGAAAAGGGGATTCATCAGAGAAAATAACTTTACCCCAGTCCTCAGCAGTCCACTGCCTGTACCTTTTGCAGAATATCAGTCTGTCCATGATGTTTTTTCTGGAGAGAAGTGGCTTCTTTGCTGCCCTCCTTGAGACCAGGCCTTGCTCCAAGAGTCTCCGCCTCACAGTGCGTGCAGATGCACTCACACCTGCCTGCTGCCATTCCAGAGCAAGCTCTGCACTGCTGGTAGCCCGATCCCGCAGCTGAAACACTTTTAAGAGACGGTCCTGGCGCTTGCTTGTCTTTCTTGGGCGCCCTGCAGCCTTTTTTGGCAACAATGGAACCTCTCTCCTTGAAGTTCTTGATGATGCGAGAGATTGTTGACTGAGGTGCAATCTTTCTAGCTGCGATACTCTTCCCTGTTAGGCCATTTTTGTGCATTGCAATGATGACTGCACGTGTTTCTTTAGAGATAACCATGGTTAACAGAAGAGAAACAATGATGCCAAGCACCAGCCTCCTTTTAAAGTGTCCAGTGGTCTCATTCTTACTTAATCATGACAGATTGATCTCCAGCCATGTCCTCATCAACACCAACACCTGTTTTAATGGAGCAATCACTGAAAAGAGGTTAGCTGGTCCTTTTAAGGCAGGGCTGCAATAATGTTGAAACGTTTTGGGAGATAAAGTTCATTTTCTAGCCAAATATTGACTTTGCAAGTAATTGCTGTTAAGCTGATCACTCTTTATAACATTCTGGAGTATATGCAAATTTCCATTAGAAAAAGTGAAGCAGTAGACTTTGTAAAAATTAATATTTGTGTCATTCTCAAAACTTTCGGCCATGACTGTAAATTGACCCTCAGCACTACATTGCCCTCGCAGTATACTGAGACAGAATCTGTCCCTAATGAAACTCAGGTGCCCCTCACCACATACTATACCACCTTACACGGTGACACAGAGGAAGGTGCAGATGAAACTGAGGAGGAGGTGATGGATGACCCAGTTGTTGATCCGGATTGGCATCCACTGGGTGGCATTAGCTCAGAAGAGGAGAAGGATTTTCACCAGGCATCGACATCGCAGCAGCGTTATCTGGCAGGCCCGTAACTGTCCAAAAACGTGTTAAAAAACAAAAAGAGTTGCAGGACAGCTTGGCCAACGGTCCAATTAGCACAGCGTGCAAGCCCTGAAAATTTATCCCAAAGTAGGAAGAGTGCAATGTGGCACTTTTTTGACCAAAATCCTATGATGAGGCAAAGGTTATCTGTAAGAAGTGCGGAAGGACCTTTAGCCGAGGGAAAAATCTCCGAAATTTGAATACCAGTTGCATGCTTAGACATTTAATGACCATGCACTTGCAAGTGTGGATGGACTACAAAACCTCAGGTAGCACATGTGCACCAGCTCTGACTGAAGGTAGCCAGCAACGCTCCATCGCTTCCCCCACTGTAAGCCCACCGGTTAGCACACCACCAGCAAGAAATGTTGAGGTGTCATCGCAAGGCCAAAGCAGGCAGGGAATAAAATTTTTTTTGCAACGAAAGACTGAATCTAGGCCATCACCACCACCACCATCATCAACCCCCTCTCAGTCCATCATGTCCACCGCTAGATCCCCCATATGCAGCTCTCAAGTTCAGCTCACCCTAACAGACTCTCTGAGTAGGACAAGAAAGTACTCATCTCATCCGCGTATACTGGCTTTGAACGGCAAAATTGCCAAACTGATCTCATTAGAGATGATGCCCTTCCGTTTGGTTGAAAGCGCAGCGTTCCGAGAGTTCATGGCCTACGCTGTCCCACGCTATGACCTACCCAGTCGGCACTTCTTTTCTAGAAAATCCATCCCTGCCCTCCACCTGCATGTGAAAGACCGCATTGTCCATGCACTCAAACAATCAGTGAGTGGAAAGGTGCACCTCACAACAGATGCATGGGCCAGTAGGCATGGCCAGGGCCATTACGGGTCCATCACTGCGCACTGGGTTAATGTTGTGGATGCAGGCTCCACAGGGAACAGCGGCGGTGGGACAGTGCTGCCTAGCCCACATATAGGAAACAGTTGGCTGTAGGCGTTCGACCCTCCTCCTCCAGAAGCAAAAGCTCATCGACAGAGTGCAGTCGCACAAGCACTCCATCTGCAGCAGCCAGTGTTGCACACGAGGTGTCCCACTATCGAACAGCTAGTGGTAAGAGTCAGCGGGCTGTTTTAAAGATAATGTCTTTGGGCGACAACAGACACACCGCGGAGGTACTGGCCGACTACTTGCAGCGAGAAACTGAGTCATGACTTGGCAGTCTACATCTTGAGCCAGGAAAGGTAGTCAGTGATAACGGCCATAATTTTGTGGCAGCCATAGCCCTGGCAAAACTCAGACACATACCTTGCCTGGCTCACACCTTGAACCTGGTGGTGCAGTGCTTCCTAAGTAATTATCCGGAGTTAACAGCCCTGCTCCATAAGGTGTGAAGACTGGGCTCGCACATCCAGCCTGCCCGTAGACTCTAGTAGTATGCAGAGGCTGCAGTGATCGCTCCACCTCCCCAAGCACCGCCTAATCATAAACGTTGCAACAAGGTGGAGCTCCACAATGCACATGGTTGAGAGGCTGTGCGGACAGAGGCAGGCTGTAATGCATTTGTGGGAGGATACACGGGCAGGCAGTTTGAGGGCAGACATCGAGTTGTCGGGTGTGCAGTGGTCGAAGCTGAAAGACCTCTGTAAAGTCCATCAGTGTTTTGAGGAATGCACACTGCTGGTAAGCGCAGACGACGCCATCATAAGCATGAGCTTCCCACTTATGCGTCTTCTCATACAAACTTTGACGCACATTGAGGATCAGGCATCTGTAGCGGAGGAGGAGGAGGAGTAGGTGGAGGGAAGCCTTAATGACAGTCAACCATTGTCTGCTCAGGGAACTGTACTGGACATGTGGAGGAAGAAGAGGAAGAGGAGGTGGAGGATGAGGCGGATGATTATTTTGGGGAGGAGGATGCTTCTCGGGGGCAAGCGAAAATGTTGGCTTGCCAAAGTCAGGTACAGGGTTTGTTCGTGACTGGAGGGATGTGGATTTGGCAGAAAGTGCTCCTCCACCCACCACTGGCAGTGCATCATTGACACCTGGAACATTGGCCCACATGTGTGATTATGTGTTGGGGATCCTAAAAAGTGACCCCCGCATTGTCAAAATGATAAAGGATGACGACTACTGGTTGGCCAGCATCCTCGATCCACGCTATAAAGGCAAATTACAGAACATCATGCCACAGGAGAACCTAGAGCTAATATTGGCGAACAAACAAGCAACTCTTGCAAACTGTTTGTTAGAGGCATTCCCAGCACACAGCAGTGGTGCAGGTTCTACCACGAGCCGTAGTGGGCCTAATGGAGGAGGTGTTCGTGGTGCACACAGCCGAAGTGGCATTGGAGACAGGGGTTTCATGACAATGTTGTGGACTGCTTTCTCATGCACCGCTCACACGACTGTTAATACTGAATCGATTAAAACAGACAGGAGACAGCAATTGTCAACAATGGTTCAAAATGACCTCTCCTCCCCTATCGATGTTCTCCCTCACAGTTCATTCCCCTTTGACTACTGGGCCTGTAAACTGGACACCTGGCCTGAATTGGCACAATATGCCTTACAGGAGCTCACTTGCCCTGCTGGTAGTGTGCTATCAGAAAGAGTCTTCAGCGCAGCGGGATCAATCCTGACAGAAAGAAGGACCCAGCTGTCGACCCAAAATGTTGGTGATCTCACCTTCATAAAAATGAACCATGCCTGGGTTTCAAAGGATTTTGTCACCTTCCCTGAGGACACATAGGTTGCCAGCAAAATGGCTCGCTTTGTCCTCCTCTTCCTCCGACTTCTCCAATTCCTCCATTTGCAGCTGCTGAACATCCAGCCTACACTTCAACATATGCCAGTTTTTCCACCTCCCTAACTGGACTGCCCCCCCAGGGCCGGTGTCAGCACCTGGCGCACCCGCGCAAGTGCCGGTTCCCTAAGCAGGTGGGGGAGCCCACTAGTGGGTGATTGCACTGGCACAGGGCTTCTCAAAATACGCAAAAGTGTCTCTGATGGTGGGGGGCCCACTCGCCGTCAGACACACCGGCGTACTATGAGGGGCCCTGTGCCAGTGCCGTCGTCAACGAGTGGGCCCCCCCTGCTTGCTCAGGGCCCCAGCACTTGCAATACGTACCTCTCCATGCTCCACTGCTATGATGTCTTCCTCATTTCCTGACAGTGACATTCAGGTCAGAGAGCGCGATGACGTCACGTCTGTACGCCCTCTGCCTGAACAGTCCAAGTGCAGAGAGCTGGAAGATGGCGACGTTGAGGAGTCCAGAGTAGAGCAGTGCCAAGGGAGGAGAGGTATTTCATTTTTTTAATGTTTGGAGCAATATATGGGGAGCATTATACACTGGAGAATGATATATGAGGCCCATCATGCACTGGAGCATCATCCATGGGGCCTATCATACACTGGAGCATTGTAAATGGGGGACATCAGACACTGGAGCAGCATCTAGAGGGCCCATTATACACTGGAGCATTATAAATGGGGCCCATTATATATGGAGCATTATATTGGCCCATCATACACTGGAGCATCATCCATGGGGACCATCATATACTGGAGCATTCCAAATGGGGGACATCAGACACTGGAGTAGCATTTACGGGGCCCATTATACACTGGAGCATTATAAATAATGCCCATTATATATGGAGCATTATATTGGCCCATCATACACTGGAGCATCATCCATGGGGCCCATCAAATACTGGAGCATCATATGGGGTTCATTATTTATGGGGCATCATATAGGGTATGGAGCATCATATGAAGCACATATGAGGCCTATTCTGAATGGAGCATTATATGGAGCCCATTCTGTATGGAGCAATATATGGGGCCCATCATATACTGTATGGAGCTTTATATGTGACTCATTATACTGTATGGAGCAATATGTGGGGCTCATTCTACCCTATGGGGACCGTCCTATAATGTATGGCACATTATATGGGGACCATTATATCCTGGTGCATTATGTGGAGCTCATCATATACTGTATTGAACATTATGTGGGACTAATTATTCTGTATGGAGCAATATATGGGGCTCATTATTCTGTATGGCGCACTATGTGGTAGCCATAATACTGTATGGAGTAATATACTGTCCGGTTTTTGAGCTATTGTAGAATTTAAAATAGATATCAGTCATGTAATGTAAGAAGTGAAGTATTTGTCATTGTACTATACCTATATTTCTGTGCCTTATCGGAGCATCATGAATTTTGGTATGTGTTAAAGGGGCCCACTAACACTCTTTCGCCCGGGGCACACGAAAACCTGGAGCCAGCCCTACCCCCCACAACTTTAGCCAAATAACCCCCAGTTTTCAATGCGTAACTATTATTATAAAGTAAATTAAGGTTGCCAAGCTTAAGTAATAAGAATTGATGTCATTGGCATTGAAATGGGCACTGTAGGTGTGTTTACTGTCCTCCACTCCCTGCTGACTTTGCTTCCCCATTGACTTGCATTGGGTTTCGTGTTTCAGTCGGACCTCTGACTTTTCTCGATTAGTCGACCGATTTCGTTCGACTCTACTTTTGATAAAGTCGGGTTTCATGAAACCCGACTCGACCCTAAAAAGGCAAAAAATAAGACGACCCTGCTTGTGAGAGCTTGCAATCTACAATGAGGTGGGAGAGATACAAAGTACAGGTGTGTATTTACAATGGTGTATTTACAATGATGGTCCAGCCATCTTGAGGGAGTGAGGGATGGATGGAGATCGTGAATGGGCTACACATGCACACTTACACATAAAATGACTTTGTATAGTGAACGTGATAGGCCACTCTGTACTAGTGTTGAGCGATACTGCTCGATATCTAAAAATATCGAATCGGAATGGTATCGCCGATATCACTAATATCGGATATCGATTCCGATACGAGTCCATGTAAGTCTATGGGAACAAAATATCGCAACTAAAAAAAACCTTTATTTCCTTGTAAACACTAAATATACACACATAGAATACATATATATATATATACATGTCATTGTGACATATATATATATATATATACATATATGTATAGTTTATACACTTCTACATAGTAAAATATCCTCTGATTCAATTGCCGGGTAAAGCCGGCTTCTGTGAAAAGACAGAAGCACCCGACATGAAATGACACTTGGTGTACATAGGGTTAACCATGTCTTTTCATGTCGTTTGCAATCTGATTTGCACAAACAATTACATCAGTCTATGTGTGCAAAATTTCACACCTGTAGGGGTTAATTAAAGGTGTAAATTCGTTGTAAAAAAACAGACTTTTTTGCTACGAATTTACACCTTTAATTAACCCCTACAGGTGTGAAATTTTGCACACATAGACTGATGTAATTTTTTGTGCAAATCAGATAGCAAAGGACATGAAAAGACATGGTTAACCCTATGTACACCAAGTGTCATTTCATGTCGGGTTCTGCATTTTCACAAAAGCCGTCAATTGAATTAGCGGCTATTATACTATGTAGAAGTGAATGAACTATAAATATAAATATATATATATGTGTCACAAACTCAATGACATATATATATATATATATATATATATATGAGGTGTAAAATTGTTTAAAAAAAATGCGTGGGCTACCGCCCTATTTTCGCAACCAGACAGACAAAGCCAGCGAATGGGGGCAGATAATAATAGCCCAGAGAGGGACCATTATTTTTGCCCCCCCTGGCTACTAACATCTGCCCCCAGACACCCCAGAAAAGACAAATCTATAATTAGATTCGCCCTTTCTGGCACTTTGCCCATCTATTCCAATTGCCCTGTAGCGGTGGCGAATGGGTTAATATGGGGTTAAAGCCACATTGCAATTGAAAGGTGACCTTAAGCCAGGTTAATAATTGAGAGCTGTCAATTAGACAACTATCAATTATTAATCCTATTGCATGAAATAAAAATAAAACACACACACTTTAATTAAAAATCATTTTAATGAAATAAAGACACATGTTTTTTACCATCTTTTATTTGACTGCAAAAACCATTTCCTGTAATAAAAATAAAATAAAAAAGCAAAATTATTCTTACCTATCCCATGCACAGTCAGGTCCCATGGTGTAATCCTTCAGAAAGGGTTAATGTTTACTGCAGGGACCGCAGCTAATGCTGCAGCCTCACAGTAAACCCCCAAATGAATGAGTTCCTCTCCTGGCTGACAGGAGAGGAAGTGGAAAGCTTAATTGATTGCTTTCCACTTTCACTTCAGGTCAGCCAGGGACACAATCAGTGACGTCAGAGGGAACTGATTAACAAAAATAGGGGTTCCCTTCGAATAAAAAATGGCGTCGGGTCCCCCCTATTTTTGTTAACCAGCCTGATGAAGCAGACTGCTGAGCAGTGGCGTACCGTGAATGAAGCAGACCAAGCAGCTGCTATGGGGCCCAGACAGGTGAGGGGGCCCTCGACGGTCGGGTAGCTGTGCTGACACAGTACTACCAGGGGGTCGGCAGGGGAGGGGGAGCGCAGCTCTTCTATATACTCACCCCTCCTGGTGCGGTCTCTGCAGCCCCTGCTCTTCTCCCATGGTCTCCGACACCTGTGTTCAGCGGTCAGGTGGTACCGCTCATTACAGTCATGAATACGCACATATTCATGACTTTAATGAGCTGTCCCGCGTGACCGCTGAACACTGGCGGCGGAGACCGTGGGAGAAGAGCAGGGGTTGCACAGACCGCGCCGGCAGAAGGGTGAGTATAAGGGATATTTACTTGTCCCGTTCCACCGTTGCTCGCGTCCTCTTGCTGCAATGTTCAGGTCAGAGGGCGCGATGACGTCGTTAGTGCGCGCCGCGCCCTCTGCCTCATCATTCACTGCTGGAGGACCCCGAAGACAGCGGCACTCAGCAGTGGAGAGAGGACAGGTAAATATCTCAGGTGCCGGGGCCCTGAGCGAGCGGTGACATCGGCACCTGGTGTCACCCCCTGCTCAGGACACCGGCACCTGGCCCCCAGCGACGAAAGGTGAGTATGTCTTTTTTTTTTTTTGGTTGCAGCAGCTGCGGCAGCATGAGGGCCTATACTATGGAGCATCTATGGGGGCACAATCTATGGGGGCATAATACATTTTTTTGTTTAATGTGTCCCCTCACTGTGCTGGCACTTTACATTTACAATGGCTCTGTTTTTTTTTTTTTTGGGGGGGGCCCATTCAGACTTTTGCTATGGGGCCCCATGATTTCTATGTACGCCCCTGCTGCTGAGGCATGGTATTTAAGGCTGTTAAGGAGCCAAGATCCATGGACCTTGCCAGCAGCGTCGGACTGGAGTACCTTGGGCCCACCAGAGAAAAAATATTCTTGGGGCCCACCATCATACTTCCCAACCTTTGAAGAAGTGAAAGAGGGACAAAGGCTGTGGCACGCTGTGCCTGCTGCAGCAAATTTTAGGCCATGCCACGTTGCACCACAGACTGTCCAGGAGTTGGTGGATGCTTTATTCCAGGTGTGGGAGGAGATCCCTCAGGAGACCATCCGTCGCGCTCATCAGGAGCATGCCCAGAAGTTGTAGGGAGGTCATACAGCATACCTCCCAAATTTTGAAGACAGGAAAGAGGGTTAAAGGCTGCGGGGCGCATAGCGCGCCGCTGCAAATTTTAAGCCACGCCCCGACCACACCCATTTCACAGCTAATCACACCCATATCCTCGCCCCAACCGTACCCATGCCGATACAGCTGACCCTCCGATGACGGTTGGGGGGCCCACTGCTGGCACCGGGCCCCCCCAACGCCTGTTCAGGCCCCATAGCTTCTGGGCGGCAGAGCAGGAAGATCGATTCTCCCTGCTCTGCCGCAGAATGTAACTGTATCGTCGTGCTGTGCACGCCGATACAGTTACTGTAGCGTAGCTCTGGGTGGGCCCCCTCAGAGCGCGGGGCCCGGGGCCACCGCCCCCTCTGCCCCGCGACCTATCCTTTCAAATCAGGGCCCACCACGCAGGAGCTGGGGCCCACCGGAGGTTTCTCCGGTGTCCCGGTGGCTCAGTCCGACCCTGCTTGCCAGCCTGATAATACCAGGCCACAGCAGTCTGCTTATCTTTGCAGGTTAACAAAAATAGGGATCCCCTCGAAAAAAATTGGCGTGGGTCCCCCTATTTTTGTTAACCAGCCAGATGAAGCAGACCGCTGAGGCCTGATTTTCAGGCTGTTAAGGAGCCAAGATCATGACCTTGCCAGCTGATAATACCAGGCCACAGCAGTCTGCATATCTTGCTGATTAACAAAAATAGGGATCCCCTCGAAAAAAATTGGCGTGGGGTCCCCCCTATTTTTGTTAACCAGCCAGATGAAGCAGACCGCTGAGGCCTGGATTTTCAGGCTGTTAAGGAGCCAAGATCCATGGACCTTGCCAGCCTGATAATACCAGGCCACAGCAGTCTGCATATCTTGGCTGATTAACAAAAATAGGGGATCCCCTCGAAAAAAAAACGGCGTAGGGGTCCCCCTATTTTTGTTAACCAGCCAAGTAAAATGCAGACTGCTGCGGCCTGGTATTAAAAGACTGTCAAGGCCCATGGATTTTGGCCCTCAACAGCCTGATAATACCAGGCTACAGCAGCCCCACATTTGGCACATCAAAAGATGTGCCAATTGTGGCACTTTACCCGGCTCTTCCCACTGCCCTGTAGCGGTGGCAAGTGGGGTAATAAGGGGTTAATGTCACCGTTGATTGCACGGTGACAATAAGCCCGGTTAATAATGGAGAGGTGTCAATAAGACACCGATCCATTATTAATCCCAAAGTTATTAAATGTATAAAAAAAAGACAATGCAAGAAAAAAGTATTTTAATGAAATAAAAGAGACAACACAGTTTTCATTTCTTTTATTATACTCTTATTCCTGCGACGCCATCGATCTCCTGTAAAAAAAGAAAAAAAACAAACCAACAGTATACCACCTGTCCGACGCAGTCCATAGTAACGAGTGTCCCACGACGATCCAGCTCTGCTACATCGCAATGACAGGCAGAGCCTGTCATCGCGACGCAGCACAGCTGATTACCTGCTTCCCCGGCGGTGACGTCATCGGACTGACTGCTTTACGGCCGGGATTACCCAGCAGTCACTGCAGTTATCGCGAGAAACTGCATGTGACCGCCGGGGAAAGATGATGGCGGCCATGAAGCAGTCAGCCGTGACCGCCGGAGATCTTCTGCCAGGTAAGTGCGCTGACTCCTGACAGACCCGACCGACGGACACTGACAGTGACAGTGACAATCCCGATTCCGGTATCCGATAAGACGAAAATATCGGAACTAAGTATCGAAAGGCCGATAGAGCTAATATCGGCCGATACCCGATACTTGCGGTATCGTATCGCTCAACACTACTCTGTACAAATGTGTTTTGAGGAAGCGCCTAAAACTATGCAAATTGTGGATAGTCCTAATTTCTTGGGGTAGAGAATTCCAGAGGAATGGTGCAGCGCGGGAGAAGCCTTGTACTCGGGAGTGGGAGGTACGGATTAGTGCAGAGGTTAGTCGAAAGTCATTTGCAGAGTGCAGTGGTCAGTTGGGCTGATAGACAGAAATGAACGAGGAGATGCAGGGGGTGCCACACTGTGCAGAGCTTTGTGGGTGAGAACAAGTACTTTGAATTGGATCCTATAATGAATGGACAGCCAATATAAGGACTGGCGACTGGCGAAGAGCAAAAACATCATTGCAACTATTTTGCCATGAATATTAAATATTAGCAAAATGAATAGAACTAAGAATTTACCTACCGCCAAAGCTACTTAGAGGCCTGTAAGTTATACAGTATTTCTATCTACCTCATGTCTTACTGATGTGCTCTATATTTCAATTACTATCTTAGTACAAGTACTATTACTGATGTTATTATTATTGTTATTGTTATCATTATTATTTGTTATTGCTATTTAACCCCTTAATGACCGCCGATACGCCTTTTAACGGCGGTCATTAAGGGTACTTAAACCACAGCGCCATTAATTAACGGCGCTGTGGAAAAAGTGAATAGCGCCCCCCAGAGGCGCATTTTCTCCGGTTTCTCGGCTTCTGGGGATAGCCGAGAACTCAGAGAACATGAATCGGGTCGGTTTTTACCGACACCGATGTTGCGATCGCCGTTATTAACCCTATAATGGCGACCGCAACAACAAAAAAAAAAGTTGTGCCATTTAATTTCTCTGTCCTCTGATGTCATCGGACATCAGAGGACAGAGAAAAAGGGTCCCCGGGACCCCCATGTGGCCCCCGATCCCCTCCATGTGGCCCCAGGGCCCTCCGGTGTCCCCCGGTGCCTGCGCTGTTAAGAAAATGGCGGGCGCATGCTCAGTGCGCCCGCCGCTATGTGCCGCTGTGCTGGGGGGGATGGGCAAATATTCTCTGGGGTCTCGGCTACCGTGGGGTAGCCGAGACCCCAGAGAACATGATCCGGGTCAGTATTCACCGATCCCGGTGTTGCGATCGCGGCTATGCAAGCATAGACGCGATCGCAAAAAAAAAAAAATGATTTCTCTCCCCTCTGATGTGATCGCACATCAGAGGGGAGAAAATGAGGGTCCCCGTGTCCCCTGAATCCCCCCTATACTTACCGGTGTCCTCTGGCAGGTCCCCCTGGCCTCCGATCATCCCGGTCTTCTTCCTGCAAAAAAAATATGGCGGGCGCATGAGCAGTGCGCCCGCCGATCTGCTTGGCGGCAGATTCAAATTTTTTTTCATTCATTCTCATAAAAGTGCATTTTGATCACTGTGATAAACTATCACAGTGATCAAAATAAAAAAAAAACAGTACATAACCCCCCCATTTATCACCCCCTTAGTTAGGGACATATAATAAAAAATAGAAATTATATTTATTTTCATTTTTCTGTTAGGGTTAGGGTTATAATTAGGGTTAGGGTTATAATTAGGGTTAGGGTTAGCATTAGGGTTAGGGTTATAATTAGCGTTAGGGTTAAGCTGGGTTCATACTGCGTTATGGCAGTCCGTTAGACGGACTGCGTTACACCGCGGTATAACGCGGTGTAACGCAGTCCGTTAACGCTGCCATTCACCCCCATTTGAGGGCGCATCGCGACGCATGCCGTAAAGCAGCATGCATTCGCGATGTGCCATCATTCAGTGACGGAGCCTCGGACGCGGGCTGCAGCGTTTGGGCTCCGTCACCGCTAGCGCAGATGAATCATCTGCTGATTCCTCTGCGCTAGCGGGTATAGCATAACGCGATCGCATTATGCTATACCGTTACCAGCCCGTCAACGCTATGTGTTGAACGGGCTGGTAAAACGCAAAATGAACCTAGCCTTAGGGTTAGGGTTATAATTAGGGTTAGAATTAGGGTTAGGGTTACAATTAGGGTTAGGGTTAGGGTTACAATTAGAGTTAGGGTTATAATTAAGGTTAGGGTTACAATTAGGGTTGGAATTAGGGTTGGGATTTAGGTTAGGATTAGGGTTGGGATTAGGGTTTGGGGTGTGTTGGGATTAGGGTTGGAGCTAGAATTGAGGGATTTCCACTATTTAGGCACATCAGGGGGTCTCCAAACACGACGTGGCGTTCAAAAAGTCAAATGGTGCTCCCTCCCTTCCGAACCCTGCCGTGCGCCCAAACAGTGGTTTACCCCAACATATGGGGTAACAGCGTACTCAGGACAAATTGCACACCAATTTTGGGGTTCTAATTTCTCGGTTACCCTTGGGAAAATAAAAAATAGCTGGCTAAAAAAATCATTTTTGAGAAAAAAAATGATTTTTCATTTTCACGGCTCTGCGTTTATAAATTTCTGTGAAGCACTTGGGGGTTCAAAGTGCTCACCACACATCTAGATAAGCTCCTTGGGGGGTCTAGTTTCCAAAATGGTGTCACTTGCAGGGGGTTTCTACTGTTTAGGTTCATCAAGGGCTCTGCAAACACAACATGACGCCCGCAGAACATTCCATCAAAGTCTGCATTACAAAATGGCGCTCCTTCCCTTCCAAGCACTCCCATGCACCCAAACAGTGGTTTCACCCCACATATGGGGTATCAGCGTACACAGGAAAAATTGCACAACAACTTTTTGGGTCCAATTTCTCCTGTTACCCTTGGGAAAATAAAAAAAATAGCGGGCTAAAGAATCATTTTTGAGGAAAAAAATGATTTTTTATTTTCACGGCTCTACGTTTATTAATTTCTGTGAAGCACTTGGGGGTTCAAAGTGCTCACCACACATCTAGATAAGTTCTTAAGGGGTCTAATTTCCAAAATGGTGTGATTTGTGGGGGGTTTCGACTGTTTAGGCGTATCAGGGGCTCTCCAAACGCGACATGGCGTCCAATTTCAATTCCAGCCAATTTTGGTTTGAAAAAGTCAAACGGCGCTCCTTCCCTTCCAAGCCCTGCCGGCGCACAAACAGTGGTCCCACCCCACATATGGGGTATCAGCGTACTCAGGACAAATTGGACAACAACTTTTGTGGTCTAATTTCTCCTGTTACCCTTGGGAAAATAAAAAATTGGGGACTAAACGATCAGGTTTGTGGAAAAAATATGACTTTTTATTTTCATGCCCGGGAGTTATAAACTTCTGTGAAGCACTTGGGGGTTCAAAGTGCTCACCACACATCTATATAAGTTCCTTAGGGGGTCTAGTTTCCAAAATGGTGTCACTTGTGGGGGGTTTCCACTGTTTAGACACATTAGGGCCTCTACAAACGCAACATGGCGTCCAGCCAATTCTGAGTTGAAAAAGTCAAACGGCGCTCCTTCCCTTCCAAGCTCTGCCATGCACCCAAACAGTGGTTTAACCCCACATATGGGGTATCAGCATGCTCAGGACAAATTGACAAAAACTTTAGGGGTCTTGTTACCCTTGGGAAAATAAAAATTGGGGTGAACAGATCGTTTTTGTGGAAAAAATATGATTTTTTATTTTCACGGCTCTATGTTATAAACTTCTGTGAAGCACTTGGAGGTTCAAAGTGCTCACCACACATCTAGATAAGTTCCTTAGGGGGTCTAATTTCCAAAATGGGGTCACTTGTGGGGGGTTTCCACTGTTTAGACACATCAGGGCCTCTACAAACACGACATGACGTCCAGCCAATTCTGTGCTGAAAAAGTCAAACGGCGCTCCTTCCCTTCCAAGCTCTGCCATGCACCCAAACAGTGGTTTACTCCCACATATGGGATATTAGCATGCTCAGGACAAATTTCACAAAAACTTTTGGGGTCTTGTTACCCTTGGGAAAATAAAAATTGGGGTGAAAAGATTGTTTTTGTGGAAAAAATATGATTTTTTATTTTCACTGTTCTATGTTATAAACTTCTGTGAAGCACTTGGAGGTTCAAAGTGCTCACCCACATCTAGATAAGTTCCTTAGGG
The DNA here is from genome assembly GCA_033576555.1 of Oophaga sylvatica. Lineage (NCBI taxonomy): Eukaryota > Metazoa > Chordata > Amphibia > Anura > Dendrobatidae > Oophaga > Oophaga sylvatica. Next base: position 451,523,720 of record JARQOD010000002.1, on the reverse strand, counting down.
GGTCTAGTTTCCAAAATGGGGTCACTTGTGATGGGTTTCCACTGTTTAGACACATCAGGGCCTCTACAAACGCGACATGGCGTCCAGCCAATTCTGCGTTGAAAAAGTCAAATGTCGCTCCTTCCCTTGCGACCTTTGCCGTGCGCCCAAAAAGTGGTTTACCCCCACATATGGGGTATCGGCTTATTCAGGAGAAATTGCACAACAAATTTTGTGGTTCATTTTTTCTTTTAACAGTTGTGAAAATAAAAAAAATAGGTTCCGAAGTAAAGTTTTTGCAAAAAAAGTTAAATGTTAATTTTTTCCTTCCACATTGCTTCAGTTCCGTGAAGCACGTAAAGGGTTAATAAACTTCTTGAATGTGGTTTTGAGCACCTTGAGGTGTGCAGTTTTTAGAATGATGTCACTTGTGGGTATGTTCTATCGTATAGACCCCTCAAAGTGACTTCAAATATGATGTGGTCCCTAAAATAAAAATGGTGTTGTAAAAATGAGAAATCGCTGGTCAACTTTTAACCCTTATAACTTCGTAAAAAAAAAAAATTTTGGTCCCAAAATTGTGCTGATGTAAAGTAGACATGTGGGAAATGTTATTTATTAAGAAATTTGTGTGACATATCTCTCTGATTTAAGGGCATAAAAATTTAAAGTTTGAAAATTGTTAAATTTTCAAAATTTTCGCCATATTTCCGTTTTTTTCATAAATAAACACAAGTCATATCAAAGAAATTTTACCACTAACGTGAAGTACAATATGTCACGAAAAAACAATCTCAGAATCAGCGGGATTCGTTAAAGCGTTCCAGAGTTATAACCTCATAAATGACAGTGGTCAGAATTGTAAAAATTGGCCCTGTCATTAAGCTGCAAAATGGCTCTGTTACTAAGGGGTTAAATCTTCACGCACTTTTGAAAGCGGCATCATATTTTTTCTGAACTAAGTAATTAATGCAGTAATGCAGGAATACCTACACACTTAATCGTGAAGTTTTATCAAAACTGTAAAATAATATCTTTGTGGCCCACATCAAGCCATCACAGCTCAGTTTTTAGTTTATCACTTTTTTCCTTTTTTTTTTAAATTTCATTCACTACAGTTTTTAGAGCCAAACCTAATGTAGAAGTGGATACAGAAAAAAGAAGTCCTTGCCTTAAAAACTCCGTTCCTAAATCATTGGTTCAGACTGTTTCTCCAACCTTATATTCCCTTTGATTGTTAGTATGTTTGCAACCTACTTGCTTCTGCTATGATTCTGGTGGTTAAACATATCTTTTTTTCGTAATCATAACATTTTTATTAAACAGAAACATTTCTTACCAATTTTCCCTTTTTTTAAGCCAACTCATACTACGCCTCCCTTGCCCATCTAAATTTGCATAAAATTATCTTATCAATATATTACATGGACCCACATACAGATTAAAAACATTGAAAAAATTTATTTAATCTGGTATAGCAGGGTTCCCCAACTCCAGTTCTCAAGGCCCACCAACAGGTCATGTTTTCAGGATTTCCTTAGTATTGCCCAGGTGATATTTGCATCACCTGTGCAATAGAAAGGAAATCCTGAAAACATGACCTGTTGGTGGGCCTTGAGGACTGGAGTTGGGGAACACTATGGTATAGCATACTACTATTAAAGAGCAAATGTATTGAAAATAACGTCTCTGGCCAGCTCTTCCAACTCTACTGTTAGGCATTTAATCCAATCCCCCCACAAATTTAGCAGTAGCCCCCCTTTTGATATAAACCATTTTTTCCATTAAAATAATGTTATTCAAACAGCTCATCACCACCACTTCTATTAAAGGAGCAGTATTTACATCCAATGCCTAGCTACAGTGGGTACGGAAAGTTTTCAGACCTCTTTAAATTTTTCACTATTTCAATGCAACTATTTTGTAAATTTAAAAAAGTTCATTTTTTTCTCATTAATGTACACTCTGCACCCCATCTTGACTAAAAATTCAGAAATGTAGACATTTTTGCAAATTTATTAACAAAGAAGAACTGAAATATCACATGGTCATAAGTATTCAGACCCTTTGCTCTGTATTGAGTAGAAGCACCCTTTTGAGCTAGTACAGCCATGAGTCTTCTTGGGAATGATGCAACAAGTTTTTCACACCTGGATTTGGGGATCCTCTGCCAGTTCTGTCAGGTTGGATGGTGAACATTGGTGGACAGCCATTTTCAGGTCTCTCCAGAGATGCTCAATTGGGTTAAAGTCAAGGCTCTGGCTGGGCCAGTCAAGAATGGTCACAGAGTTGTTCTGAATCCACTCCTTTGTTATTTTAGCTGTGTGCTTAGGGTCATTGTCTTGTTGGAAGGTGAACCTTCAGCCAAGTCTGAGGTCCTTCATGTGTTTTTAAGCAAACTCTATGCAGGCTTTCATATGTCTTGCACTGAGGAGAGGCTTCCTTCGGGCCACTCTGCCATAAAGGCCTGACTGGTGGAGGGCTGCAGTGATAGTTGACTTTGTGGAACTTTCTCCCATCTCCCTACTGCATCTGTGGAGCTCAGCCACAGTGATCTTGGGGTTCTTCTTTACCTGTCTCACAAAGGCTCTTCTCCCATGATTGCTCAGTTTGGCTGGACAGCCAGGTCTAGGAAGACTTCTGGTGGTCCCAAACTTCTTCCATTTAAGGATTATGGAGGCCACTGTGCTCTTAGGAACCTTGAGTACTGCTGAAATTCCTTTGTGGCCTTGCCAGATCTGTGCCTTGCCACAATTCTCTCTCTGAGCTCCTTGGCCAGTTCCTTTGATTCTCATTTTGTCTGACATGCACTGTGAGCTGTAAGGACTTATATAGACAGGTGTGTGCCTTTACAAATCAAGTCCTATCAGTTTCATTAAACATAGCTGGACTCCAACAAAGGAGTAGAACTATCTCAAGGAGGATCACAAGGAAATGGATAGCATGTGACTTAAATATGAGTGTCTGAGCGAAGGGTCTGAATACTTATGACCATGTGATATTTGTTTTTCTTTTTTAATACATTTGCAAAAATGTCTACATTTGTTTTTTTCAGTCAAGATGGGGTGCAGTGTACATTGATGAGAAAAAAATAAACTTTTTTGAATTTACCAAATGGCTACATTGAAACAAAGAGTGAAAAATTTAAAGGGGTCTGAATACTTTCCGTACCCACTGTATAGTTTTTCTAGTTTGATACAAAATTTTGACTATTGCAAGTTGTTTAGGGGCAAATCTCTATTCTCTCCCACAAAGCCTGCACACACAACTTGAGATCTAGAGAAATATGAATGTTAAAGAATTCTGAGACCAGTCTGCCCACATCTTCCCACAGCCCAGCCAAATGGTTGAAGAACCAAAACATATGTACTAAATCTGCCCCATCTTCCTTGCAACAACCATCTGTCCTAAGGCTCATCCTATACAGGGGTTCTGAATACTATGTATAAGAAATAATTGAGATCTTCTTTGAGTTATATTCAAGAATACTTTTCCTATTGACTCCAATATATCTTCCCACTTCTCTGAGTAATTAGCCCCTCATATCTCTCTCATTAAGGTTTAAATGTAACAATACTCTCCCAGGATGTTTAATAACAAATAATTATACATAAGAGAGATAAGACCAGGGCCGGCGTCAGCACACGGCGTACCGGGCAAGTGCCGGGGCCCTGAGCAGGCGGGGGGGCCCACTCGCCGTCTGGCACCCCGGCGCCCGTTAGCGGATGAGAGCGGTGCCAGCGCCGCCACTGGGTCCCCCTGCTTGCTCAGGGCCCCGGCAGCTGGCACAATACTTACCTCTCCTCATGCTTCCGCAGCTCCGGGCTCCAGGGGGCGCCTGCAGGGCGCCCGCGCTTCCTTTCACAGCAGCGCCGCTGGATGACGTCATCATTCAGTGTCCGGCTGTGGCAGAGAGTAAGTGCGGGCGCCAGTGATGTTGCGAGACTGCCTGCGGTGCGGACGCCGGACAGGTGAGATGTGGTGTGTGTGTCAGTGTGTGTGCGTGTGTATGTGTGTCTGTCTGTCTGCGTGTGTGTATGTAGTGTGGTGCTTTGTGTGTGTGTATGTGAGAGAGTGCTGCGGTGCTGTCTGTGTGTGGGGCTGTATGTGTGATGGTGGTGGGGGGAGGCAGTGATGGTGGTGAGGAGGAAATGATGATGATGGGGAGGCGATGATGATGGAGAGGCAATGATGATGATAATGGGGAGACAATGATGATGATAATGGGGAGGCAATGATGATAATGGGGAGGCAATGATGATGATGAGGAGTCAATGATGATAATGGGGAGGCAATGATGATGATAATGGGGACGCAATGATGATGATGGTGAGGAAATGATGATGATAATGGGGAAGCAATAATGATGATAATGGGGAGTCTTTCCACAGCGCCCTTTCCTGAGCCGTAACAGTGCAGAGCCCAGCACAGTGCAGAGGAGAGCTCCATATTTTGTATGGAGCATTATATGGGGTCCAATATTCTTTATGGAGCATTATATTTGGCCCATAATACTGTATAGAGGACTATATGGTGCCCATAATATTGTATGGAGGACTGGACTGTCCAGTCTGTACTGTGCGCTGTGAGGATTTGGCGGTTTTTTGAGCTATTGTACAATTTACAATAGATATCACTCATGTAATGGAAAAAGTGAAGTGTTTGGCATTGTACAATACCCATATTTCTCTGCAGTATCTGTGCATCATGAATCGTAGTCTGTGTGAAAGGGGCCGACTGAGACTCTTTCGCCCGGGGCCCAAAAAAACCTGGAGCCGGCCCTGACTGCGGGACTGCCTGCGGTGCAGACGCCGGACAGGTGAGATGTGGTGTGTTGTGAACATTTTGGAGATGACTTCGGAGCTGAAGCTCCCTCTGGTGGTTGCTGAGGGTATTGAACCTATCTTGAATACCAAGAGTCCTACACCTGCAGATAATGAGTGGGTGTCAGGTGGTACTGACTGGCCTGATATAAGTGAGCTGATCTCCCATGATCCTCGCCGGTGATCAATTGTGCTTCCTGGTTTAGTTTGGAATTCAGTTTGCTTTCCTGCTGTCTCCTGCTTACGTTCAGATAAGTCTCTTTCAGTTTTTTTTACTGTGGTTTGAATTCCTTGCTTTTTACTGCATTGCTTTTTGTCTTAAGCCGGGTCTCTTAGTATTTGTTCATTTGCTCAGTTCTTGTGATAGTTTTCTGCTGGTAGCTACATGTCCACACCAGAGTTCTGATATAGGTGGTCGAGACCGTGTGGTCTCAGTTTTTTTGGATTCAGAAGTGTTGGAGTTTTTCCTAGGGTTTTTCTGGGTTGCAGAAAGTATTCTCTCCTGTGCTGTCCTATCTAGACAGTTTTGGGACCCAGCGTTTGCTCAATCTATTTTCTGTCTGTGTTTGTATTTTCATCTTGTCTAACTGTCATTACATGTTTGGGGGCTTCCTACTCTTTTGGGATCTACTTCGAGGCAGTTAGCTTTCCTCTTTCCATCTTCAAGGATAGCTATCTCTCTGGCTGTGCCGAGGTGTCTAAGACCACCGTAGGTACGCTCCACGGCTGCTTCTAGTTGTGCGGTTAGTTTAGGGGTCTGCAACCTGTTAGTTTCCAACCTCTCTGGCGTTAGGCTGCCTATGCGGTTTTTTGCTCCTGCCTCCTCAGCTACCATAACATAACAGTGGTGTGTGTGTCAGTGTGTGTGTCTGCATGTGTATATGTAGTGTGGTGCTTTGTGTGTGTATGTGAGAGTGTGTGTATATGAAAGATTTTCTTTTTGGGCCTGCACCATCTTTGCAAGTAACAGACCAGGGGTCTCTCCCTCCTCATAAAATTGCTGTCTTAAAAACATACCTTTATTGTCGGCTTGATCCATTTTGAAAGGACTTTAGTTGCTTTGATACTCTTTGCATTGTGTTAAGTTTTCAGGGCTATTATTCAAAATGACTTTAGTCTATACCCTTCTATTCTGAATAATCTTTAAAGATGTTTATCTCTCTCTAATCAATACCCCCCCTCAGAAAGCCCTTCATATCATCCCAAACCACAGTAATTGGTGCCGAACCCAAATTAATAGCAAAAAATGTCTTCAATCTTCCTCTAACATTATTATAAACTATAATTTTCAGCCAGGATGGATTTAGCTTCCAGCCTTGTGAAAATCTAGCCCTTATTGAGTCTATTCTTATTGAGTCTAGGCCTCTCACAGCTTTCAACCTCTGAGACACACAAGGATGGCAACACCCTTGACCTGGTCTTTGTCAATTGTTCAATCTCCCACCTAAATATCTCACCGCTTCCACTCTCTGACCACAACATTATCTCCTTCACGCTCACAAATCCTCCACCACCCCAGCGCACACCTACCTACCACACATTCAGAAATCTACAAGCCATTAACCCTCAGACACTTTCAGACTCCCTACACTCATCGCTGTCCCCAATCTCCTCTTTTTCCTGTCCTGATCTGGCTGTTCATCACTACAATGACATTCTTAGAAGCACCCTTGACCAAGTAGCACCGCTCACCCTCAGAACCTCCAAACACACAGTAAAACAGCCCTGGCTCACATTGCAAACTCGACTTCTTCAGCGATGCTCTAGGAGTGCTGAACGCCTCTGGAGAAAAACCCGCACACCAGAAGACTTCATCCACTTTAAATTCATGTTAAGAACTTATAATGCTGCCCTTCACCTCGCCAAACAGACCTACTTCACCACACTGATTTCCTCACTAGCCAACAACCCCAAGAAACTTTTTGACACTTTTCACTCCCTCCTCAGGCCAAAAGCACAAGCCCCTATCACAGACATTTGTGCTGACGACCTGGCCTCCCACTTTATAGAAAAAATAGATACTATCCGTCAGGAAATCTGCTCTCAACCACCAAGTGCTGTGACTCCCATCCCACCCTGCATTTCCCCTGGCTCACTTTCCACATTTGATCCCATCACAGAAGAAGAAGTCTCCAGACTCCTCTCTTCCTCTTGTCCGACTACATGCACTACCGACCCCATCCCCTCACATCTCCTCCAGTCTCTCTCTCCAGTTGTCACAACTCACCTAACTACAATCTTTAATCTCTCACTGTCCTCTGGCATTTTCCCATCCTACTTCAAACACTCCATCATTACTCCGCTACTAAAGAAACCCGCTCTCGACCCTTCCTGCACAAACAACTACAGACCGGTCTCCAATCTCCCCTTCATCTCTAAACTTTTGGAGCGCCTAGTCTACTCCCGCCTTACCCGTTACCTCTCCACTCACTCCCTCCTAGACCCTTCACAGTCCGGCTTCCGCCCCCTATATTCGACTGAAACTGCACTCATCAAAGTGACCAATGACCTTCTTACAGCAAAACGTAACGGCGACCACGCTCTGCTCATTCTACTCGACCTTCCTGCAGCTTTCGACACTGTTGACCACTGTCTCCTACTGTCTAGGCTCCAGTCACTAGGTATTAAGGACACTGTTCTCTCCTGGTTCTCCTATCTTTCTGACCGCTCCTTCAGTGTTTTGTTCTCTGGCTCCACGTCATCTCCTCTTCCTCTCACTGTCGGTGTACCCCAGGGCTCAGTCCTTGGCCCCCTTCTCTTCTCTCTCTACACGGCCCCAATTGGACAGACCATCAGCAGATTTGGCTTTCAGTACCATTTTTATGCCGATGACACACAACTATACACGTCATCCCCCGACCTTACCCCCGCTGTTCTACAGAACACCACCGACTGTCTGTCCGCAGTCTCCAACATCATGTCCGCTCTCTATCTGAAACTTAACCTCTCCAAGACTGAACTCCTTCTGCTCCCGCCGTCTACTAACCTCCCTAAATCTGACATTTCCCTCTCTGTGGGCGGCACCATAATAACACCCCGGCAGGAGGCTCGCTGTCTGGGTGTTATGTTTGACACCAATCTCTCCTTCACCTCCCATATACAATCTCTTGCCCGCTCTTGCCATCTACACCTAAAGAACATCTCTAGAATCCCCCTTTTCTCACCATGGAAACAACAAAAACCCTCACTGTAGCATTGATCCACTCCCGCCTGGACTACTGCAACGCTCTATTACTTGGCCTCCCATTACTCGACTATCCCCTCTCCAGTCCATCCTTAATGCAGCAGCCAGGGTCATCCATCTGGCTAATCGGTACTCGGACGCGTTCCCTCTTCGCCAGTCCTTACACTGGCTGCCCATTCATTATAGGATCCAATTCAAAGTACTGGTTCTCACCCACAAAGCTCTCCACAGTGCAGCACCCCCCTACATCTCCTCCCTCATTTCTATCTATCGGCCTAACCGACTGCTGCGCTCTGCAAACGACTTTCGACTAACCTCTGCACTAATCCGTACCTCCCACTCCCGACTCCAAGACTTCTCCCGCGCTGCGCCAATCCTCTGGAATGCTCTACCCCAAGAAATTAGGACTATCCACAATTTGCATGGTTTCAGGCGCTCCCTCAAAACACATTTGTTCAGAGTGGCCTATCACATTCAATAACCAAAGTCGTTCTATGTTTAAGTGTGTATGTGTAGCCCATTCACTATCTCCATCCATCCCTCACTCCCTCAAGATGGCTGGACCATCATTGTAAATGCACCATTGTATATACACACCTGTACTTTGTACTCCCCCACCTCATTGTAGATTGTAAGCTCTCACGAGCAGGGTCGGCTTATTTTGCTTTAATTATTGTATTGTTAACGTTGTTACCTATGACTTGTGTTTTGAAACTGTTAAACTGTAAAGCGCTGCGGAATATGTTGGCGCTATATATATAAAGATTATTATTATTATTATTTGAATTTTAAACAACAGAGGAGAGTGGTTTGATAAATATCTTGGAGAATGTTCACATCAGTGAGGATAAGAAAGTCACAAAACAATAAGTCAATTCTGTAGAGGGAGGGATAAGTAAATGAGGCGCAAGAGTTAACCTTTGAGTTGGGAAACCTCTCCTCCAGAAGTCAACCAAGCCTGGTTCAGCTACTGTATAAGACAGCCAGATGGCGAGATGAAATTTCACTTCCAGGAAATTTGTCCTTAACACCTTTCTGACATCGTACATAATAATCCATTGATGTGACCCTGAGCCTTTTTGCCCACGGATGAATTATTACGTCCTCTTGATCGCCCGCGCACACGGGTGGTGTGCGGGCGTTCGCCGCCGTTTGTCAAATGAGTCTGACGGCTGACACCCGGTACCAAGTGCCAGGAGCGGTCACTCCATGTTGTAGAAGCGATCAGCTTGCAAAAAATGATAGTCCCATAGTGGGACAAAGTATAAAAGTAAAAAAGTTTAAAAAAAAGATAAAAATATTTTTAATAATCATAAAAATATTAAAAACAAAAATAATAATAAAAAGTCAAAAGATATTATATCTATAAATAAATATTTGAATGAAAAAAATATAAACAATAAAAGAACAGATGCCAGATGGAATCCACAGTAACTCTCCTGCCTCATTATAGTTTCATCTGAATCATGTCACTCAGAGATTTAGATGGAAACTCTAAAGTACAGTCATGGCCAAAAGTTTTGAAAATAACACAAATATTATATTTTCACATGATCTGCTGCCCTGTGGTTTTTATGTGTGTTTGACAGATGTTTTTATCACAGACAGAAATATAATAATTGCAAACATATGAGTAACAAAAGCTTATATTGACAGTTAGAATGAGTTAATGCAGCAAGTCAATATTTGCAGTGTAGACTCTTCTTCTTCAGGACCTCTGCAATTCTCCCTGGCATGCTCTCAATCAACTTCTTGACCAAATCCTGACTGATAGCAGTCCATTCTTGCACAATCAATGCTTTCATTTAGTCAGAATTTTTAGGTTTTTGTTTGTCCACCAGTCTCTTGATGATTGACCACAAGTTCTCAATGGGATTAAGATCTGGGGAGTTTCCAGGCCATGGACCCAAAATCTCTATGTTTTGTTCCCTGAGCCATTTAGTTATCACCTTTGCTTTATGGCAAGGTGCTCCATCATGCTGGAAAAGGCATTGTTGATCGCCAAACTGCTCTTGGAGGGATAGGAGAAGTTGCTCTTGGAGGACATTCTGGTACCATTCTTTATTCATGGCTGTGTTTTTAGGCAAGACTGTGAGAGAGCTGATTCCCTTGGCTGAGAAGCAACCCCACACATGAATGGTTTCAGGATTAGTGTTGAGCGATACGATACCGCAAGTATCGGGTATCGGCCGATATTAGCTCTATCGGACTTTCGATACTTAGTTCCGATATTTTCGTCTTATCGGATACCGGAATCGGAATTGTCACTGTCACTGTCAGTGTCCGTCTGTGGGTCTGTCAGGAGTCAGCGGCACTTACCTGGCAGAAGATCTCCGGCGCTCACGGGCTGGACTGCTTGATGGCCACCATCATCTTTCCCCGGCGGTCACATGCAGTTTCTCGCGATAACTGCAGTGACTGCTGGGTAATCCCGGCCGTAAAGCAGTCAGTCCGATGACGTCACCGCCGGGGAAGCAGGTAATCAGCTGTGCTGCGTCGAGATGACAGGCTCTGCCTGTCATTGCGATGTAGCAGAGCTGGATCGTCGTGGGACTGTCGTTACTATGGACTGCGTCGGACAGGTGGTATACTGTTGGTTTGTTTTTTTTCTTTTTTTACAGGAGATCGATGGCGTCGCAGGAATGAGTGTATAATAAAATTAATGAAAACTATGTTGTCTCTTTTATTTCATTAAAATACTTTTTTCTTGCTGTGTCTTTTTTTTTATACATTTAAAAACTTTGGGATTAATAATGGATCGGTGTCTTATTGACACCTCTCCATTATTAACCGGGCTTATTCTCACCGTGCAATCAACGGTGACATTAACCCCTTATTACCCCACTTGCCACCGCTACAGGGCAGTGGGAAGAGCCGGGTAAAGTGCCACAATTGGCACATCTTTTGATGCGCGAAATGTGGGGCTGCTGTAGCCTGGTATTATCAGGCTGTTGAGGGCCAAAATCCATGGGCCTTGACAGTCTTTTAATACCAGGCTGCAGCAGTCTGCATTTTACTTGGCTGGTTAACAAAAATAGGGGGACCCCTATGCCGTTTTTTTTTCGAGGGGATCCCCTATTTTTGTTAACCAGCCAAGCTAAGCAGACTGCTGTGGCCTGGTATTATCAGGCTGGCAAGGTCCATGGATATTGGATCCTTACCAGCCTGAAAAACCAGGCCTCAGCAGTCTGCTTCATCTGGCTGGTTAACAAAAATAGGGGGGACCCCACGCCAAATTTTTTTCGAGGGGATCCCTTATTTTTGTTAACCAGCCAAGATATGCAGACTGCTGTGGCCTGGTATTATCAGGCTGGCAAGCAGGGTCGGACTGAGGCACCGGGACACCGGAGAAACCTACGGTGGGCCCCAGCTCCTGCGTGGTGGGCCCTGATTTGAAAGGATAGGTCGCGCGGCAGAGGGGGCGGTGGCCCCGGGGTCCGCGCTCTGAGGGGGCCACCCGGAGCTACGATACAGTTATATTCTGCGGCAGAGCAGGGAGAATCGCTCTCCCTGCTCTGCCGCCCGGAAGCTATGGGGCCTGAACAGGCGTTGGGGGGGCCCGGTGTCAGGAGTCGAACCCAGTACCTCTTGTCCACTGGCCAGCAGCTCTACCATCTGAGCTATTCTGCTGGCTGCAAAGTTCCTTGCTGAATCCAGATACCATTGACTGTTCTTCCTGATTGGCTACACCTAGTGCTCTCTTGATTGGGCCTCTGATTGCCAATTACACACCCTATATAAACCTGGCCCTGTGGGTGTGTCATTGCGAGATTATTGAGCTCCAAGCCTTTAGTCAAGCGTTTCCTCCTGATCCATTGCTACAAACACTGCTCTCCTGTGAACCGACCTCGGCCTGCCTTCTGACTACGTTATCTGCCTGCTCCTCTGTTACCGAACTGCCTTTCCTGTGTACCGACCTCCGGCTGCCACCTGACTACGTTATCCGCCTGATCCATTGCTACAAACACTGCTTTCCTGTGTACCGACCTCCGGCTGCCATCTGACTACGCTACCTGCCTCTGCTTTCCCTAGTGTTTGCAGTAACATCGGCTCCAACCCAGACGGGATCTTGACAGAATAATCTCGCGCCAAAATGGAGTCCGCTGTGAACACCCTGAGACGGCAAGTTACGGAGCTTCAAAGTTTTTGTACTGACTCTCAAGGAAAATATGCCAAGTTACAAACTGATTTCACGGCGATACAACAGGAAGTAATTGAGCTACAAAAACAACTTCTGGACGTGCGCAATTCAGGGTCCGAATCAAACGCGCGGCTGCCGCTGCCTGCAAAGTTCAGTGGGGATCGCAAGCAGTACCGAGGATTCCTCAATCAATGCCGCATATACTTCCAGATGCAACCTGCTCCCTTTACCAGTGAGAGGAAGAAAGTTTTTTTCATGATAAATCTCCTGACGGATGAAGCTCTTGCTTGGGCTTCACCTTATGTAGAAAAGGACTATGACCTCCTTAATGACCTGGAAGCCTTCACCGCAGCTATGAATCAAGTTTTTGATGACCCAAACCGCTGTGCCACAGCAGAAACCAAATTACATAATTTGCGCCAAGGACGTCGCTCTGTTGCGGAATATACATCGGAGTTCCGTCGCTGGGTGGCCGACACCACCTGGAATCCAGCGGCCCAGAGAAGTCAATTTCGACGAGGGCTATCAGAACCAGTGAAAGACGAGCTTGCCAGGGTTGAGACCCTGACCAGTTGGAGGACTTTATTCAACTATGTATCCGGATTGACCAGAGACTTACTGAAAGGAGAAAGGAGAGACTGCGAGCACTTGGGAATAGCCCTGGCTTCTCATTTTCAGCATCAGACCACCAAGAAAAGACGCAAGTTGTGTCTGAACCGATGCAGATCGACGTCATCCGAAGACCACTCTCTGCACAGGAGAAGGAGAGGCGACGTGCAGAACATCTCTGCCTCTATTGTGGGGACCCTGGACACTATGCCATCAACTGTCCTAACAAAAGGACTATAGCCTTTACCAACAACAGGTCTGCCAGCAATACGGACCTTTCTCAGCAGTCGGATTCCATCTTGCAGACTATCTCATCAGTAACGCCAGAAATAGACAAAATACATACCACATCATCTCATTTTGTAATCCCCATTCAGGTTGTAATGGGCACCCAAAAAATACAATGCTCTGCCCTGTTGGATTCGGGAGCAGGAGGAAATTTTATGGACTTAAAATTTACACGTGATAATAATATTTCCAGTAGGACCAAATCCACACCAATTGAAATGGAAACTGTGGATGGATCACCTTTGTCTTCTGGACCTGTCACGCATGAGACAATCGAACTGGAGATTTGTATCGACCCGGATCATCATGAAGCTGTCAGTTTCCACCTTATTTCATCCCGAAATTTCCGGTTATTCTAGGGATCCCTGGTTTTCAGTC
>JARQOD010000002.1:451466447-451510218 GCA_033576555.1 Oophaga sylvatica | reverse complement strand
AATAGCCAAAGTGTTGACATGAAGTTACAGCTCAAAGACATATACATTATCATGAATAAAAATCCAAAAGAGTGGGATATACAGCATGCAGAAAAATAGCCAAATGCAGACAGGTATGAACTACATTCAAATCAATATATAATAGTGCACATCTCCATATCTTATATGTTATAACGATAATAGCAGTCTATGTAACTCACAATATCCCCAATAGGCAGACATATATGCACTATATAGGATTATAAGTATCTCAATGAAGCATGTATATCAATAAAGTAACTTCCCCATCACAGATGCTAATATAATGATGTTAGCATGCAAGTGCAGGGCTCACAATACATACTGTGCGTGCATATGAAGTAAATTAGCACATCCATATGAGGAGCTATATTAAAAAGCAGTTGTGTATAGTTGGCCAATCAAATATTAGTTATGCGTTAGCTATCAGTGTCAACCATAGCAGCTCTCAGAGTTTTACTGTATTAAAAGGGTAGTTTTAACTCCATCCGTAGATGTAAAGCTATTTTCTAGCAGAGAGTGCCCTATTTGTGCACTGACATGAACTGTAAAGGGTTTGTATTAGAAGCACCCAGTAAATGTCTGTATTAGAATCCATCAGTAAATGTATGTAAAGCTCATTTCTAGCGGGCTTGTATAAATGTCCCCAGTAAATGTGTAAAAGTTTGGAACTGATATGCCTGAATGTAAAGGTGATTTCAAAACACTCTCTGTTAGAGATGTCTGGAACTACATTCAAATCAATATATAATAGTGCACATCTCCATATCTTATATGTTATAACGATAATAGCAGTCTATGTAACTCACAATATCCCCCAATAGCAGACAAAATATGCACTATATATAGATATAAGTATCTCAATGAAGCATGTATATCAATAAAGTAACTTCCCCATCACAGATGCTAATATAATGATGTTAGCATGCAAGTGCAGGGCTCACAATACATACTGTGCGTGCATATGAAGTCAATTAGCACATCCATATGAGGAGCTATATTAAAAAGCAGATGTGTATAGTTGGCCAATCAAATATTAGTTATGCGTTCACTACCACTGTCAACCATAGCAGCTCTCATGATGCTAGCTATTCTGATCAGCTTATCATATCAACCATGAAGCCTCTTTTAACCCCTTCACAATAATGTACAGAGGGGTTTTTATGTTTTAATACTGATAGACATATTGTGAACGGACATATAGGGTCCATGTGAGACATGTCTGGACAAGTCCGGGCATGTCTGGGCATGCCTGGACAAGTCCTGGTCACGGACAGCCGTGGAAAAAACAATACTGAAATTCAAAAACGATGTGCTGGCCGTTAACACGCGCACAGTCATCTAGAAAAATATTGAGCGAGTTGATTCACAAACCCTCTCAAGGCATGTTGAATGTTAACGTTCCCGCTATGAGCTACACACATGACCAGCTGTATAGCCTGGGATGCGTAGCGTTCTTGCAGCGCAAGCCTATTTTTAAAGACGCTAACACCATCAGATATAAAAGACAGGCATGTTGAGACGTGTCCCGGCCTATTTTGGTACATACCCACTCCTATGCAGCGATATTGAGTACCGTTCAACAAAAAATCAGGTACAAACTTTTTAACATACCTGTGTTTCGGACCCTCAGACCATGCCAGAAGCACTCTGTGCCATGTACTCTAACTCATAATATTCGATTTTGATCAGCATTCAACAAAAAATTGGGTGCTAACTTTTTACCATACCTGTGTTTCTATAACGAATACACGGACCCCTACAGCGCATCCCAATAGTGTAGTTTAATGTAGGGGGCAAACAGATTATCGCTGGTGCTCGGAAAATACCACATTTCATAGATGGTGCTGATCCGCTGAATCATTTTTAAACATTTCACGCCACTCATGCACCCACAGCACACTTATGCTGTACCAGCACCGCTGCAGCTAGCGCTTTTTAGCTAAAAAAGACCCTTATTTGCATCATTTTCATTATAGTACGACTGGTACATACCCACTCCTATGCAACGATACTGAGTACCGTTCAACAAAAATCAGGTACAAAACTTTTTAACATACCTGTGTTTCGGGCGCTCATGCCATACCAGAAGCACTCTGGGCCATGTACCATAGCCCATAATAATCGATCTTGATCAGTATTCAACAAAAAATTGGGTGCAAACTTTTTTTTTAGCATAGCTGTGTTTCTGACTCCCATGTCGTACCAGAAAGACCTATTTTGGCACAGGCCTACACCTATGCAGCGGTTTTGACCACTACTCAACAAAAATGGCTACAAACTTTTTAACATATCTGTGTTTCGGACTATCATGTCATAGCAGAAGCACCCTATGCCATGTACTCTAGACCATAATATTCGTTTTTGATCACCATTCAACAAAAAATTGCGGCATGTTGAGACGTGTCCCGGCCTATTTTGGCACATGACAAATGTTTCTGACTCTCATGTCATACCAGAAGAACCCTGTGCCATGTACTCTAGACCATAATATTCCACATCGGTATGGGAACTACATAGCTTTGTTTTCTCAGGTATTTAAAAAAGTGTGGAAAACTGAAAATCCCGCGACCTGTGGTAATTTAGTGAGAACCATATAGACAAATCGGGTATCGTCACACACGAGACCACGACACCTCGGGCTATCACATTTACCATTAGTTTTCAAAAATCAGCTCCTTAACAATAAAGTAAGAATCGTAGTGTCCTGCATTGTGGTCTATAAATGTATAGTTTGAAAATTCACCGTTGCTAAAGAACAGTAAAAAGGCGTGCGTACAACTATCAACCCCAAAACTCTCACCACTATCACAAACATCTATAAATGTATAGTTTGAAAATTTACAGTTGCTAAAGAACAGTAAAAAGTCGTGCGTGCAACTATCAACCCCAAAACTCTCACCACTATCACAAACACTATTGCCTAGATGCGCCCAGCGAGAATTTCCGTATGTGTGTATCAAGATGCTCCCTGCTATGACCGAATGTTTGCTCGTGGATGCTGGCATTTCCAGTGACATCATAGTTGTGTAAATGCGCAGGGGCACGTGTATCGATCCCCTAGGGTGTAATGCGTGATCATTTTAATTATTTTTCAATTCATAACCACACGTTCTCAGGCAGACAGGTTTATTTCACAGAAGTTGACTGTACAGTTGCATAATCTTTGTTTAAAATCATACATTTGCATAATTTTGTTTAAAATCGCACAGCTCTGCAATAATGTCGGGTGTTGGACATGCACTTATCAGTCTTTCATACGTGTCGCAGAAAGATTTTAGTCTGTTCTGCGAGAGTTTATTATGCACGTACTGTGCAGACATGTCAAGAAACATTTTGGTGTGTTCACCAGTCCATACGGGTGTTGGTGTGTAAGGCGATCGACCATCATCCTTCTGCTTCTTACTTACACGCCGGCGCGATACCGCGCGTTTCTTTGGTGCTAATGCATCGGCTGAATTGGCAGCTGCTGCTTCCGCGTTGCTATTTGCAGATTCTGTAGCTTGACACAGACGCATATTCTTAAGCCGACTACTCTCAGCATTCCCGGGGTGCTCGGTTGGCGCGTCGTTTTCTTCACGATCTGCGACACACCCGTGTGAAAGAGGCTCCGTTCTCACCTCCGTTCTGTTCTCAAATCCATAATTGCGCTGCTGCAAAACTCGCGAATGACGATCCTCCGTAACTAAAGAAAAGATACGTGGTGTAGTTAACCGCTAAGTGGGGGAGATATAGGAAGAGCTACAGGCCCCGCTTTACTCTGATTCAACGCGATATTTGTAAAGCTACTAGCACCGATTATCTGTGAAACCGATGCATGATTGTTTGTATAAGTACACTATAGAGCGGCCTAGACATATATACTTACAAGTATGCCCCGGGTGCTGATCTACAGAGAATGCTGAATTAACAGACATCTCGCTGCTGGGGCGCTGCCGTATGGGGCTGTTTTCTCCCTCAAACTGCAACCTCACGGGCGATACTTTAGCAGCTGTAAATAAAATATAGCATACATGAATGCGCACAACACATTCGCAAAGCTAACTTGACACACGTAAATAAAATATATCTACTAGTTACCGCAGAAATTTTTATCTGCGTGTATAAGTACACTATAGAGATGCGTAGACATATATGCTTACAAGTATGAGACGTGTAGTGTAGTTCAGAGATTGGTGAATTAAACGGTGTGGAAGTGCTCGGGCGTTTTCGTATGGGTGTGTTTTCTTTTTCAAGCTGCAGCCTCCTGCTCGTTAGTTTAACATCTGTAAATAAAATATAACTATTACTCGCCACAGAAATGATATCTACGCGGGCCACACGCACAAAGCTAATACAGGGTAATGATGTTTGGGGGTTCTGTCGTGAAATATTACTTCTACAATATTGCATCAACGCGGTTAGCCGCCATGATCCCTCTGTAAAACATGAATGGGATGTTTTTTCTGCCCTTAGCATGGGGGGCAGTGACAGAGGGCGTGTTCTCTCTGCTAGCCCTAATAAATACGGGTAGCTCACAAGCAATACAGTTCGCACTTGTTCACAACTCACAGACCACAACTCCGATCTGAACAGGACTATAGTGAGTATATTTTTACGGATTTCGTTTCAATTATATTAAGTTAGTATAGTTTAAGTGTTTATTTGCATGAATAGGTTACCCTTGTTTTCATAGTTGGTCTTTAGAGCTAAAGTGCGTATTTTTATGTCTTTTGTTTCAGCTATATTTAAGTTTGTGTAGTGTTTGCATGAATAGGTTACCAGTGTTTTCATAGTTGATCTTTAGAGCTAAAGTGCGTATTTTTATGTCTTTTGTTTCAATTATATTTAAGTTTGTGTAGTATTTGCATGAATAGGTTAAGCGTGTTTTCATAGTTGATCTTTAGAGCTAAAGTGCGTATTTTTATGTCTCGTGAATATCCACGTTTGTTTCAATTATATTTAAGTTTGTGTAGTATTTGCATGAACAGCTTAGTTGTGTTTTCATACTTGATCTTTATTTGCTTTAATTTAATAGAGGACCCTTTTTATTCAAGATGGAGTCCAGATATTCTCGCGTTCAATATTCTGCTTTGCTTTCACCAGAACAATCGGGTAAATTTTACACCGTATATAGTGTACGTCGTATTGTGTCGGGCTGTCTGAGTCTGCGCTTTGTATATATAAACGATATATTTCATTCTTATTTAAGAAGAGGGAGTCCATTCAGACTACTCCTACGAGAACCGGTTCATTACGCAGAACCTGTTAGAGGAAGGCAACTCTGCTAGCGGGCGACGAGCTTCAAGCTCTCACCAGTCTGTCACAGGCAAGAAACCTATAGCTATATCATATGTTTTAAACCTATGTATCTAGACGTGTAAACGTGGTAGCTGTAAATTTATAACGCCTACTATTAATATTAATAATTAATATAGACTGCCGCTAAAATCCATACAGTTAATTTTATTTTAGCTGACTGGGTCGTTAGCTAGACATGTTTTAATAATATAAACATTTTCTCATACAGATACAGCTGTAGCGGACTGGGCGGTTGGAACACCGTGGCGGCTGAGCCGCTCGAGCATCGCGATTCCGATGTTGAGATCGTGGAGGATCCCCAGGATTCAGATGTCGAGTTCGTTGAACCGGACTATAATCCTCCCAACGCTCCTAAAAGATGGGGTGATTCGCTAAGCACACGGCTCTGGAATAGAAAAGGTAGCGGGTCCTTGAAACCCGGGTGATATGTGTGTTTGTATCCTCTGTACCCTGTGACCCCACCGATAACTAGTGGGTATATTTTATTTACGCGCGTTACGATAGCTTTGCGAATGTGTTGTGCGCATTCATGTATGCTATATTTTATTTACAGCTGCTAAAGTATCGCCCGTGAGGTTGCAGTTTGAGGGAGAAAACAGCCCCATACGGCAGCGCCCCAGCAGCGAGATGTCTGTTAATTCAGCATTCTCTGTAGATCAGCACCCGGGCATACTTGTAAGTATATATGTCTAGGCCGCTCTATAGTGTACTTATACAAACAATCATGCATCGGTTTCACAGATAATCGGTGCTAGTAGCTTTACAAATATCGCGTTGAATCAGAGTAAAGCGGGGCCTGTAGCTCTTCCTATATCTCCCCCCACTTAGCGGTTAACTACACCACGTATCTTTTCTTTAGTTACGGAGGATCGTCATTCGCGAGTTTTGCAGCAGCGCAATTATGGATTTGAGAACAGAACGGAGGTGAGAACGGAGCCTCTTTCACACGGGTGTGTCGCAGATCGTGAAGAAAACGACGCGCCAACCGAGCACCCCGGGAATGCTGAGAGTAGTCGGCTTAAGAATATGCGTCTGTGTCAAGCTACAGAATCTGCAAATAGCAACGCGGAAGCAGCAGCTGCCAATTCAGCCGATGCATTAGCACCAAAGAAACGCGCGGTATCGCGCCGGCGTGTAAGTAAGAAGCAGAAGGATGATGGTCGATCGCCTTACACACCAACACCCGTATGGACTGGTGAACACACCAAAATGTTTCTTGACATGTCTGCACAGTACGTGCATAATAAACTCTCGCAGAACAGACTAAAATCTTTCTGCGACACGTATGAAAGACTGATAAGTGCATGTCCAACACCCGACATTATTGCAGAGCTGTGCGATTTTAAACAAAATTATGCAAATGTATGATTTTAAACAAAGATTATGCAACTGTACAGTCAACTTCTGTGAAATAAACCTGTCTGCCTGAGAACGTGTGGTTATGAATTGAAAAATAATTAAAATGATCACGCATTACACCCTAGGGGATCGATACACGTGCCCCTGCGCATTTACACAACTATGATGTCACTGGAAATGCCAGCATCCACGAGCAAACATTCGGTCATAGCAGGGAGCATCTTGATACACACATACGGAAATTCTCGCTGGGCGCATCTAGGCAATAGTGTTTGTGATAGTGGTGAGAGTTTTGGGGTTGATAGTTGCACGCACGACTTTTTACTGTTCTTTAGCAACTGTAAATTTTCAAACTATACATTTATAGATGTTTGTGATAGTGGTGAGAGTTTTGGGGTTGATAGTTGTACGCACGCCTTTTTACTGTTCTTTAGCAACGGTGAATTTTCAAACTATACATTTATAGACCACAATGCAGGACACTACGATTCTTACTTTATTGTTAAGGAGCTGATTTTTGAAAACTAATGGTAAATGTGATAGCCCGAGGTGTCGTGGTCTCGTGTGTGACGATACCCGATTTGTCTATATGGTTCTCACTAAATTACCACAGGTCGCGGGATTTTCAGTTTTCCACACTTTTTTAAATACCTGAGAAAACAAAGCTATGTAGTTCCCATACCCGATGTGGAATATTATGGTCTAGAGTACATGGCACAGGGTTCTTCTGGTATGACATGAGAGTCAGAAACATTTGTCATGTGCCAAAATAGGCCGGGACACGTCTCAACATGCCGCAATTTTTTGTTGAATGGTGATCAAAAACGAATATTATGGTCTAGAGTACATGGCATAGGGTGCTTCTGCTATGACATGATAGTCCGAAACACAGATATGTTAAAAAGTTTGTAGCCATTTTTGTTGAGTAGTGGTCAAAACCGCTGCATAGGTGTAGGCCTGTGCCAAAATAGGTCTTTCTGGTACGACATGGGAGTCAGAAACACAGCTATGCTAAAAAAAAGTTTGCACCCAATTTTTTGTTGAATACTGATCAAGATCGATTATTATGGGCTATGGTACATGGCCCAGAGTGCTTCTGGTATGGCATGAGCGCCCGAAACACAGGTATGTTAAAAAGTTTGTACCTGATTTTTGTTGAACGGTACTCAGTATCGTTGCATAGGAGTGGGTATGTACCAGTCGTACTATAATGAAAATGATGCAAATAAGGGTCTTTTTTAGCTAAAAAGCGCTAGCTGCAGCGGTGCTGGTACAGCATAAGTGTGCTGTGGGTGCATGAGTGGCGTGAAATGTTTAAAAATGATTCAGCGGATCAGCACCATCTATGAAATGTGGTATTTTCCGAGCACCAGCGATAATCTGTTTGCCCCCTACATTAAACTACACTATTGGGATGCGCTGTAGGGGTCCGTGTATTCGTTATAGAAACACAGGTATGGTAAAAAGTTAGCACCCAATTTTTTGTTGAATGCTGATCAAAATCGAATATTATGAGTTAGAGTACATGGCACAGAGTGCTTCTGGCATGGTCTGAGGGTCCGAAACACAGGTATGTTAAAAAGTTTGTACCTGATTTTTTGTTGAACGGTACTCAATATCGCTGCATAGGAGTGGGTATGTACCAAAATAGGCCGGGACACGTCTCAACATGCCTGTCTTTTATATCTGATGGTGTTAGCGTCTTTAAAAATAGGCTTGCGCTGCAAGAACGCTACGCATCCCAGGCTATACAGCTGGTCATGTGTGTAGCTCATAGCGGGAACGTTAACATTCAACATGCCTTGAGAGGGTTTGTGAATCAACTCGCTCAATATTTTCTAGATGACTGTGCGCGTGTTAATGGCCAGCACATCGTTTTTGAATTTCAGTATTGTTTTTTCCACGGCTGTCCCGTGACCAGGACTTGTCCAGGCATGCCCAGACATGCCCGGACTTGTCCAGACATGTCTCACATGGACCCTATATGTCCGTTCACAATATGTCTATCAGTATTAAAACATAAAAACCCCTCTGTACATTATTGTGAAGGGGTTAAAAGAGGCTTCATGGTTGATATGATAAGCTGATCAGAATAGCTAGCATCATGAGAGCTGCTATGGTTGACAGTGGTAGTGAACGCATAACTAATATTTGATTGGCCAACTATACACATCTGCTTTTTAATATAGCTCCTCATATGGATGTGCTAATTGACTTCATATGCACGCACAGTATGTATTGTGAGTAGTGTTGAGCATTCCGATACTGCAAATATCGGGTATCGGCCGATATTAGCTGTATCGGAATTCCGATTCCGAGTTCCGATATTTTCGTCTTATCGGATACCGGAATCGGGATTGTCACTGTCACTGTCAGTGTCCGTCGGTCGGGTCTGTCAGGAGTCAGCGGCACTTACCTGGCAGAAGATCTCCGGCGGTCACGTCCTGCACTGCTTCATGGCCGCCATCTTCTTTCCCCGGCGGTCACATGCAGTTTCTCGCGATAACTGCAGTGACTGCTGGGTAATCCCGGCCGTAAAGCAGTCAGTCCGATGACGTCACCGCCGGGGAAGCAGGTAATCAGCTGTGCTGCGTCGCGATGACAGGCTCTGCCTGTCATTGCGATGTAGCAGAGTTGGATCGTCGTGGGACTGTCGTTATGGACTGCGTCGGACAGGTGGTATACTGTTGGTTTGTTTTTTTTCTTTTTTTACAGGAGATCGATGGCGTCGCAGGAATGAGAGAGTAATAAAAGAAATGAAAACTGTGTTGTCTCTTTATTTCATTAAAAGACTTTTTTCTTGCTGTGTCTTTTTTTTATACATTTAATAACTTTCGGATTAATAATGGATCGGTGTCTTATTGACGCCTATCCATTATTAACCGGGCTTATTGTCACCGTGCAATCAACGGTGACAATAACCCCTTATTACCCCGCTTGCCACCGCTACAGGGCAAGTGGGAAGAGCCGGGTAAAGTGCCACAATTGGCACATCTTTTGATGCGCCAAATGTGGGGCTGCTGTAGCCTGGTATTATCAGGCTGTTGAGGGCCAAAATCCATGGGCCTTGACAGTCTTTTAATACCAGGCCGCAGCAGTCTGCATTTTACTTGGCTGGTTAACAAAAATAGGGGGGATCCCCACGCCGTTTTTTTTTCGAGGGGATCCCCTATTTTTGTTAACCAGCCAAGCTAAGCAGACTGCTGTGGCCTGGTATTATCAGGCTTGCAAGGTCCATGGATATTGGATCCTTACCAGCCTGAAAAACCAGGCCTCAGCGGTCTGCTTCATCTGGCTGGTTAACAAAAATAGGGGGGACCCCACGCCAATTTTTTTCAAGGGGATCCCCTATTTTTGTTAATCAGCCAAGATATGCAGACTGCTGTGGCCTGGTATTATCAGGCTGGCAAGGTCCATGGATCTTGACTCCTTAACAGCCTGAAAATCCAGGCCTCAGCGGTTTTCTTCATCTGGCTGGTTAACAAAAATAGGGGGGACCCCACGCCAATTTTTTTCGAGGGGATCCCCTATTTTTGTTAATCAGCCAAGATATACAGACTGCTGTGGCCTGGTATTATCAGGCTGGCAAGGTCCATGGATCTTGGCTCCTTAACAGCCTGAAAATCCAGGCCTCAGCGGTTTTCTTCATCTGGCTGGTTAACAAAAATAGGGGGACCCCACGCCAATTTTTTTCGAGGGGATCCCCTATTTTTGTTAATCAGCCAAGATATACAGACTGCTGCGGCCTGGTATTATCAGGCTGGCAAGGTCCATGGATCTTGGCTCCTTAACAGCCTGAAAATCCAGGCCTCAGCGGTCTGCTTCATCTGGCTGGTTAACAAAAATAGGGGGGACCCCACGCCATTTTTTTTTCGAAGGGAACCCCTATTTTTGTTAATCAGTTCCCTCTGACGTCACTGATTGTGTCCCTGGCTGACCTGAAGTGAAAGTGGAAAGCAATCAATTAAGCTTTCCACTTAAGGGCCCGTCTCACATA
Source organism: Oophaga sylvatica (assembly GCA_033576555.1). NCBI lineage: Eukaryota > Metazoa > Chordata > Amphibia > Anura > Dendrobatidae > Oophaga > Oophaga sylvatica. The sequence continues at coordinate 451,499,543 of JARQOD010000002.1, read as the reverse complement.
GCGATATCGCTACCGAGATCGCTGCTGAGTCACTAGTTTTGTGACGCAGCAGCAAGCTCACCAGCGATATCGCTGTGTGTGACATTCAGCGACGATCAGCCCCCCTGCCGGTATCGCTGATCGTCGCTGAAATGTCAGGACCTTTGATCGCTGGTTTCCCGCTGACAGGCACACATCGCTGCGTGTGACAGGCGGGAGACCAGCGATCCGCTGGTAACCAAGGTACACAGCGGGTTTCCAGGCGCGGGGCTGTGCCTAGAAACCCGCTGTGTACCTTGGATACCAGCGCCCTGATGCAGGGAGCTGGTATCCAAGGTACACAGCGGGTTTCCAAGCGCTGCGCGGTGCCTGGAAACCCGCTGTGTACCTTGGTTACCAGCGGATCGCTGGTCTCCCGCCTGTCACACGCAGCGATGCGTGCCTGTCAGAGGGAAACCAGCGATCAAAAAAAGGTCCTGACATTTCTGCGACGATCAGCGATACCCGGCAGGGGGCTGATCGTCGCTGAATGTCACACACAGCGATATCGCTGGTGAGCTCGCTGCTGCGTCACAAAACTAGTGACTCAGCAGCGATCTCGGTAGCGATATCGCTATGTGAGACGGGCCCTTAAGCGATGTTACCGGCAGTGTCGCTGTCCCAGATCGCTGCCTGTTTGGCAGCTCAGCAGCGATCATGTAGCGATACACCAGCGATCCTGACAAGTGCATATCGTTGTCGGGATCGCTGGTGTATCGTTATGTGACACCCAGCCTTTACTCTCCTGTCAGGCAGGAGAGGAACTCATTCATTTGGGGTTTACTGTGAGGCTGCAGCATTAGCTGCGGTCCCTGCAGTAAACATTAACCCTTTCTGAAGGATTACACCGTGGGACCTGACTGTGCATGGGATAGGTAAGAATAATTTTGCTTTTTTATTTTATTTTTATTACAGGAAATGGTTTTTGCAGTAAAATAAAAGATGGTCAAAAACATGTGTCTTTATTTCATTAAAATGATTTTTAATTAAAGTGTGTGTGTTTTATTTTTATTTCATGCAATAGGATTAATAATTGATAGTTGTCTAATTGACAGCTCTCAATTATTAACCTGGCTTAAGGTCACCTTTCAATAGCAAGGTGGCTTTAACCCCATATTAACCCATTCGCCACCGCTACAGGGCAATGGGAATAGACGGGCAAAGTGCCAGAAAGGGCGAATCTAATTATAGATTTGTCTTTCCTGGGGTGTCTGGGGGCAGATGTTAGTAGCCGGGGGGGCAAAAATAATGGTCCCTCTCTGGGCTATTATTATCTGCCCCCACTCACTGGCTTTGTCTGTCTGGTTGCGAAAATAGGGCGGGAGCCCACGCATTTTTTTTCAGCAATTTTACACCTCATATATATATATACATGTCATTGAATTTGTGACACATATATATATATATTTATATTTGTAGTTCATACACTTCTACATAGTATAATAGCCACTAATTCAATTGCCGGCTTTTGTGAAAATGCAGAACCCGACATGAAATGACACTTGGTGTACATAGGGTTAACCATGTCTTTTCATGTCCTTTGCTATCTAATTTGCACAAACAATTAAATCAGACTATGTGTGCAAAATTTCACACCTGTAGGGGTTAATTAAAGGTGTAAATTCGTAGCAAAAAAGTCCGTTTTTTTTACAACGAATTTACACCTTTAATTAACCCCTACAGGTGTGAAATTTTGCACACATAGTCTGATTTAATTGTTTGTGCAAATTAGATAGCAAAGGACATGAAAAGACATGGTTAACCCTATGTACACCAAGTGTCATTTCATGTCGGGTGACATGAAATGACACTTGGTGTACATAGGGTTAACCATGTCTTTTCATGTCCTTTGCTATCTAAGGCCGGAGTCACACTGGCGACAAAATCGGACGACTGCAATGCGATGAAATATCGCATTGCAGTCGGACCTATGTTAATCTATGGAGCAGCTCCCAGTATCAGATTTTTTGTGGTCCGTTTTAAACGTCCGTGTACAATCGCAGCATGCTGCGATTGTCACCGATTGTCGGTCGACAATCGCCAATGCAAGTCTATGGGAGCGATGAAAAATCTGATTACAAACGGACCACACTGTGTGACTTGCGATGAAATCGCATCGGTGTCCTTTAGAAAAGCCGGCAATTCATCCCCGCCTATACTGTAAAATCACACTGACAGCTTTAATAAAGACTAGAAAGAATAGATATATACACATAGAACACATACATATATATATACATGTCATTGTGACATGTATATATACATATATTTATAGTTCCTAGACTTCTACATACTGTAATAGCCGCTAATTCAATTGCCGGGTTTTGTGAAATCACAGAAGCCGACATGAAATGATACATTGTTTCCACACATTTAACCATGTAATTTCATGTATTTTTTATATATGTTTGAAACATACAATTACATGAGTGTATTTGTGCAAAATTTCAGACATGTAGGGGTTAATTAAAGGTGTAATTTCGTTGAAAAAAAATGCGTGGGCTCCCGCTGTATTTTCTCCACCAGACAGACAAAGCAAAGCGAGTGGGGGCAGATAATAATAGCCCAGGGAGGGTGCATTTTTTTGTGCCCCCCCTGGCTACTAACATCTGCCCCCAGACACCCCAGAAAGGGCAAATCTATAATTAGATTCGCCCTTTCTGGCACTTTGCCCGTCTATTCCCATTGCCCTGTAGCGGTGGCGAATGGGTTAATCTCACCTTACTGTCACCTTGCAATTGAAAGGTGACCTTAAGGCAGGTTAATGATTGATAGCTGTCAATTAGACAACTATCAATTATTAATCCTATTGAAGTAAATAAAAAAACACACACACTTTAAGAATAAATAATTTTAATGAAATAAAAACACATTTTTTTTGACCATATTTTATTTTACACTAAATCCGTGCGAAGCCATTGATCTCCTAAAATAAAGAAAAAGAAATAAAACAACATTATTCTTACCTATTCCGCCGATCTGTCACGTCCCACGCTGTAATCCTTCACAAAGGGTTAACTAGCTTTGAGCCAAGCAGTGCAAGTAATCCTGCATGCTCAGCTCAAAGCTCATGAATGAATAAGTTCCTCTCCTGGCGACAGGAGAGGATGTGTTTCATGAATGAAGCTTAATTGATTGTGTCCACTTTCCCTTTAGGTCAGGTCACTACAGTTAAATTGGCAAGAAATCAATTAAGCTCCATTCATGAATCTATTCCTCTACTTTCGCTGGAGAGGAAGTTATTCATTCAGGGGAATACAGGTCTGAGACAGCATTATTAGCTCTCTGCGACCTGTAACCTGTTAACCCTTTCTGATGGATTACACCGTGGGACCTGACTGTACATCGGATTGGTAAGTATAATTTTGCTTTTTTATTTTATTTTTATTACAGGAAATGGTTTTAGCAGGAAAATAAAATATGGTCAAAAACTGTGTGATTATTTAATTAAACTTATTTTTATTAAAGTGTGTGTGTTTGATTTTTCTTTCATACAATAGGATTAATAATTGATAGTTGCCTAATTGACAGCTATCAATTATTAACCTGGCTTAAAGTGACCTTTCAATTGCAAGGTCATTTTAACCCCTTATTAACCCATTCGCCACCGCTACAGGGCAATGGGAATAGACGGGCAAAGTGCCAGAAAGGGCGAATCTAATTATAGATTTGCCCTTTCTGGGGTGTCTGGGGGCAGATGTTAGTAGCCAGGGGGGGGCACAAAAAAAATGTACCCTCCCTAGGCTATTATTATCTGCCCCCACTCGCTTGCTTTGTCTGTCTGGTGGAGAAAATACAGCGGGAGCCCACGCATTTTTTTTTAACGAATTTACACCTTTAATTAACCCCTACATGTCTGAAATTTAGCACACATATACTCATGTAATTGTATGTTTCAAACATATATAAAAATACATGAAATTACATGGTTAAATGTGTGGAAACAATGTATCATTTCATGTCGGCTTCTGTGATTTCACTGAAGCCGGCAATTGAATTAGCGGCTATAACAGTATGTAGAAGTGTAAGAACTATAAATATATGTATATATATATATGTCACAATGACATATATATATATATATATTATATATATATATATATATATATATATATGTGTGTATATATCTATTCTTTCTTTTGGCATTTAAATACTATTCTTTTGGATCCATTATATGTCAGTTTTGCAAGCCTGCGAGAAAATCTCGCAAGTCGGATGAAAATCGGATGTTACAAGGTACACACACATGCGATTAAATCGCATCTTTGAAGGAAAATCGGATGCCAGAAGGATGTGTGATTTTTTATTTGATCCGATTGTCGACCGTCTAAAACGGACCGATTTTTTGTGGTTGTGTGTGACTCCAGCCTAATTTGCACAAACAATTAAATCAGACTATGTGTGCAAAATTTCACACCTGTAGGGGTTAATTAAAGGTGTAAATTCGTAGCAAAAAAGTCCGTTTTTTTTACAACGAATTTACACCTTTAATTAACCCCTACAGGTGTGAAATTTTGCACACATAGTCTGATTTAATTGTTTGTGCAAATCAGATAGCAAACGACATGAAAAGACATGGTTAACCCTATGTACACCAAGTGTCGTTTCATGTCGGGTGCTTCTGTCTTTTCACTGAAGCCGGCTTTACCCGGCAATTGAATGAGAGGATATTTTACTATGTAGAAGTGTATAAACTATACATATATGTATATATATATGTCACAATGACATGTATATATATATATATATATGTATTCTATGTGTGTATATTTAGTGTTTACAAGGAAAGAATGAGTTTTTTTTAGTTGCGATATTTTGTTCCCATAGACTTACATGGGACTTCCGGTATCGGTATCGGGTATCGCCGATATTTTAGTGATATCGGCGATACCATTCCGATTCCGATACTTTAGGATATCGGAAAGTATCGCTCAACTCTAATTGTGAGCCCTGCACTTGCATGCTAACATCATTATATTAGCATCTGTGATGGGGAAGTTACTTTATTGATATACATGCTTCATTGAGATACTTATAATCCTATATATAGTGCATATATGTCTGCCTATTGGGGGATATTGTGAGTTACATAGACTGCTATTATCGTTATAACATATAAGATATGGAGATGTGCACTATTATATATTGATTTGAATGTAGTTCCAGACATCTCTAACAGAGAGTGTTAGAAATCACCTTTACATTCAGGCATATCAGTTCCAAACTTTTACACATTTACTGGGGGACATTTATACAAGCCTGCTAGAAATGAGCTTTACATACATTTACTGATGGATTCTAATACAGACATTTACTGGGTGCTTCTAATACAAACCCTTTACAGTTCATGTCAGTGCACAAATAGGGCACTCTCTGCTAGAAAATAGCTTTACATCTACGGATGGAGTTAAAACTACCCTTTAATACAGTAAAACTCTGAGAGCTGCTATGGTTGACACTGATAGCTAACGCATAACTAATATTTGATTGGCCAACTATACACAACTGCTTTTTAATATAGCTCCTCATATGGATGTGCTAATTGACTTCATATGCACGCACAGTATGTATTGTGAGCCCTGCACTTGCATGCTAACATCATTATATTAGCATCTGTGATGGGGAAGTTACTTTATTGATATACATGCTTCATTGAGATACTTATAATCCTATATATAGTGCATATATGTCTGCCTATTGGGGGATATTGTGAGTTACATAGACTGCTATTATCGTTATAACATATAAGATATGGAGATGTGCACTATTATATATTGATTTGAATGTAGTTCATACCTGTCTGCATTTGGCTATTTTTCTGCATGCTGTATATCCCACTCTTTTGGATTTTTATTCATGATAATGTATATGTCTTTGAGCTGTAACTTCATGTCAACACTTTGGTTATTTTTTCTGCATGCTGTATATCCTACTCTTTTGGATTTTTATCCATGATAATGTATTTTAGACCTTAATAAAATTTGTATTTTATACTGCAAAAGCGTCCTTTTTCAATTTATTTCAATCTCGCCATGACTTTCCCCTTTACACACATTTACAGGTAAATAGAGACAAATGAATTCTTGAATGCATGCGACCTTCTCTCATTGTACTTACAGGTCATTCGACCTCCACTCATTCTATGGGCATTGCTATCAGAATACACATAAATGTGTTGGTTTTAAAAGATCCCACTGACTATACACAATGCAATACTATTTACTGTTTGCCTGAATTACCGTAGCATCGACCTTCACTCATTCTGACAATTCAGGTCAACACTGTTGTACTACAATTCTATGTGCCATAAAGATGTATATCTATGTACCATGTTAGCTAGTAAATAGAAAAATATTTAGACTTCTAACACAACCCAAAGCCATAGATACACAGCATAGTAATAGCTTACCGATCTGTAACAAACCATGCCAAGATTCTTCTTAGTATACATTGAATTGCTGAGATAAGTGTAGATACACTGCCAAGCTAAAAATATATATACTGAATAAAACTATAAGTTGAGCGTCATAATTCCAAATGTGTTATAAGGTGATACTTCAAATTAAACTGCCTTTGCAGCTGTAGTTTAAAACTTATATCTTGGATAATACTAAAAATAAACACATTTTAGCAGCTTGATACATCTAACCATTGGATTTTATTCATGATAATGTATATGTCTTTGAGCTGTAACTTCATGTCAACACTTTGGTTATTTTTTCTGCATGCTGTATATCCTACTCTTTTTGGATTTTTATCCATGATAATGTATTTTAGACCTTAATAAAATTTGTATTTTATACTGCAAAAGCTTCCTTTTTGAATTTATTTCAATTTCAGTCTAGCATGTCACAATTAAGTCAATGATTGAAATGTCTTTGAGCTGTAACTTCAAGAAGAACACACATAAATGTGTTGGTTTTAAAAGATCCCACTGACTATACACAATGCATTACTATTTACTGTTTGCCTGAATTACCGTAGCAACGACCTTCACTCATTCTGACAATTCATGTCAACACTGTTGTACTACATTTCTATGTGCCAGTAAAGATGTATATCTATGTACAATGTTAGTTAGTAAATAGAAAAATATGCTCCTCTCAATACAACCCAAGCCTTAGATACACAGCTTAGTAATAAGTTAGCCATCTCTAACAGAGAGTGTTAGAAATCACCTTTACATTCAGGCATATCAGTTCCAAACTTTTACACATTTACTGGGGGACATTTTTACAAGCCTGCTAGAAATGAGCTTTACATACATTTACTGATGGATTCTAATACAGACATTTACTGGGTGCTTCTAATACAAACCCTTTACAGTTCATGTCAGTGCACAAATAGGGCACTCTCTGCTAGAAAATAGCTTTACATCTACGGATGGAGTTAAAACTACCCTTTAATACAGTAAAACTCCACAGACTAATCTAATCCAGTGGATAAAATACATAGACATGAATAAATCACTTTGATTGAAATTCACAAATCCACCAGCTCAGATTTCTCAGCCTGAGCAAAGTTCAGCCAGGGGGCATGACGACCTGGATCAAGCTGACAGGGAGACGGATTAAATGATAGGGGGCGTGTCGACCTGTCAAATTGAGTTTGACGAATACTGGGGTCCCTATACTACTCGTAACATAACAGTATCACCGGCCAAAAAATTGAATGGTACTCACAGAAGGGAAAAAATATTGTGACAGAAGAAAGGTTGTCAGAGTTGTCAGAGATATTTTTCTGTTTGTTGCATTTTTTTCCCTCTGTATCTCTGGGTGCTGGGGAGGATCTTTTCTCCCAATGGAGTTTGCACAGTTGTCTGGCCGTGTGGATCAGCTTGCCACTGAGGTTCAGAGTATTGCTGCATATCTTGCTAGGTTGCCTGTTGTGGAACCTAGGATCCCCATGCCAGATTTGTTTTTAGGGGATCGAGCTAAGTTTCAGAATTTCAAAAATAATTGTAAATTGTTTTTTGCCTTAAAATCTAAGTCCTCAGGAAACGCAGCGCAGCAGGTTCAAATTATCATCTCTCTCCTGCGCGGCGATCCTCAGGATTGGGCTTTTTCCCTGACACCTGGGGATCCTGTTTTGAGTGATGTTGATGCATTTTTTCAGGCTTTGGGGTTATTGTACGATGAGCCTAATGTCACTGATCAAGCTGAAAAAGCCTTGTTGGCATTAAATCAGGGGCTTGATGACGCTGAGTTATACTGTCAGAGATTCCGTAGGTGGGCAGTCCTGACCAAATGGAATGATGACGCTTTAGCGGCCCTTTTCCGGAAGGGTCTGTCGGATAATGTAAAGGATGTTATGGTGGGATTCCCTGTCCCCTCTGGTCTCAATGATTCTATGTCATTGGCGATTCAAATTGACAGACGTTTGCGTGAGCGGAGAAGTATGCGTGGAGTGGTGTTGCCTTGTGAGCCAGCTTCTGAGCCCATGCAGTGTGATGGAGTGGTGTCTGGGGCACAGCGTCATGAGTTTAGAAAGCGCAATGGGTTATGTTTCTACTGTGGTGATGCCTCTCATGCTATTTCAGTCTGCCCTAAGCGGGGAAGACGTTTTGCACGCTCAGTTGTCTTGGGTAGTGTTCAGACTAAGTTTTTATTAACTGTCACTCTGATATGCTCTCTGTCCTCATTTTCTGCTCAGGCTTTTGTTGATTCTGGAGCAGCTATTAACCTGATGGATTATGATTTTGCTAAACGTTGTGGGTTTCCCTTGATACCCCTACAGAAGTCTATTCCCCTACTGGGGATCGATTCTACCCCTTTGGCTGAGAATAAACCCCAGTTTTCTACTCAGTTGATAATGAGGGTTGAACCTGATCACCAGGAGTGCTGCAAATTTTTGGTTCTATATAATCTGCATGACATTATCGTGCTGGGTTTCCCTTGGTTACAGTCTCATAATCCTGTTTTGGATTGGAAATCTGTGTCTGTAACCAGTTGGGGCTGCCAATGTGTTAATACCAACACTCCTGTCTTTTCTGCCTCCCCCCAGGCTCAGGATGTTCCTGACTTTTTGATTGATTTTTCTGATGTGTTTAGCGAAAGTAAATCTGCATCCTTGCCTCCCCATAGGAGCTATGACTGCGCTATTGAATTACTGCCGGGTAGTAAATTCCCTAAAGGTCGCCTTTTTAACTTATCTGTACCTGAACATGACGCTATGCGGTCTTATATCAAGGAATCATTGGAGAAGGGTCATATCAGACCATCCTCTTCACCCTTAGGTGCCGGTTTTTTCTTTGTGGCCAAAAAAGATGGTTCATTAAGGCCGTGTATTGATTATCGTCTTTTGAACAATATTACTGTGAAATATCAATACCCGTTACCCTTGATTTCTGACCTGTTTTCCAGGGTGAAAAACGCTACTTGGTTTACCAAGCTTGACCTCAGGGGGCGTATAACCTTATTCGCATTAAGCACGGGGATGAATGGAAGACGGCATTCAATACCCCTGAAGGGCATTTTGAGTACCTAGTGATGCCCTTTGGGCTCACTAATGCTCCTTCCGTCTTCCAGTCCTTCATGAATGACATTTTCAGGGATTTTGTGGACAAATTTCTGATTGTTTATTTGGATGATATCTTGATTTTTTCTAATGACTGGGACTCTCATGTGAAACATGTTCGAACTGTATTCCAGATTTTGAGAGAGAATGCTCTGTATGTGAAGGGATCAAAGTGTCTTTTTGGCGTACAGAAGATCTCATTTCTGGGTTTCATTTTGTCCCCATCTGTTATTGAAATGGACCCGGTCAAGGTTCAGGCCATCTGTGATTGGGTCCAACCTACTTCATTAAAGGCTCTTCAGAGATTTTTGGGTTTGCCAATTTTTATCGTAAATTTATTGGTAATTTCTCGGTTATTGTTAAACCATTAACTGATTTGACCAGAAAGGGTTCTGATGTGGTGAATTGGCCTCCTGAGGCAGTCTCTGCATTTCAGGAACTTAAGCAGAGATTCACTTCTGCTCCTGTTCTATGGCAGCCTGATGTTTCTCTGCCATTTCAGGTGGAGGTTGATGCCTCTGAAATTGGGGCAGGTGCCGTTTTGTCCCAAAAAGATCCAGAGACCTCTAAAAGTAACCCTTGTGCCTTTTTCTCTCGAAAATTTTCTCCTACTGAACGTAATTATGACGTGGGTAATCGGGAGTTATTGGCCATGAAGTGGGCTTTTGAAGAGTGGAGACATTGGCTGGAGGAGCCAAACATCAGGTGGTGGTCCTTACGGACCATAAGAATCTGGTCTAACTGGAATCTGCCAAGCGACTCAATCCTAGACAGGCCAGGTGGGCCTTGTTTTTCACACGTTTTAATTTTGTGGTTTCCTTTCTTCCTGGCACTAAGAATGTTAAGGGGATGCCCTCTCGAGGAGTTTCCTTGCGGACTCTCCTGAGTTATCTGATCCTTCTGTTATTTTGAAAGAGGGTGTAGTTCTTTCCGCCATCTCGCCCAATTTGAGACTTGCTCTGGAGGGGTGTCAGGAGGATAGGCCCGAGCGCTGCCCTGTTGGAAAATTGTTTGTCCCGGACCAATGGAAAAAGAGTGTGATGTCTGAGATTCATTGTTCCGCATTGGCTGGGCATCCCGGAATTTTTGGTACCAGAGACTTGGTTAGTCGGTCCTTTTGGTGGCCTACCTTGTCTCGCGATGTCAGGGAATTTGTGCAGTCCTGCGGGACTTGCTCTCGCTCCAAGCCTTGCTCTCGCTCTAGTGGTTTGTTGATGCCATTGCCTGTGCCCAAGAGACCATGGACCCATATCTCTATGGATTTCATTTCCGATCTTCCTGTTTCTCAGAGAATGACCACCATCTGGGTAATTTGTGATAGGTTTTCCAAAATGATACATCTTGTGCCATTACCTAAGTTGCCTTCCTCCTCTGAATTGGTGCCGTTGTTCCTTCAGCACGTGGTTCGTTTACACGGCATTCCTGAGAACATTGTGTCTGACAGAGGAGTCCAGTTTGTTTCCAGATTTTGGAGGACTTTTTGTTCTAAACTAGGTGTTCAATTGTCTTTCTCCTCGGCATTTCATCCTCAGACCAATGGTCAAACTGAGAGAACAAACCAGACATTGGAGACTTATCTAAGATGCTTTGTGTCTGCTGATCAGGATGACTGGGTCTCTTTTTTGCCTTTGGCTGAGTTTGCTCTTAATAATAGGGCTAGCTCTGCCACTTTGATGTCTCCGTTTTTCTGTAATTCTGGGTTTCACCCTCGATTTTCTTCAGGACAGACGGAAGCTTCTGTCTGTCCAGGTGTTGACTCTGTTGTTGAGCGTATGCAACAGATTTGGGACCAGGTAGTGGAGAGGTTGTCCCTCTCTCAGGAGAAGGCCCAGCGGTTTGCTAACCGGCATAGGACTGATGGTCCTCGGTTTAAAGTGGGGGACTTGGTCTGGTTGTCCTCAAAGAATATTCCTATGAGAGTAGCATCTCCTAAATTTAAGCCTAGGTACATTGGACCTTATAAGATCATGGAGATTATTAATCCTGTTTCTTTTCGTTTGCTTCTTCCAGGGACATTTAAGATCCATAACGTGTTCCACAAGTCCTTGTTGAAGAGGTTTGTTGAGCCAGTGGTTCCTGCTGCTGTGCCTCCTGACCCTGTTTTGGTTGAGGGCAATCTGGAGTATGTGGTTGAGAAAATATTGGATTCTCGTTTTTCTAGACGAAGACTCCAGTATTTGGTTAAATGGAGAGGTTATGGTCAGGAAGACAATTCTTGGGTGTTTGCTTCGGACATCCATGCTAGGAGACTTATCCGTGCTTATCATAGAACTCATCCTGACCGACCTGGTTGCTCAAATGAGGGTTCGGTGACCCCTCCTCAAGGGGGGGGTACTGTTGTGAATGGGTTTGAGATGAGTTCTGAGCAGAGGCTCCCTCTGGTGGTTACAAGCGGTACTAGTGAAGATTGTGAGGACTGGGAATCAGGTGTTACTGACTGGTCTTATATAAGGGAGTCATTTTCCCATCAGGGTTGCCGGTGATCAATTGTTCTGGTCTGAATCCTTCTTTCCAGTTTCCCTTGTAGCCTGCTGTGTCGTGTCTGCATCTCCTGCTATCAGATAAGACATTTTCTTCTTTTGTGTTTGTGCTATATTTTTGCATTTTGTCCTGCACTTCTGTGGGGGCCTTCTGGGTTCCCTCCGGGGCTTTTGCCCTCTCAGTTTGTTCAGCCACTGAGTTTTGTACTTTTGCTTTTCCAGTTTTTTCAGTGGCTGCTGTCTTGATTTTGTTACACCAGAGAACTAATTTAGGTGGTAGAGGTCGTGTGATCTCAGGTGATTTTGAAATTAGTAGAGTTGGTGTTTTTCAGGGTTTTTTGAGATTGCAGTAAGTACCCTTCCTGTCCTTTTCTATTTAGATAGTTTTGGCCCCAGCGTTTGCTCATACTATTTTCTTTCTGTGTCAGTATTTCCTCTTGTCTAACCGCCATTACATGTTTGGGGCTTTCTATTATCTTTGGGGTCTGCTCCGGGGCAGATAGCTTTCCTATTTCTATCTTTAGGTGTAGTTAGTTTCTCAGGCTGTGACGAGGCGTCTAGGACCAACGTAGGAACGCTCCACGGCTGCCTCTAGTTGCGGTGGTTAGTCAGGGTACTGCAATCTCATAGATTCCAACTGCTCTGGTGTATTGCCTTTTTTACCTGCACTCCTCAGCTACCGTAACATAACAATCCACTAATGATTCCAGGAAATTTTACATTCAAAAAGTCAAATGACGCTGCTTCCCTTCCGAGCCCTTCTGTGCTCCCGAACAGTAGTTTTCTCCCTCATATTGGGTATCGGCATACTCAGGACAAATTGCACAACAAAATGTATGGAGCAATTTCTCCTGTTTTCTTATAAAAATGTAATATTTCGTGCTGAAAACATATATGTGGGGAAAATTTTACTCTTTTTATTTTTACGGCTCAACGTTATAAACTTTTGTGAAGTACCTGAGGGTTCAATGTGCTCACTACACATCTAAATCAGTTCCCTGAGGGAGCTAATTTCCAAAATGGTGTCACTTGTGGGGGATTTTCACTGTTTAGGCACATCAGAGGCTCTCAAAACATGACATGGTGTCTGCCAATGGATCCAGGAAATTTTGCATTTAAAAAGCCAAATGGCGCTCCTTTCCTTCCGAGCTCTGTCGTGCGCCCAAACAGTGGTTTTCTCCCTGATAGTGCATATTGGCATGCTCAGAAGAAGTTACTGTCAGGGTTGGCGGATCGCACTGAATAAAATATAAAAATGAAGTGCGATCGCAACTGCTGCTAGTGTGTGAACAACGACGGAACGAAGCAGCGAGCGTTCACCTTAATCAGACTGAATTAATTCCACACAGTATGAACAAAACACAGAATATCCAGCTCTGTTAGCTTCACTGAGAGATCATGCAAAAGGATTGAGCTTGCTCTGTAACTGAACTGTGCAAACAGCACACTAGAACGAAACAGATGCTAAGTCAAGAGAAATAACTCTAATGACCCTAGGTACAAAACCCTGTTGACTTCACAGAGGAGTACAGCACATAGGTTGGACTTGCTCTGTAACTGAACTGTGCTAACTTCACACATGAACGAGACAGATGCTAAGCCAAACGGAAAAAAACATTAGAAGATCAAACTCAGAAGTTAGACAAATACACATAAGTGCAGAAAGAGTGATAGAGTATCCACTCACACCCACCGAACAAAATGATACTAGCGTGCCCACATGCGCTGCTGAGAGCCTTTTATACGCTAGGCTCCACCCCAAACAATCACGCCCAAATGGTCGAGGCATCACCTGCGGTCCAATCCGGAGCTGCCACATCACAAGAGCAGCTAACGTCCGACCACCAATAAGAAGACTACACATCACGGACATGCTCAGTAAGGTGATCTCTGGACTTAGACTCCAGAGCACAAGGCTGCGCCTGTATTACACTGGTTACTAAAGACTTGGCTGGTGAGACAGCAGTAACCAAACGTATATCATGAGCCTGAGCAAGACCCTAGGACCAATGTCTGTGCTGAAAAGCAATTGCAGCAGCTGGACCTGAATGGGAGACCACAGTACCAGGTAATGCTTGGGATCTATCCCACGTAGTGAGAGAATCCCGATGCTTAACTGTTACACAGCAAATTTTGGGTTCCCTTGTTTTCTGTTACCCTTGTCAAAATAAAAAAAAAGTATCTGAAGTTATTTTTTGGGAAAAAAAGTTACATGTTAATTTTTTTTTCAACAAATTCAAGTGAAGCATCAGAATAGTTAATAAACTTCTTGAATTTGGTTTTGAGTACCTTGACTGGTGAAGATTTTAGAATGGTGTCACTTTTGGGTATCTTCTATCATATAGACCCCTCAAAGAGACGTAAAATGGGGTGTGGTCCCTAAGAAGCAGATTTCGTAAATTTTGGAAAAATGAAAAATCACTGCTCAAATTTTAAACCTTATAACTTCCTAACAAAAAGAAAATTTGGTACCCAAATTGTGCTGATGTAAAGTAGACATGTAGGAAATGTTATTTATTAACTATATTGTGTGACGTACCTGAAATTTTCATGTGATATGAAAATTCAAAGTTTGAAAATTGAGAAATTTTTGCCAAATTTCCATTTTTTTCACAAATAAACGCAAGTCATACTGCAGTAGGATGTCTCTGTCTGACTCTAGTTCCACCTCTTCCTCCCCACTCGCCTCTCCATGGAATCTTTCAAAAAAAAAACTGTAATCTTCTGTCTCAGTAAGGGGAAAATCTGTATTCACTGAAGACATAATTTACCACTTAATACAGAGTTTACAGAGTGAAAGATCAGAAGAAAAAAGCATATTTCATTTATAAGATGAACTACAAAGTTTCTAATTATCATGTGAATTATTGATTTATGAAATAAAAATTGAAAAGAAAATTACTTTTTAATGCTATCCAGGGCCAGCGTCACCACCCAGCACACCTTGGCAAGTGCTGGGGCCCTGAGTGAGCGGGCTCACCAGTCATTGGTGACACCGGCATGCTATGGGGCCCGTGAGTTGCCGGATCCAGGTGCCAATGCCCACAAGTGGGCCCCCTGCTTGCACAGGGCCCCGACACTTGTAAAATTTACTTCTTCCTATTCCTGCGCATCTCCAGTGTCTTTCGTGTCTCCTGACTGTTACATCTCAGGGCACAGGGTGCGATGATGTCACTAGTCTGCTTCCTCTGCTCTGAGCAGTTACATTGCAGAAAGCCAGAAAATAGAGACGCTGAGGAGTCCGGACCTGTGGCCAGTGAGGAGGAGAGAGTATTTGATTTTATTTTATGTGTGGAGCAATATATGGGGCTCATTATATTTTTCATGGGTCCATTCTATATGGAGCATTATATGGGGCTCATTTTGTATACAGCAATGTATAAAGTCCATCCTGTATGGAGCAATATATGAGGCTCTTTATGAAGCAATATAAGGGCCCCATTTTGTATGGACCATTATATTGTACCCATTCTGTATGGAGCATTATATGGAGTCCAATATTCTGTATTGAGCATTATATAGGGTCCATAATTCTTTATTGAGCATTATATGGGGTCATTATTCTGCATGGAGCACTCTATGAGGCTCATTCTGTATGGAGCATTATATGGGTCCCATCCTATATGGAACACTATATGGAGTCCAATATTCTGTATGGAGCATTGTATAGGGTCCATTATTCTATATTGAGCATTATGTGGGGCCATTATTCTGTATGGATTACTATATGAGGCTCATTCTGTATGAAGCATTATATGGGGCCCACTCTGCCAGCATAGTATTTTTACTTTACTAGGTTGGCCCGCACGAAATTTTCGCACATTGGTCGTTGAGGGCGCAGGCAATTTCAGAAAAAGTAAGCTGGTCCAATATAAATGTATTTCATGAGATGATGAACACAGACAGGTATTTATACATGTAGCTTGGTAATACAATAAATTGGTTTGATAAGTAGAGGCCAAAAAATGTCTTCCAGTTGAGGTGCCACCTGCAGGTTACTGTCTTTCTGTAGGTTTATGAAAATAAAAGTTAAACTGCATTTAGTGATAAAATTGTGAATGTGTGGTTTGTTTGGCTCTTTTCTTGCTGAATGGAGCAAGTTTACCTTTTGTATCATTTGTGTGTGTGGGGTGAAGTAATCAACGAAAAAGCAGTGCATGTTTACAAATGTGTTTGCTTATCTGACTCACCAGTTGTGTGTGTGGGTCGAAGTAATAAATGAAAAAGCAGTGCATGTATACAAATGTGTTTGCATATGTTACTCACCTGCAATGAAGTGTGCAATCCTCCAATGTGCCTGAAATAGGCTTGGCAAGCACTTGAGCAAGCTGTAAAGAACCCAAGGCAAATCTTTGGATTTGTTTGTGATGTCTGTAAGCAGCTTTGTGGTAGTGTGCTTTGGGGTACTGTGGTGCCACCTGCAGGTCATTTTTCCTTACTGCAGGTTTATGAAAATGAATGTTTAAACTGTATTTTGTGATCAAATCGTGGATGTGTGGTTTGTTTGGCTATTTTCTTGCTGAAGCGGGCAAGTTTACTTTTCAAATGGTGTATCATTTGTGTGTGGGTGCCATATGAACGGAGATACAAAGTAATCACCGAAAAACAGTGTTTAGAAATAATAGAATAGATTTTTTTAGTTTAGTTTTTTTTGTGTACAGCAATACAGAACATTTCTGAGACATTTCTAGTAACCTCATTAATAGCATGCCAAGACATGTAAGTGAGTGTATTTGTGAAAGGGGTGCTCATACCCAATGCTGAATATATTAAAATGTTTTGAAATTTTTTTTTCCAATTTTTCTTATTTTGACTGTATTTTCAAGAGGATATGATATTACAACATGTAGTATTGGTCAAATTTTGGTAAATAAAAGAGATGATCAAATCTTTTGAAATTCATTTGTCGGTTTGGAAAATTAAAAAAACACTTGTACTTTTATTGCCCCTGAAAATATGTGTTTAAAACTCTAAGACCTCCTCAGGCTGTAGCCAGCTTCTTTCAATTTCTTTAAAGCAAGCACGGACTAAGTTAACTCTTCATAAAAGCAAAGTCATCTCACCATAGAAACCGATGGTAACATGATAACAAGCAACAAACAAGTGCACTGACAGACTTTTCATGTTATTTAAAATAAAGAAAACAGTTTAAAAATTATTCCTTTTAGTCCTTTATGTTAGGTATAACGTTCTGTGCAGAACACTGACTCGATCTGACTGTGTCACTGTTAGAGGTAACGTCATCCTTTTGTGACTGAAGCATATGATGTGCTATATAGAGTTGAGCGACTTTGCCTCTGGGAGAGTCGAGTCGGGTTTCGGACCACCCGACTTTTCCAAAAGTCGAGTCGAACGAAGTCGGCAGACTATCGGAAAAAGTCGACCCCAATGCAAGTCAATGGGGAATAAAAGTCGGCAGTGAGTGAAGGACAGTAAACACACCTACAGTGCCCATTTCAATGCCAACAACATCAATTCTTATTACTTAAGCTTGTCAACCTTAATTTACTTTATAATAGTAGTAACGTATTAAAAACTGGGGGTTATTTGGCTAAAGTTGTGGGGGGCAAGACTGGCTCCAGGTTTTCGTGGGCCCCGGGCCAAAGAGTCTCAGTGGGCCCCTTTAACACATACCACAATTCATGATGCTCCGATACGGCAGAGAAATATAGGTATAGTAGAATGCCAAATACTTCACTTCTTACATTACATGAGTGATATCTATTGTAAATTCTTCAATAGCTCAAAAATCAGACAGTATAGTCCTCCATACAGTATTATGGCCACCACATAGTGCGCCATACAGAATAATGAGCCCCATATATTGCTCCATACAGAATAATGAGTCCCATATATGATGCTCCATACAGAATAATGGGCCCAATATAATGCGCCATACAGAATAATGAGCCCCATATATTGCTCCATACAGAATAATGAGTCCCATATATGATGCTCCATACAGAATAATGGACCCTATACAATGCTCCTTACAGAATATTGGACTCCATATAGTGTTCCATATAGGATGAGCCCCATATAATGCTCCATACAGAATGAGCCTCATAGAGTGCGCCATACAGAATAATGAGCCCCATATATTGCTCTATACAGAATAATGAGCCCCATATATTGCTCCATACAGAGTGGGCTCCATATAATGCTCCATACAGAATAGGCCCCATATGTGCTCCATATGATGCTCCATATATAAAGGGCCCTATATGATGCTCCAGTGCATGATGAGCCCCATATAATGCTCCAAATATAATGGTCCCCATATATAATGCTCCATATATAATGGGCTCCATGTGATGCTCCATATATAATGTGCCCCATATGATGCACCTTATATAATGGGCCGAATATGATGCTCCAGTATATGATGGGCCCCATGGATGATGCTCCAGTGTATGATGGGCCTATATAATGCTCCATATATAATGGGCCCCATATGATGCTCCAGTGTCTAATGGGCCCCATTTATAATGCTCCAGTGTATGATGGGCCCCATTTATAATGCTCCAGTGTATGATGGGCCCCATATATAATTCTCCAGTGTATAATGCTCCCCATATATTGCTCCAAACATTAAAAAAAAGAAATACCTCTCCTCGCTGGGCACTGCTCTAATCTGGACTCCTCAGCGTCGCCAAATTCCAGCTCTCTGCACTGTGGCTGTTCAGGCAAAGGGTGCACAGATGTGACGTCATCGCGCTCTCTGACCTAAATGTCACTGTCAGGAAACGCGGAAGACGTCACAGCGGTGAAGCAGGGAGAGGTAAGTATTGCAAGTGCTGGGTCCCTGAGCAAGCAGGGGGGCTGTTATGTTTCGGTAACTGAGGAGAAATAGCAAAAAATAACAAAAGCGGTAATACACCTGAGAGGCTGGAATCTATTGGATTGCAGTGACCTGAACTAACCACACAACTAGAAGTAGCCATGGAGCGTTCCTACGGTGATCCTAGATGCCTCGTCACAGCCTGAGAGATAACTACATCTAAAGGCAGAAAGATGAAAGCTATCTGCCCGGGAGCAGATCCCCAAAGAAAATAGGAAGCCCCCAAACATGTAATGGCGGTTAGACAAGAAGAAAGCACGGACACAGACAGAAAATAGAATGAGCAAACGCGGGGGCCCAATCTGTCTAGACAGAAAAGTACAGGAAAGAATTCTGACTGCAATCCAACAAAACCCTAACAAAAATACCAACACTTCTGATTACCAAAAAACCTGAGATCACACGATCTCATCCACCTAAATCAGATCTCTGGTGTAACAAAACGCTATTCAGCAAATAAAAAGTAACAAAGGAGCAAAGCAAAAGTGCAGACACAAACAGAGCACAATTGCAGTGCCAGACCCCCAAAAGGGGACAGGCTGCAGTCCACTGCAAGCAGCAAACCAGCAGAGAAAATCAAACAGAGGAAAAAAAAAACAGCTAACACTTATCTGAAGGAGAGCAGGAAACTAGCAGTGCTTCAAGCAAGACTAGAAGGAACAATTGTTAACCGGCAAGGCTGCTGGGAACTCAGGCCTCTTATATCCTACCATTCAGCACCAGCTGAAGGCCATTCATTAATCAGTTCATTACCCTCAGCAACCACCAGAGGGAGCCCCAGCTCAGAAGCCGCCTCCAGCATATTCACAACAGGGGGCCCACTCATGTGCATCGGCACTGGCACAGGGCCCCTCATAGTACGCCGGTGTCTCTGACGGCGAGTGGGCCCCCCACCTGCTCAGGGCTCCGGCACTTGCCCGGGTGCGCCAGGTGCTGACGCCGGCCCTGGGGGGGTACAGCCCAGTTAGGGGGGTGGAAAAACTGGCATATGTTGAGGTGTAGGCTAGACGTTCAGCAGCTGCAAAAGGAGGAGCTGGAGAAGTCGGAGGAAGAGGAGGCCAAAGCGAGCCATTTTGCTGGAAAACTGTGCAATCAGGGGAAGGTGGTACAAAATCCTTTGAAACCCAGGCATGGTTCATTTTAATGAAGGTGAGATCACCTTCATTTTGGGTAGATAGCCAGGTCCATCTTTCTGTCAGGATTGATCCAGCAGCACTGAAGACTCTTTCTGATAGCACACTACCAGCAGGGCAAGCGAGCTCCTGTAAGGCATATTGTGCCAATTCAGGCCAGGTGTCCAGTTTACAGCCCCAGTAGTCAAAGGGGAATGAACTGTGAGGGAGAACATCAATAGGGGAGGAGAGGTAATTTTGAACCATAGTTGACAACTGCTGTCTCCTGTCTGTTGCAATCGATTCAGTATTACCAGTCGTGTGAGTGGTACTCGAGAAATTAGACCACAACATGGTCATGAAACCCCTGTCTCCAACGCCACTTCGGCTGTGTGCACCACTGTGAGGAACTAAGCCGGCCGCCACACGGTAGCCCGGTATCACAGCTTCTGATCCCACTGCTGCCACCAATTTGTGAGGAACTAAGCCGACCGCCCCACGGTAGCCTGGGCATCACAGCTTCTGATCCCACCTCCGCTACCAAATGTGGGGGACGATCCCCTTCCTCCCACGTCACCAATGTGACGTAACTCCACAGGTACAGCTCTCCGGCGCCCCCCTTTGTCTCTCAGGTCAGTAAGAGAACTGCACCTAGAGCAAATGGCCGCCGGGAAGGTGTCCTGTTACCCACTGGGTATTCTAAGATTTGTGATCAGAGTAAAAGCATCAGCCCAAGATTAATTTTATGGTTTAATTTGCCTTAAGGGCGCACTAGATAATTACAGGAATATACAGTAAAGCTATACAACGTAATTACAATGGATTTGCAGTCAGAGTAAGAATACAACAATAATGTACAAGGCTTAAAGGTATAAGCTATAGATCAATATTACCGGGTTGTATGGTCATGGGGAGGCATGGAGCTCTGCGTTCCCCAGGTGAAAGTCTTCAGTTGCTGGACAGCCCCCAATGCATGTGCTGCAGCTCCATTTGGCAAGTCTGTCCCTGGTGCTTCTATGTGTGAAAATGGAATGAGAGGCCAGCCTCTCTTGGCTACAGCTTTTAAACCTGCTAGGCCCTTCCCCATTTGCTTTGAAGCACGCATATTAACTGGCCTGCAATTCATATGGAGCAGGAAACAATGGCTTGAGCTTGAGCTATTTACCATACGACTGACCATCTTATTCAGACCCTGGCCTAAACCAATTAGCATGTAAAGGCCTATTGATTCATAGTGGACATCAAAGCTGGCCGTACTGAATATGCTAATAGGCCCTGTGTAGCTAAAAGTCTGTGGCTGTGTGAACTGACAAAATGGAGGCTGGTACAGGCCCTATACAAAATGGTGGCGGTCCCGACTTCACACCTCCCTGCTTTTTATGGCGTTAGGGGGTATCACATTCCTGTGTTCCCCAGTGCGCCCTACCGCACCCTCTCTTTGGCTACGGTGGCAGATCCACGAGGATTTCTGACTCTCTGTCCTCTGAAAGGTTGCACACTGGTTGGGCATAAGCCTCCCGCTCATGGTGGGCCTTCATCATGTTCACATGGAAGGCCTTCCTCCTACCACGGGCGTGGTCCAGGGTGACCAGGTAGGTGACGGCGTTGAGCTGCTCGTGCACGAGGTATGGACCCTCCCAGGCCGCCTGAAGCTTGTTTTGGGGTACGGGACCAGTACCCACACCTTTTGACCCACCTGGTAGGTCCCTCACAAGCATTCTGGTCGTACCATCGCTTCTGGTCAGCCTGAGCTTGGGCCATATTGTCATGCACCAGCCGCGTCAAGGCCATCATTCGGTCCTGGAAGCGCACGACATACTCAATGACCGACACTCCAGGGGTGGCTAAATCCCCTTCCCATGCTTCCTTCACCAGAGCAAGGGGCCCCCGTACACGTCGCCCGTACAGGAGCTCAAAGGGGGAGAACCCCGTTGAGGCCTGTGGAACCTCCCGGTAGGCAAACAGCAGGTGTGGGAGATACCGCTACCAGTCTCTCCCGTGGGAGTCGACCAACATCTTCAGCATCTGCTTTAAGGTGCCATTGAACCGCTCACACAAGCCATTGGTCTGTGGGTGATACGGGCTGGCCACCAGATGTTGCATCTGTACCTGCTTACAGAGAGACTCCATCAGCTGCGACATGAACTGGGTCCCTCGGTCGGTGAGCATTTCCTTGGGAAACCCCACTCTGGAGAAAATCTCCAGTAAGGCAGTGGCCACTTTGTCGGCCTGAATGGACGACAAAGCTACCGCCTCCAGGTACCGGGTGGCATAGTCCACTACCGTTAGTATGAAGCATTTCCCGAAGCGGCTGGGAGTGGACAGAGGTCCAATGAGATCCACAGCCACCCTCGAGAAAGGCTCTTCGATGATGGGCAGAGTTACCAGTGGGGCTTTGGGGCGCGGCCCCGCCTTCCCCACCCTTTGACAGGTGTCACACGAACGGCAGTAGGCTATCACCTCGGTCCTCATTCCAGGCCAGTAGAAATGCTGAGCTAGCCTGGCCCTGGTTTTAGTGATCCCTAAGTGTCCGGCCATTGGAATCTCGTGTGCGATCCGCAACAATTCCCCCTGAACGGATGGGGCACCACTAACTGTCGGTCCCTGGGCCACGCCTCCGGTGAACCCTGCTGGACCGTTACCCGGTACAGCCGTCCCTGGTCCCAGACCACTCGCTCGCGGTCGGACTCCAGGGGAGGCTGTGCCGCCTGTTCCTTGAGAGTCTTCAGGCTAGGGTCAGCTTCCAACGCTGCCTGAAATCCCTGACTAGATATGGCAAGAATTGATGAAACTGCCCTGTCCTCTGTCAGTTCCCCGGGATCTGTCTCCTGGCTACTGTCTGACTCGGCAGCCACTTGGTCAGAGAGGGGGAAACCGTCGGACCTCCGCGAGGCTCCTTGGGCTTCAGCGCTCCCACTCCTGGTAACAGCGGCCACGACCGCTGAGACCACGGGTAGTGCCTGCTTTCTCTCATCCTCTGACCAAGTCGCCGGGTCAGGCAGACTTCCCTGACTTCCTGACATCCCGGATGTGGGGAACTCCTGACCTGGGGTCCTACCTGGTGGCTCCTCTCCCGGGACACCCCCTCCCCCCATGGCCTGTTCCTCTTCCTGCAGGGCCCTAGACTCAGCAGGCTGGATTCACTTAGGGGCCCTACACTGCCCATAGCAGCCCCTCCCTCCACCTCTGAGCTCTCCCCTACAGCCTCCTCACCTGTCCTCACTGTGAGCCCTGTGTGTGTAGTGTCAGTGCATGGCTTACCATCAGGTTTCACTCCCTCCTCCACTGTTGGAGGCATATTCAATACATTAACATTAGCATTCACAGTAGAGTCATGACATTCTTGGGGAGCCGGACTTGGGGGTTCAGTGGCCACATACTGGGACACTAGCTGCCCCAAATCGGTCCCAAGCAACACATTTGCAGGAATATTCGGCGTTACTCCCACCTCCCGCATCCCCCTCCCGGCACCCCAATCCAAATACACCTTGGCAACGGGCAGCGCCGGTTCAACGCCTCCAATTCCGGAGACGGAAAGGGTTTTCCCAGGTACCAAGTCTTGAGGGGACACCACCTCAGGGCGTACCAGGGTTCGTTCAGCGCCTGTGTCCCGCAGTCCCATGACCGCTGAGCGGCCGATGGTGACGGGTTGGTAATTGTCTAGGGACCTCCCACCACCCCCTCCCACACACAAAACAGTGGACGGTTTCTGGGACAGGGATGGGGCCTTCTGGCGCTGGGGACATGCAGCCTTAAAGTGTCCTGGCTGATTGCAATTATGGCAACGTCTGGGTTCTGTTCCTGGCCTGGAGAGGGCAGCAGGGGGGTACACCTCTTGCACTCTGGGGGCTGGATATGGGGCTGGGGCAGGATTGGGCTTACCCCCTCTCAAGGTGCTGCTGGCAGGCTTCTTTGGCTCCGGCGCCCTGTTGTTGGCATACTCGTCTGCCAGGGCGGCTGTAGCAGAAGCCCCCTTTGGTTTCCGGTCACGGAGGAACTGCTGGAGGTCCTCTGGCAGTTCCACAAGAATTGCTCCACGACAAACAGTTTCTGGACCTCCTGACGGGTAGTGAGCTCTAGACCCGAGGTCCAGTGCTCCGCAGCTCTCAACAGGGTCCGCATGTGGTCGGTCCAGGTGTTCTTTGAACCCCGCTGCAGGCTCCTGAACTTCCTGCGGTACGACTCCGGGGTGAGGTTGTAGTGCTGGATCAGGGCCCGCTTGATGCTGTTGTAGTCCTGCTCCTCCCCGGCAGGTAAGTCCCCCAAAACTTCCAGGGACTTACCCCTCAAACGGGGGGTCAGGTACCTTGCCCACTGATCCGGGGCCAGATGATGTTGGAGGCATGTCCTCTCAAAAGCCAGCAAAAAGGAATCCAGGTCTCCATCCTTTTCAAGCAAGGGAAAGTCCTCCGCCAGGACCCTGGAAGCCCTTGTCTCTGGTGGGCCTGGTGCGTCCAGTGGGGGCCCGTGCTGAGCCATCTCCAGTCGGTGCCGGCGCTCCGCAGCTTCACGGCGTTCTGTATGCTCACGCTCTGCTGCTCTCTCTGCCGCTGCTTGCTCCCGCTCTGCTGCTGCTTGCTCACGCTCTGCTGCTTTCTCTGCCGCCACCAGGAGTCTGTCATAGGCGGCGTCATTACCAGCCTCGAGCTGTGCCATAGCCGCTTGGAAGAGGGTCTCCGATCTGGACAGGCTGGGACGGGCAGGGGGTGGACAGTCCACTGTGAGACTGAGCACGGGGTCGGGCTCCTTGGGGAGCCCTGGCTGAGCTCCCCCTCATCGGTATCGAACCCCTCATAGGCCACAGCATTGGCCTCCCCCTTTGCCCTACTCCTGGTGCCTTCCGCCATCTTGGGAACCTTTGGTTACCGAAACACAGCTGCAACCCTGACCTTGCACACAACTTGTTATATTTACACTCTGACCGTCTAGTGCTGGGCTTACCTTAAGACCCCAGCAGTGAAAGTACTGCTGGTAGTCTCTAGTGTCTGGGAGTAGGGTCCCACGCACACTATTACTCTGATCCCACCGCTGCCACCAATTTGTGAGGAACTAAGCCGACCGCCCCACGGTAGCCTGGTTATCCCAGCTTCTGATCCCACCTCCGCTACCAAATGTGGGGGACGATCCCCTTCCTCCCACGTCACCAATGTGATGTAACTCCACAGGTACAGCTCTCCGGCGCCCCCCTTTGTCTCTCAGGTCAGTAAGAGAACTGCACCTAGAGCAAATGGCCGCCGGGGAAGGTGTCCTGTTACCCACTGGGTATTCTAAGATTCGTGATCAGAGTAAAAGCATCAGCCCAAGATTAATTTTATGGTTTAATTTGCCTTAAGGGCGCACTAGATAATTACAGGATTACACAGTAAAGCTATACAACGTAATTACAATGGATTTGCAGTCAGAGTAAGAATACAACAATAATGTACAAGGCTTAAAGGTATAAGCTATAGATCAATATTACCGGGTTGTATGGTCATGGGGAGGCATGGAGCTCTGCGTTCCCCAGGTGAAAGTCTTCAGTTGCTGGACAGCCCCCAATGCATGTGCTGCAGCTCCATTTGGAAAGTCTGTCCCTGGTGCTTCTGTGTGTGAAAATGGAATGAGAGGCCAGCCTCTTCTTGGCTACAGCTTTTAAACCTGCTAGGCCCTTCCCCATTTGCTTTGAAGCACGCATATTAACTGGCCTGCAATTCATATGGAGCAGGAAACAATGGCTTGAGCTTGAGCTATTTACCATACGACTGACCATCTTATTCAGACCCTGGCCTAAACCAATTAGCATGTAAAGGCCTATTGATTCATAGTGGACATCAAAGCTGGCCGTACTGAATATGCTAATAGGCCCTGTGTAGCTAAAAGTCTGTGGCTGTGTGAACTGACAAAATGGAGGCTGGTACAGGCCCTATACAAAATGGTGGCGGTCCCGACTTCACAACCACGAACACCTCTTCCATTTGGCCCAGTACTGCTCGTGGTAGAACCTGCACCACTGCTGTGTGCTGGGAACGCCTGTAACAAACGGTTTACCAGAGTTGCTTGTTTGTTCGCCAATATTAGCTCTAGGTTCTCCTGTGGCATGATGTTCTGTAATTTGCCTTTATAGTGTGGATCGAGGATGCTGGTCAACCAGTAGTCGTCATTAGAGTTGAGCGAAACAGGTTGGTCAGATTCAAAAGTCGCCAACTTTCCCCAAAGTCTGGTTTCGTTGGCCGAATCCCGACCATAGCGTGCAGTCGGCCATGCGGTCGGCAAAGTCGGATTTCCAATAATAATTTCAGGCGCCTTTTTTCAGCCAATGAGCAAGGACGACAGTGGGCAATGAGATGACATGAGCAGCGTCCACCACCATCTTAGAGAAGGGCATTTGCAGTGATTGGCTTGCTTTGGGGAACAGCATAGTGTCTATAAAAGCCCTAAGCGCCGACCTCCATTTTACTTCTGCCGATATTAACAGTAGGGAGAGGTTGCTGACGCTGTTTATCAGTAGGGAGAGAGATAGGGCTGGAAAGAGAAATTCTTCTGTGCTTGTGCTGATAGCAATTGTGCTGTACAGTTAGTGTGCAGTGACAGGGGAGGATTTTCTTGTGTGCAGCAGTGCTGGTTATTAGACTCAATAAAGCAATATAATAAAGAAAACCCCAGGGATATATATCAAAAAAATGGCAGCAACAAATAGGGGATTCATAAAACTTAACATTTAATTAACCAATGTTAAAAACGGACACATACACACAAAACATCCTCTAAAAAATACACCGTGAGGATATGTGATATAATTATGAGAGATTAGTCACAAGGACCACAAATTTCTTCCTGTTTAGGATTCATCAGGGGATATGGCGCATAGAACTTTCTTCATCAAATGCATCTCTCTCAACTTGATGAGAGAGATGCATTTGATGAAGACAGTTCTATGCGCCATATCCCCTGATGAATCCTAAACAGGAAGAAACGTGTTGGGAAAGGGCTTTACTGACTCTGGAAGTTGACCAGATGCATACTTTATTAAGAGATGAGAATCGTGAGGGACGACTATTCTAAATGGGTGAGATTGTTCCTTATCTATAAGTCGCCCTGTATAAGTATGGTATAATTACAGGCAGAATATAGATGTGAATCTAGCGGTGCAGGTTCAATTTTCATTGATTATTTGCTCTTGCTGTGCAGAGCTAATCATACATGGTCTGTCTAATATTTAATATTTCCTTAATTTGTGGTCCTTGTGACTAATCTCTCATAATTATATCACATATCCTCACGGTGTATTTTTTAGAGGATGATTTGTGTGTATGTGTCCGTTTTTAACATTGGTTAATTAAATGTTAAGTTTTATGAATCCCCTATTTGTTGCTGCCATTTTTTTTCTGGTTATTAGGCTGCCTGCTAGCTGTATTGCTGTGTGTACACTGCTGTCCAAACTGCTTTTTACACAGCACTAATACTTTTATTCCTTTTTTCTGCACATTTACCGAGCGTTAATTTTTTTTCCACACCGTATAGAGCTGTACGCTCCTCACACACTACAGTTGTACCGGCTGGTATCATGGACAAATACATGCTGACGATCTGTGTGTGACTCTGAAAATATATACAGAGATTGAAATTTTCCCCTACACCATACACAGCTGTCCGCTTCTGATACAGTACCGTATATCTCCTCATTGTATTACGGTCAAATCCATACTGAGTGAGCGTCTGTGTCTGACTCCGGAAATATATACAGAGATTTAAATTTTCCCCTACACCATATACAGCTGTCCGCTTCTGATACAATACCGGATATCTCCTCTATGTATTACGGTCAAATCCATACAGAGTGAGCGTCTGTGTGTGACTCTGGAAATATATACGGAGATTGCAATTTTCCTCTACACTGTGGGTCGAGTTCCCGCTTTTGCACGGGGGAATCTCGAGTCATTCCGGCTGCGGTCTCCCATTCGTCTCCGGCCGCAGTGGACTCTGCTCAGCTTAGACATTGGTCCCAGCATCTCGCCCAGTCTGGCAGTGTGCAGAGGATTACTGCTGCTCCTCCAGACTCTGCTATTGTGGCAAGTACTGGTTAGCGGCGAGCAGATGTCTTTAGCAGATGTCTTTAGGTCCTGTGACTACTGGTGTTCTGGAACAGGTTTCATTGGTCCTTGTTTCTGGCAGGTCCTGTAGCTGTTATTATAAAAGGGTGGCAATGCTGAGCCGCCATGCGCTAGTATCAACCATTATATGCTTTGCGCCAGTGTGGTCATGCGTGTGTGTGGTTAGGGTCCGGCTGAAATAAGCCCCTAGAATACCGACTTAATCAGTGAGGAGTTTGGTATGCTAGTTGGTCAGGGTCGGTGTCCTAGATGCCCTAGATTACCAGCATAACCGGTGAGGAGTTTGATTGCCGTATTCAGGGTCTGGCGTTCAGACGCCATAGATTGCGGGTGACTCCCACGAGGACATTAGCGCATGATCACGTTCTATGTTCGCTTAGCACTTACTGTGTACCTGGGTGCCTGACAGGACACAGAACTTTTTCTCAGCGGCTCTGTGACGTAACAGGGTTCGCTTTCAACGCTAGACAGTGCCCTAGCGTGTTTATTTTGTGACTCAGTTGTGTTTAGTGAGTTCGCACACATCGCCATATAGTGCTGCGGCATTCCTTCTAGCGGCTCTGTGAAATAACAGAGTTCGCACATATTGCCTCAGCGCATTGCTGTGTTTATTTTGGCGACTCTGCGGGATAACAGAGTTCGCGTCTTGCGCCATTTTACTAGCAGCAGGTTCCGCCTGCACGGTGGACCCCGGGCTGCGAACGTACCTCCCTACCTCATATATTTGGTGCGTTCCGCAGACCCTAACACACTGTATACAGCTGTAACCTCCTCATACAGTATCATATATCTGCTGGTATTTTTGGAACATTTTCCCAAACATGAGGAAGTATGGTGAAAGAGGTCGCGGACGTGGGCGGGGGAGGCCAGCTGGAACTGATGGTGGTGCTGATGGTGCATCTGCTGGTAGTTCCAAAACACAATAGCACCCAAGGCAGGAGGTGTTGAGCCTGCGTCATAATCTGGCTCCAGAAGGCCTGGAAGGCTCCCTTTTCTGGGAGTAGGTAAACAGCTTTTAAAGCCGAAGCATTAGGAACAGGTTTTGGCTCACATTGCCGAAACAGCCTCCAGCTCTATCGTCTCCTCTTCTGAAGTTTCAAAAAATGCAAGCACTGAGTCGTCAGTGCAGGCTTCTGATCAGGAACAACAACTTTCCTTGTGTCCTTCACCCCCACCACAAGTGAAGGATGCAGCAGGCCACACTTCAGATTAATCCCTGGAGCTCTTTTTATACACCATGCCTGGGTTATCAAGTGAAATCCTGAATTCGCCAGTCCAAGATGAATATGACATGGAGTGCACTGATGCACAGCCACAGCTATATGATTCTGCTGGTACATTCACCCAGAGCACTGAATTGCCCTCGCCGTCTACTGAGCCAGAATCTGACCCTGATGAAACTCAGGTGCCCCTTCCCGCATACTCTAACACCTTACACTGTGAAACAGAGGAAGGTGCAGATGAAATTGAAGAGGAGGTGATGGATGACCCAGTTATTGACCCTGATTGGCATCCATTCGGGGAAGATGGTGCCGCTGGCAGTAGCTCAAAAGAGGAGGATCCGCAGCAGGCATCGACATCGCAGCTGCGGTTATCTGGCAGGCCCGCAGCAGTCCAAAAACGTGTTAAAAAAACAAAAAGAGTTGCAGGACAGCTTGGCCAGATGGTCAAATTAGCACAGCATGCAAGCCCTGAAAATGTATCCCATAGTAGGAAGAGTGCAGTGTGGCACTTTTTTGACCAAAATCCTAATGATGAGGCAAAGGTTTTCTGTAAGAAGTGCGAAAGGACCTTTAGCCGAGGGAAAAATCTCCGAAAATTGAATACCAGTTGCATGCTTAGACATTTAAACATCACGCACTTGCAAGCGTGAATGGACTACAAAACCTCACTGGCATTGACCGCCTACATTGCCAAACTGATCTCATTAGAGATGATGCCCTTCCATTTGGTTGAAAGTGCAGCGTTCCGAGAGCTATGGCCTATGCTGTCCCACACTATGATCTACCCAGTCGGCACTTTTTTCTAGAAAAGCTTTACCTGCCCTCCACCTGCATGTGAAAGACTGCATTGTCAATGCACTCAAACAATCAGTGAGTGGAAAGGTGCACCTCACAACAGATGCATGGGCCAGTAGGCGTGGCCAGGGAGGTTACGTGTCCATCACTGCGCTCTGGGTTAATGTGGTGGAAAGTGTTGAGCGATACTTTCCGATATCAAGAAATATCAGATCGGATTGGATCGGACCGATACCCAAAAAGTATCGATATCGCCGATTCCGATACCGGAAACCAATGCAAGTCAATGGGTGTATGTATAGTGTACAGTTCCTATAGCGTCTTGTGCTTGGGTGTGAGGAAAACACAGGAGACATAGGTTGAAATGAAATGACTTGTATTACTTCATACAAGCATGCTGAAAAGTTCACACAGTTTGCAGGAACAGCGACAGGAGACACAGCAGGCCAGAGTAACTTCAAGCACTACAATAAATCTCCAAAGCAGGTTCAGGATCTCTTCTCTGTACCGTAAATCCTCTGCAAACATGGATTCACCAAACAGCAGGTTTCCAGAATCCAAAAGTGTTCCAAGGTTCCTCAGTAGGGAATAGCTGGAGTACAAGTCCAAGGCTTCCAGGAGTCAGGTCACAGACTGACTGAGGCTTGATTCAGGAGCACTGATTGTTCAGCTGAGGCTGCTTAAGAAGCAAGAGGGAAGAATCAGGGCGGGAACATGAAAACTGGAAACTCCATATTAACTGAGGGCAAGAGCTGCAGAAAGACAGAAAGCAAAATGGCCGACGGAAAACTGAGTTTCAAGGAACATGTCAACAGAGACAAAGAACCTTACATTACTCCCCCTTAGGGACAACCTCCGGATGACCTCAGACCAGGCTTGTCAGGGTACCTCTGATGAAACTGGCGGAGCAGGCGAGGAGCATTTACATTATTGACTGGTTCCCATGAGTTGTCCTCCACTGGGTAGCCCTGCCATTTAATCAAATATTGCAACTGATTTCTGTACAACCTGGAATCTAGAATCCTTTCCACCATAAATTCTTCCTGACCATCGACCAGCACTGGGTCAGGGCAAGGAGAAGAACGTCCAGGAAACGTATTGGGTGTTGCAGCCTTTAGTAGGGATACATGAAAGACAGGGTGGATTCTCATAGTTCTGGGCAGTTGAAGACGACAAGCAACAGCACTTATAATCTTATTGATCTTATAAGGTCCAATGTACTTATGTCCCAATTTAGACGATGGAATCTTTAATTTAAGATTTCTGGTTGACAGCCAGACCAAATCTCCTACCTTGAAAGCTGGTGCAGGTTTACAAATTTATCTGCTGCTTTCTTGTACCTTTCCTGAGCCAATTCTAGATTTTCCTTTAGAAGATCCATATTCTTTTGTAAAGAAGTGATTCTTTCAGCCACTGCCGGCAAGGGCGTATCTATGGGAAATCGAGGAAGAATGTTAGGATGATAACCTAGATTGGAGTAAAAAGGAGACTGCTTAGTGGAGGCACTCTGAGAGTTGTTATAAGAGAACTCAGCCAGTGGAAGTAGATCCACCCAATCATCCTGTAGGTGGCAGATAAAACAGCGGAGATACTGCTCCAGGGTCTGATTGGTTCGTTCTGTCTGTCCATTAGTCTGGGGATGAAAAGCAGAAGAAAGGTTTACTTTAATGTCCAATGCTGCACAGAAATTTTGCCAAAACCTTGAAGTGAATTGCACCCCTCGATCCGAAATGACCTCATCCGGTACTCCATGTAAGCGAAACACATTCTTAATCATCAAGTCTGATGTCTGTTTTGCAGTGGGTAAGCCGACACAAGGGATAAAATGAGCTGCCTTTGTTAGACGGTCAACCACCACTAGAATGGTGTTCTTCCCTTGAGAGGTTGGTAACTCCACAATGAAGTCCATAGAAATGGATCCCCACAGGCGGGACGGGGTGGGAAGAGGTTGCAACAGACCAGTTGGTGAGGAGCGAGGTGTTTTGCATCTTGCACAGACTTCACATGAAGTGACATAGTTTAAGACATCTTTCCTGTAAGTGGGCCACCAAAAGAAACGAGAAAGAAATTCTTGTGTCTTTAGAATTCCCCTATGCCCGGCTATCTTGGAATCGTGGATGAGTTGCAATACTCTCAATCTGACTGTTTCAGGTATATACAGACGTTGTCCCTGAATCCCCACACCATTCTTAAAGACAAGACTTACGTCCCTTGGGGGTTGAGCCAACAAAGAATCCGCATGGTATGCTTCCTTGATGTCCTTAAGTAGGTCTTGATTATGAATCACTCCCAGGAATCTAGAGTCAGGAAGAATAGTCTTAGGAAGAGTAAGTGGACTTGTCTGTGCTGAATGAATCCTAGAGAGTGCATCAGCCTTTCCATTGCGCGATCCTGGTCTATAAGAAATGACAAAATTAAATTGGTTTAGGAAAAGATTCCAGCGAGCCTGGCGAGGAGTCAGGCACTTAGCCGACCTGATAAATTCAAGGTTACGATGGTCTGTCAGGACGACTATTTGCTGTGCAGCTCCCTGAAGAAGGTGTCTCCATTCCTTGAAGGCGGCAATAATGGCCAACAATTCTCTATTGCCCACATCGTAGTTCCACTCAGCCGAAGACAACTGCTGGGAAAAGAAGGCACAGGGATGCAAGACATTCTTCTCACCTGTTCTCTGAGAGAGTATAGCTCCAACGGCACAGTCTGAAGCATCCACCTCTATTATGAAGGCAAGCTCGGGGTTGGGATGTACTAAGATAGGTGCGGTGGTAAATTTATCCTTTAAACAGGAAAATGCTTCCTGAGCTTGCGGGGTCCAGGAGAACCTAGACTGTTTCCGGGTAAGTTGGGTGATAGGTGACACTACCTCAGAAAAATTCTTAATGAAACGTCTATAGAAGTTGGCAAACCCGATGAAACACTGCACCTCCTTCACATTTCTAGGAATTGGCCAATCCTTGATGGCTTGGGTCTTGCTTCCATCCATACTAATCCCTTGCGTAGATAGTACATACCCCAGAAATT